>CAHIKZ030000913.1:1185000-1190000 GCA_903632075.3 Acanthosepion pharaonis | reverse complement strand
ATCCTATAAACTTTGAGATCTGGACCATATTGGAGAGCGATGTCTCACTTATCTCTAAGAAGTAAAGACCTGTGAGTAATTTGAACCTCCACAGACTTGAACAACAGTAGAGTTTTATCAGTTGTTTTCTATTTAGAATTGGGCTTCCGGTTCCTTCTAAAATCTTTTCATTCTCTTTCCCTCCTAGTAGCCTCTTCCGTTTTAGTTGCATTGGTGCATTTCTAGTTGCAAATAGATTAAAAAAAAGGGTGCTAGACCTGACCAAACCTTTTATGACGTAGATATCAATTACTAATTTGAAGGTAATGGTGGTCAAGGAGTCATATGCATTTTATATGAAGGGTTAATGACTACAACAATCAAATTGTAAAAATTACAACATGCAATTTAATTCTAAAACTATTTAACACAAATCACAGCGACTTATAATGTTAAATACTGATTTCTATCATTTTTTGTGCGTATTTTGTAAGTTTGGTTACACTTCGTGGAGACGAATTTAGAAAATTTTGACAAGAGCAATTTTCGGATACGTTTTTTAAACGAGGGAATGTAAAGCAACAAATAAGAAACATTTTTTCTCGCAATCTACAAAATTATATGGACGTTTGGAACCAGATGAAATAAATCTCTACAAATATTTCAACTCAAAATTTTCATCAAAAATCAAGACTTAAAAAACATCACGAAAATTTTAAAATTTCATAGGCACTCAAACTTAAAATTTCATAGGCACTCAAACTTAAAATTTCATAGGCACTCAAACTTAAAATTTCATAGACTTTTAGACTTTAAATTTCATAGGCTCTCAAACTTTAAATTTCATAGGCTCTCAAACTTTAAATTTCATAGGCTCTCAAACTTTAAATTTCATAGGCTCTCAAACTTTAAATTTCATAGGCTCTCAAACTTTCAAACAATTCCTGGGAATGCGAAAGAAAATGTATAAAATATTTGAATAATCGATTTAAGTTGTAAGAATTTTTCTTGAATATTTGGCCAATATAATGCGCAAGAGCCAATCAAAGTAGAGGTTTACTAAATGCGTTTATTTTCTGGGCGTAGGAAGGGGAACAAGTGAATATTGCGAAGGTGTGTAGAATAAGTAATGGTTAACACTAGAGTTAACTCTAAGTTTAACACACACACACACGCATGCACACACATACATACACACACATACACGCACATACACAGTCACAGTCACACACACAAACAAACACACACACAGATATATATATATATATATATATATGGATATATATATATATATATATATATATATATATATATGTGTGTGTGTGTGTGTGTGTGTGTGTGTGTGTGTGTGTGTGTGTGTGTGTGTGAATCTGAGATATAACTATAGCGGAAAGAATGTATTTTCTGTGATGCACCGACGGGCAAAACATATTTCTCTCTCTCTTTATATATATATATATATATATATATATATATATATATATATATATATATGTGTGTGTAGATATATATACATAGCTATTCATGTATCTATGTGATGGGATATGAGTGTAGATGTGTTTAATTGTACATATGCATTTAGCTTGATTACACAATTTAGGTTATAATCTGTCGAACCGAATCTTTTCCTCATACACAAACACACAACTAAATAGATGTCTGTTTTCTCTTCTTCCATTATGTGGCTTTGTGTCGTTTGCTACGTTCAAATCTTCATGCTGTTTATCATGCACTTCCGTTTCCCTATAACGTCTTTCCGGTTTGTGTGGCTTACTGTCATTCATCTCTTTTTTTTGTCAATATTCCTTTTATTCTGAAAATTTGATTTATCCAAACATTACTCCTTTTTCTAGAGAAATATTTTCTCTTTTAGGTTCATTTTACTTCATTTTTATTTTATTATCGCCAAGCATATGCCACGCAGTTTCAATATTATCTTTCTTATCTAAGTTTTTTTTTTCATATACTTTTTCCCTTTCCTCTTGTTTTCTCCCCAAACTTTTAAAATTAATCTTGTTTGTTTTTCATCGCATTTTCATTTATATTTTAATTCTTTTCTCTTTTTATATCGTTCATTCTTTCCTGCCTTACGGTCGTATAGTGTTGAAATAAAGGTTCCCGTGAGATTATCGATGTTAAACAATGTCGAGCCCGGTCATTACACGGATGGGTGACCAATGGGAAATATCAGGTGTTATAAGCATTTCAGTTGGTGTAATGGATAATGGCTTGGAATTGTTAATTGGAAAGCAGTGTTCCAATTTCGGTTGAGTTTATTATAGTCACTTCCGCTAAAATAACTTTGAATCCGTCCCTTTCCCCCAGCTATGGGATAATTAGTAAAACTTGTATCATTATACCATTCTTCGCTCCAAATTTTTAAAATCTAAAAGCATTTTCTGGTTTTAAATAACTAGAAAAACTGTTCATCAGCCACAGAAAAAATAATCTCTATCTATAAAAGGCAGTGTGTGTGTGTGTGTGTGTGTGTGTGTGTGTGTGTGTGTGTGTGTGTGTGTGTGTGTGTGTGTGTGTAACAAATGCGCGGCCGCAATTTTCGTCGGATTTGCACCATAATTTACATGCACAAGCTCAAAGTTAGCGAAAAGGCCAAGACCGACTTTGCATTTCCCAACTCCCATCGATAGCGGAAATAATCGATTTTTTCATGCTTCTACGGCAGTTTTCATGTAGTTTGCGACCATTTTGTACTGGCCAGAGTGAGAGCCTATAGCTGGCTGCCACGAATAGGCAGGAAGATTCTATTGGCCAGCCTGAGAGCCAACAGCTGACTGACACGAATGTTAACTAGCTTGCTAGCATGCAAAAAAAATCGATAGCTGCATTCGTCACAAGTGTGAAAAATTTAAATCTGCATGGCACTTTTCTCCAATTGACTAATTCGCTTGCTTAAACTCAACGTTGATTCTGATTCCGCAGAACTGGGTTGTGTGTGGAAAAGTATTTGTTGTTAACATTCTTTTTTTCATTCGTTTTTTCCAGTCACGAGTCCTATTTTAAAGCTGATCGTTTTGTGTTCATTTTGTGTAGTTCTTTTTTCGTAACAGATTTAATATTTGGTATAGAGCTTAGAAAAAATTCGCAGTGTGAGATAGGCAAGAAGTAAGGCATGAAGCAACATCAGCACGGCAAAGGGCACTCCTTTAAAGGCAAGGAAGGGTAAAAATATTTTAAGTCAAGTGATAGCGATTGCTGTATGAGTCATACGATTTTTGAATCAAGCACGGGCATCGCCGAGCCATGCTGCTAGTCAAAGAATATTTATTTATTATTTGTTCGTTTTAGTTATTTGTTCTTTTGCCATTTAATGTTTTTCTTCTCTTCTATGTGTTGACTTCTGTTAGCGCTATTTTTTCACCTTTTATTTTTCTTTTCTTTCCTTATTTTTCTATGTCTCTTGAATGTTTTTTCTTTCGAAGTTTTTTTTTGTATTTTCCCGAGTATTTTTACTTTTTTTTTCATTCTATCTTTATTAATTTTCTCTCTGTCTTTTTTGTTTTCTTTTGTTTTTTCTTCCCTTTATCCAATTCTGCTTTTGTTATCCGTATCAGTCCACTTATTAACCGCCGTTTATTTTCAGGTTTCTTCCTTTCTTTTAGAAAACTTCCTACAATAATGGTTGCTTAGCCCCTTGATTAACAGAAAGCTGATTTTTCTGTATTTTTCACTTTCTTCCCTTATTCTTTCTTTCCCGTTCGATCAAAAAGATTTTGCCAATATCATTCTAATTTTCCGACATATTTCTATCAACTACCAATACACCTTCCTACTTCTGCCATTTTCTTCTTTGCACTTCAATGCCTCTTCACTACTCTTCATTTCCTCTCCCCTTCTTATCCAATAATTCCGGTGCTAGTGATAGTGAGCGAATTGTCTCAGAAGAATAAAGAAAGTCATGTGGTAAAATGAAAGATAGAAAACAATGGGGTAAATTAAAAAAAAAAATGATACCAGAAAATACGAGGTAGTGTTTGGTGGTGGCGACATCTAGCGGTTAAAGTTCAATACATTTATTTTTGTAGTGAATCTCTACACAGTCACAGCGGAAAAAAGATTAAAAAATCTATCGAAATGCTTAAAACCAGTTACTTCGGGCAACGAGTGACTTCAGTATTTTTCGCACACACAATAAAAGCAAAGACAAAATCGGAAAGACTTTCAAATGAAAAATAAATATGCGTACAGAATAATCTATATATAAAAAAAAAAAACAATATTGGATTGTTGGAATGGAAATATTTTGAATAAAGCATTCTGTTTCTTTGTAAAAGTTACTGAATAACACATTAGTGGTTGTCAATTCTTACTTAACTATTCTCTCTCTCTCTCTCTCTCTCTCTATCTATCTATCTATCTATCTATCTATCTATCTATCTCTGAATGGCAAATAGGAGAGCCAAGTTCGAATTCCATTCGATTTCAGTATCTTCACTTTGTGCAAAATAACCTTGGGTTAGGTATAAAGCCATTTCTTTGCACCAGGTCTGAGTTAAATAGTAGGATTAGTATTTAGAAAAATTAATATTATGACCCCCCCCCCAAATTGTTAATGCAATGTTTGCATGCAAAGAAATAGAATTATACTTTTAATTCAAAATATGTTTTTACTTTAAATAAAATTTTAAATTTAAATTTGATAAACCGTAATAAACAAACAAATCAATCAATCAATCAATCTATCTATCTCAGTCTATTCATATCTATCTATCGATCTATCTATCTATCTACCTATCTATTTATCTGTTTCGCATAGTCTACTCCTTTTCTTTGTTTCTTTGTTTCTTTCTTTTCTATCTATCTAGCTCAGGTTATTTATATCTATCTATCTATCTATCTATCTATCTATCTATCTATCTATCTATCTATCCATCTATCTCAATTTATTCATTATCTATTAATCTATCTGTTGCTCACATCTATCTATCTATCTATCTATCTATCTATCTATCTATCTATCTATCTATCTCTCTATATATATATCTTAGTCTTTTCTGATCTGT
>CAHIKZ030000913.1:1172500-1180000 GCA_903632075.3 Acanthosepion pharaonis | reverse complement strand
AGAAATGTCAACTTACTGCGGTCAGTCATGTATTGAAGATACACGATCGGCTAAGTGTGTATGGCATATAACTGACTGACTACGCACAGATACCTTTGTGAAATGTATGAATCCTCCTTTTGTCCCCCAAATATGTGTTAAATAGTAAAACTTGTGTCAATAAATCATTATTATCTCCAAAACCTCCTTACAATCGAAAAATATTTTCTGGCTTTAGAGTGTTCATAAGCTAAATATGTAAATATTAAATCAAACAATGTGATTTTTGATATTTTGTAATGTAGTTTGTATTTTATTCTGTAGCACCAGTCTTTTTTATGATCTAGAGTGTTAATTTAATTGAAGGCATTTTTAATCATTGATCTGAGAAAAAAAATGATAGTTTAGATATTTCGGAACAAATGGGACGCCATGCATGGCATAAGTATGCGTATCTTGACCTGACGTGGCTACTTATTAACGTGATTCTAGTTCATAGGTTAATGTTTTCGTTTTGTATCTTATTGCAAATAAATTAACATAGAGGCAACACAAGTTAACTCCTGTTAGATTAAGGTTTCTGATGGTCATTAATTTCGATTCAGAAATCTATTTCCTCCCGGGAAACGCATACGAAACATCTATCTATCTATCTATCTATCTATCTATCTATCTATCTATCTATCTATCTATCTATCTCTATTCAGATATATTTATCTATCTATATTCAGATCTATCTATCTGTCTGTCTCAGTCTGTTCGTATCTATCTATCTATCTATCTATCTATCTATCTATCTATCTATCTCAGTCTGTTCGTATCTATCTATCTATCTATCTATCTATCTATCTATCTATCTATCTATCTATCTATCTATCTCTATTCAGATATATTTATCTATCTATATTCAGGTCTATCTATCTATCTATCTATCTATCTATCTATCTATCTATCTATCTCTATTCAGATATATTTATCTATCAATATTCAGATCTATCTATCTATCTATCTATCTATCTATCTATCTATCTATCTATCTATCTATCTGCTTTTCCTGTCTATCTCATTCTGCTCATATTTATCTCAGTCTGTTCATATCTATCTATCTATCTATCTATCTAACTATCTATCTATCTATCTATCTATCTCTATTCAGATATATTTATCTATCAATATTCAGATCTATCTATCTATCTATCTATCTATCTATCTATCTATCTATCTATCTATCTATCTATCTATCTGCTTTTCCTGTCTATCTCATTCTGCTCATATTTATCTCAGTCTGTTCATATCTCTCTCTCTCTCTCTCTCTATCTATCTATCTATCTATCTCAATCTGTTCATATCTATCTATCTATCTATCTGTTTCATTATGTTCATATCTCTCTGTCTGTTCATGTAACGTAGTATTGTATCGAATAAACTCACAAATGATTCGTCGCATACTACTAAATAATTTGGTAGTTTTGACTTAAACATATATATATATCATGTCGAGTTTGTAGATAAACACAGTACGTAAATAATGTAAAGGATCTTCGCTACAAATATATGCAATTTACGATCACAGGCATCGATTTGTTGGTGTACATTTCTGTCCAGAAACCGGAAAAAGCTTTTAGAATAAAAAATGAAGACAATTCATTAAAACTTTATAGGATGATGGATACTTTTCTTTATAAATGTGATATTGGATTTATTTGAAAATATTTTTTTAATTTTTACAAATATTGTAAGTCGGTGGATTTTTATCAAATTTCATTTTTTTTTTTTTACTTATTTTTTATTTTTGGGGTTTGTTTTTGTTTCGTATTTATTTTATTCTTTTTTCTATTATGTTTTGTTACATTTTTTTTTTTTTTGGCTACATTTTCTTCATTCTTTACATCTTCCAAAACACATTGTTTATTTTATTCTTTAGATTTCTTTAAGTTTCCTTCATTCAACGGACAAATTCTTAATTTTTCAGTCTTCTTTACTTCTTGTTTATTTTTCATTCTTTCTGTCTTTGCTTATATTATTTCCGTTTCTTTAAAAAAATGTAATTGACTTTCATTGTCTCCTTTTTCAAAATATTCTCTTACGGGCATGATTTCGAATGACTATTTCTTAATGTACTAGGTTTGTCGAACTAGTATTTGTCTGTCACAGGAATCTATCGTGTAGCGCAGAGAACTAGAAGTCTGTGTAACAGCTATGGATATCTTTGGCTCCCAGTACGCCAAGAGGCACCCTTCAGTGTTGCCAGTAACATCCAAAAGCAAGAATCAAATAATTTTTGTAGGATTAATTCCTTGGTCTTTTCTTCAATGGAAAATACCTATAAAGCAGCCGGACTTTTAATTAAGATATTTCTTTCGACTTGACTGGCTTCCAATCAAGGTTTTAAGGAATTCAGTTTCAGATATAAAAGAAAGATGATTATCTTTCCTTCTGTTTAGTGGGTTGGAACATGTAATAAAATATAACATTAAATAAATTAACCAAGTTTAAATTCTTGTATTTTCTCATGTAAAATGCATGAAACCATTTCTCCCTTTAGGGCAGGCCAAGAATAACAACCTCCTAATATTATCTGTACTCTGAGAGTAGATGAGATTCACCACGTAACCCCCCATGGGGTTGTGAAATGCAATGAACAATATAGCTATTTTATTTCACTCGCAAATAAGGTTTCAATCTAATGGTAAATTATAATTGTAATGGTGTAGATATCTAAGAGCAATTATGAAAAAATAGATTGAAGTGAGAAGGAAAAACGAGAGAGAGAGAGAGAGAGAGAGAGAGTTAAAAAATAAATGATAGAAAAGAAAAGGTTTTATGCTTTTGCGTTGTAAGTAGAATTCCTGTCTCAATCTAAAGAAGTATCGGCAATCTTATCGGGTTTGATCTGGCCTCCCGGCATCAGTCACTTTTTCACCACCGTAAAACGGCTTGTTTGTGGCTTTTCTATAGATATTTTCATGTCAACTTTTCATTAATAGTAAGCGTAGTATTAGATTGGCTTGTAGGTGTCGTCATTGTCCTGATGAAACAGCTAAATGTAACAGAACATTCTCTTCTAATAGATTCTTCGACTGTACTCCTTTGTTTGTGGAACTCTTTTGAAGCTTCGTGCTTTCCTTTCTTGTACATTATCCAATCTCCATCTTCCGTCTCATGAATCTGTTCTTTTATTTCTATCTATCTATCTATCTATCTATCTATCTATCTATCTATCTATCTATATATATATATATATATATATATATTGAGGAACCGAATTTCCAGTAGAATCCATTACATTCATTTATGTACTAATACACTTGGGAAAAGGTATGAATCCTCTTTTCCTCCAATAGCAGGAGAGACTGGCTTCTAAAGCCTTGGATCAAAACTGGTCTTGGAGACAGACAACTCTAATTCAAAACCTGCAGAGGGTCGTTTGGGGACCTTGTGTCATGTAGTGCAACAGGTCTTTGTATTCAGCCCTTCAAAAAGTGTGGATGGTTTCTGCACAAAATCTTCACCACTATAATCAAATCGATGGGTTGGTAACTGGCTGTCGGTTCCTAGGAACTGATCTGCTTGACCCACATGCGTCGAATTCGACGGGAGAGTCGAGTATATATATATATATATATATATATATATATATATATATATATAAAAAGAAAGAGGTTGTAGTGGTTCCAACGAGAGAAAAGGTTGTATATTAAAAAGAAGAGAAGAGAGGTGCCGCAAACGTTTTTTAGTTGTAATGTGGATTTATTTAGAAAAAATATTATGCTTTGTTTTACATAATTGTACTACGTGTTTCTGGTCTCGTGACCGTCTTCAGGTAAAAGCGGAGATTTCCACATATTATTAAAATAATTAATTTTTCTTTTGCTTTTCAATATTTAATTCTCGATATGAGACATTTTCTGTGTTAGTAATCCGAATTTCCTATATATATATATATATATATATATATATATATATATAATTTTCATCAATGCATGTATATGTATAAAGTGTCTATATATATGTATGTGTGTTTATATATATATATATATATATATATATATATATATATGTGTGTGTGTGTGTGTGTGTGTCTGTGTGTGTGTCTGTATTATTGCTCACAATTTACATTTACAATACAAAAATCAGGTTCTGGGTAGAGAGTGACCGTTAAATAATTTGAATTTTAATAAAAAAATATCTACTTAACGCAGATTATAGCGCGGTTCATATATTAGACGGGAATTAATTTTGTAAAAAAAATATTTAAAATAGATGGGATTTATATTTCCTGGTATTAGCACCGTGTCGTTCGTCGGATCTTGCATTTTTGATGCCAGTATTGGTTTTATGTTTAGATCGTCAATGCGAGTTTTTGTGCCCGACTCTGGAAAATACAATCTTTGTACAAGTGTGTGAAACATGGGTTAGGGGGAGGGGGCAAATTATTTTGTTTTTTCTTTGTTTCATTAGTTTTAGGAGATTTTGTTTCTGTTTGTCATTTACTTTTTTGACGTGAGCAATACCCGATTCTTTGATATTTTTAGAATCCTGTTTTACACTGACGTACCTCTGATATTCTTCAGCGATCTGCTGTAGAGTTATATTCGGTTCATTCTCCAATTAGTTCAGTAATTCTTCGCCTAATTTTTGCATCTTTTTTTTAAACGAATATCAAACATTTGAAGATGTTCGCACTTAGCTCCGCAAGTCTAAAGTGCTTGTTTACTAGTGACGCAAAAGTTGTGTAATCTTCCCATTCTTTCCTAGTTCGATTAAGACATTTCTATCTCTTATGGAAAAGAGATGGCTTTGGCCTGAAAAGCTCCACTAAATTCCAATGCTTCGGTGAATGTCAAATCATTAGTCTTCCGGGGCAGAATGAAGTTTACGAATTTTGTGTGCTCACTTGTGCCAAGTTTCCTCAGAAGAAGACGTTGTTTTTTCGAGTCATTCCACTTTGCACAATCGATCGGATATAAGTCCTCATATCTCCTAAAGTATGACGCAAAAGTTATGTCTTCCTCAAGAGTGCATGAAAAATTCTCTATCGCGCTCTAAATGGTGTTTTGCGAAAAAGAAAATTCGTTTGCGGTGGGATTACTTCGGCTTATCAGTTCAAAAACTTGCTTTTGAAATTCTAGCTGTCTCTCTTGATTTTATTTCTGGGTTTGCAGAAATACATTTTTCATTTTTTTTTTCCTGTTGAGAGAGCAGTTGTTTTTTTGCCACTTCTCTTCCATTCTTTCTTGGAGCTGTAATTGCTGTGGATTCTGGTACTTTACCAGATCTCATAAAATACTTTTAAAATCCTCCATGATAAGTGTCTTTTTTTCCGGTTTTACTTTTCTGTTGTTTTTTTTTTCTCCAGATGCTTTTCAAATGAAAAAAAAAGTGACGAAAAATAAAAATAAAAAAATTCTTGTACATCCACTGTTAAAACAATTTGGCAAGTACACATAGTTCTTGTTTGCCCGTGTTTTAGGAGAGTTTCTATTTTATTAACACCACGACTCAATGTGTAATATATTACACATGGTGCAATGGTCAAATTGTCGCCATTTTATATTTTTAATTTCGCGCCTGCTCATTGTTTCGTTTTGATTTCACAGTACAGTAGGATCAATTCGACACTGTCTATAAGAAAACGAGCAACATGGCGCAATTCACTCTGCTAGAAATCTGGAAACTGCATGCTCTATTGCTTGGTATTAGCACCTGAAGCTCTAATATGAATATTCCAGGGTATTTGGGTGTCAATCTGGAGTTAGTAGATAATATAACTTGAACTGTGTTATGTAAATTATCTAAAATTTTGTGGTGGCGGTTTGATTTCTTATTGACGTATCTGTAGTTCTATAGATCATTAGTAAATGGTTTGTAATAGCGATTATTAAAGTCCGAGGTCACATCAAGGAAGTTTACCAATTTAGCCCTGGTAGTAATGGTAATGTTTAACTCGTGATCTTTGAAAAAAAATTATCAATTCCTTTCTCAATCGGTCAATATTACTTGGACTTATTTTACGGAGGAGAATTACACCGTCATCTTTATAGAGTCCGGTATCCTTAATGTCGAAAATAAATCTTAGCCGCCATAATAACAAGATTTCAACAATTTCTCATGCCTCTGCTTAATCGTATGTTTCCATAGCAATATTAACACCTGGGCTATTTTTTTTTTGTCCACATTTAACCATTATGAAATAATACAAGTTTTGGTGCATTCGTTATATTATTTATTTCGTGATCGCTAATAGTCCGAGTAAAAATCAAGATCTCAGGCGCTTAACTATAAAAACATCACTTTATTTTTCAAATGACGTCTGATCAAATTTAAAATTATTAGCAACATTACATTTACAAAATTGTCACATTCAGTTACCGCAATTCTAGGGACATAGCGTATGTAAATCTAAAACATTGAAGCCAATACCCAGAGGTGACAGTCTGTTTCGATCTAAACGAAATCGATAACCCATATATATATATATATATAATCTCAAAACTTTATTTATTTATATGATTTGTATATATCAACGAAAGAGCGGTTGTAGACATAAATTGTGGCAGCAGATATCAACCCTCTATAATGATTATTTTTGTTATGAAATCAACCTAAAAAAATTTTCTTATGGTCTCATGGCACAGTGGATAACGCCTTAGTTAGAACCAGTGACTAGACCCAAAGAGTGTGAGTTCAATACCCGGTTAAGACAGTGGAGAACTTTCAGAAGGAAATTAACAGGAGATAACTGATAACTGACATCCATTAAACATGGTAAGTGGAACTAGAACAGTCTACCCCAGTGAGCGAAATAAAGGGTTCAGTTTGACATTCCACCCAACTGAAGAAGGCCGGAGCGTACAACGGCCGAAATGTTGTAAATAAATATGGCGACAAAGATGAGGACAATAGTCCGAATAATGTAAATAGTGTAAACAGAAAAGTAACACACACACACACACACACACACACACACACACACACATATATATATATATATAGTATCAAATGACAATTGGAAAAAGCATACATTTTGAGGACGCGTTTCGTCTTCCGACTTTTTCAAGGCAAAAATGAAATCGAAATGTTTTTGCTGTTATAGTTACATTAAAATTCAAAATTAAAAAGATAGACGCTTGTGTCTAAGCCTTTTTTCTGGTTAATGTAAATTACCTTTATAGTAAGGGATTATTATTATTATTTTTTCCATGTCGACAATATAGTTAAATTCCCAGATGAATTCTGTGGACAAGACAGATTGCTATCAAATGACAATTGGAAAAAATCATACATTTTAATGTAACTATAACAGCAAAAACATTTCGATTTCATTTTTGCCTTGAAAAAGTCGGAAGACGAAACGCGTCGGCAAAATGTATGATTTTTTCCAATTGTCATTTGATACCAATCTGTCTTGTCCACAAAATTCATCTGGGAATTTAACTATATATATATATATATATATATATATAGTACTGTTATCAACGTTGAAATGTGCCAATTATGTAGGATTATCTGTGGATGGCT
>CAHIKZ030000913.1:1140000-1167500 GCA_903632075.3 Acanthosepion pharaonis | reverse complement strand
ATATTCCTTTCAAAATTTCTCGAATATTCAGAAGGGTAAATGTAAATAAATATATATATTTTTAATAAATAGACAGAGCATCTTCTCAAATATGAGTATCTATTAAATTTATATATATATATATATATATATATATATATATATATATATATATATATAAGTGAACATAGAAGTCAACACTTAGAAGCGACTGTCTGTTTCATGCTATATGTAATCGTAAGGCCTGACGATTGCATATAGCATGAAACAGACTGTCGCCTCTAATTGTTGACTTCTATGTTCACTTTTATATTACACGCTCTATCTCTGATATTGAGCACTTTATTCCATAAATATAGCATACCTTAAGACTATATTTCTTCATATATATATATATATATATATATATATATATATATATATATATATGTGTGTGTGTGTATGTGTGTGTGTAACTATGTTGTTATATAATCCAAGTGAATCCTAGTCATATCAATTATTAAAACTGATCCACAAAAGAGTTCAATTTAATTATAATAACAGAATATATATATTACATAAAAAAATCCAAAATTATCTCATATGGGGATAGGTCTATATCAACCAATGTAAAGTACGTCATTCTCATTCGACTCCGATGTATGAACTACCCATCTATCCTTATATGATGGATGTTTGTATTTTGTTGTGCAATATATATATATATATATATATATATATATATATATATATATATATATATATATATATATATATACAGAAATGTCAAAAAACACATTGTGATTTCCAGTATTAAATGTATGACATCATTAACTTTTCGATCTCCTTCGAAGATGACGATAGAAATTACAAGTATTTTTCATACCACATCTAATGATTGTATACTGATGAATTTCTTTAAAATTCGTGTTAACTGCTTTTGTGGCTCATATTTTAAACTTGGAATAATTCTTTCTTATATTTAGAGAACTAGCTATATTTCCTGGAATATCTTAAATCGACATCGTACGAATGATATATAATTGATTATAATCTGTAATATTATATTCAATTATATGTCACTCTAACAATCTTGCAACTGTTTCATGAATTTAATATGATTTAACAAGTTGCATTGTCGACTGAAATTCCAAGTAATTTTATATTGTTATAAAAGTACGCAACGGCAAACGTTTGGGATGCAGTGTCATTTTATTCCCAAGGAAACAATATTGTAAAGTACATGCTCCATGTAATGCAACTTTTTTTAAATGTCGTTCTTTCATTCAGATCTTTGCTGGTAAATTGCCGCACGTCTATATAAATCTTCTTCTAGTGAATGAACTGTAAGATTTCAATCGGGCGAAGGACAGGCGGACAAATCCTGCAGTCCAACAAACGGGTGTAAGCGAAACCCATTCTTTTCATATATTGATTTCGCTTGAACACTAACGTAAATGGAGCCCTAATGTGAATAAAAAATATCTACGTTTTGAAAGCCTTTGGCTTCCGAACCGAACATGGTTCTACGTGTGCCTTCAAAAACTATTCTACCCCAACACAACAGACTACGCCTGTTTTTTTAAATCTCAAAGTGTTTGGGCAGCACGAAATTCAGTGATTACTGCTTCAACCGTTTGATTTATCGAGAGTTGTACGAAATTCCTCATTAAAGAAAAAAATTTACAAATCGGCTTTCACTTTTTATCCTTTTTCATATCGATATTTTCGTAAAGCAGTTCTAGTGATCAGCCTTATATTAGCAAGTAATTAATCCGACATGTTGTGCTTTGCAACACATCCTAGATGCTGCAAGGCTGAAGAATTCTCATAGGTTAACAGATCGGCCTTTCTTCATTCAGAACACAGATAACAAAAAACGATCCCTCATGTTGCCCTTATTAAAACTATATCCCTGTCGCCAAAACCGTCAGTGCCTACATAATTCACTTATTTATTTTTATACTAAATTTCATCCAACAGAAACCTTGAGAGTCACTCAAAGTAGAACGTTACTTTTTAAAATGGTTATGATGAATGAAGTGTGCGATATGCATGAAAGATGAGTTGATAGGAAACTAACATTATGAGGATAAGGAGGATAGATAACGATGTAGCGGTTCTTGGTAAAAAAATCTACTTGACTGAAATATATTTGGGACACAAAAGAAATGAGGGTGAATAGTTTCCTAGGAAGTAAGATGGCCACGCTTAGCAGTAAAGGTCTGAACAAGTGAACTTAAAAAAATGTATCTTATCTGAACATTTACCAAGGATATGTGAAAAAGTATCGATAGGTTATCACTCACATTCACCTCTTACTGTTTTCAGTGTTACTTTAGCATTTAAAATCTCTGAAGTTATGAAGTATTTTTCATTATACTCCAGATTAGATTCAGGAACAATTTTTGAGGTTCAATCTAACAAAGAAGCTACGAAAAATAGCTTCCATTTCTTTACAAAAGCGAAGAGCAAACTGGCTTTTAATCTTAACTGTGCACCATCATTCAAATAACCATTTACATTTCAATAAATATTTGTTTATAGATAGATAAAACAGAAACTGTCTTATGATATATGACACAGTTCACATGATGCTAAATATTATAATAATGTCAGTTTGTATAAAACATCTAAGTAGAAGAAACGTGTAAGTATATACATATGCAATGGATTAAATTACATCGAAAATGTGCTTAATTCAAATAATATTCACCTGTGATTTAAACTGAAATTATACTATTATGGAGTCTGTATTTATTCTAAGCTGAGAAAAATAAAACGAAAGTTCAAGGGAGGTAACTCTTAAATGTTGGTTATAGACTGGTATATATTGCATACTAGCAGCAGAGCCCAGCGTTAACCGGGGATGTAACAGTAGATCAAGTATCGACCATCATAAAGACTGAGAAATAAAATTGACAAAGATTATTTTTTAAAGTTGACGGACACGCATGTCTTAATTAGTTTTTTTTTTTTTTTTTACGAATTGGTCAAACCCAAACTCAAACAAAAACATTGTTTTCAATCGTTATGAGTCTACCGATTGAATAGAATTTTATTATAAACAATTGTCTTGTAAATGGAATTTTTAAAGCATTCTGAATGTAAAATAAAGAAAAAAAGTGTGCAAGACAATAAACACTACCTGCCAAAAAAAAAGTGAAGTTTTGTTGAAATCAGTTGAAAAATGTAGGAAATCCGATCCCATATATAAACGAACACATACAAACAACCTGGGTTTTATAATAATTATAACTCGATATGAGTTTCATTCTTACGATGCCTCTTAATCGTGTTTTCAAATTGATTTCGTGCAAAAAAATTGTGTTTTTTCCAATTCTGGGCACTGTCAGAACCACCGCAAGGTAATTTTACGTAGTCCTGTGAAGTTTTGTTGAAATCGGTTGAAAAATGTAGGAAATCTGATCCAATATATAAACGTACAGACACACAAACACAACCAGTGTTTTTATAAGTATGATTTAGACCTTGTTCAAAACTATGATTCACTTTACATATTCCAGTTTTTAAGAAGAATTAAATTGATTTAAAAAATATAATAAAAAATATAAATAGCCATAACTAACAGCAGACTTATTTAAAATAGAAATGTTGACTGTTTAAATACAACGTTTTATTTAGTAAAAAGTTCTGCGTCAGAACATAGCCCAAACGTTTGAAATGCTGTAAAACAAACCAAACCAAGTTAAACGAAACGAAAGCACACTCTTACGTTCAATATACCTTGTCAGTATTTACATTATTCGGACTATTGTCCTCATCTTTGTCGCCACATTTATTACAACGTTCGGCCTTCTTCAGGTGGTTGGAATGTCGAAGTGAATGTCGAATTGAACCCTTTATTTCGCTCACTGAGGTAGACTGTTCTAGTTCTAGTTGCACGTGTCATGTTTAATGGATGTCAGTTATTAGTTATCTCTTGTTAATTCCCCTCTCCAAGTTCTTCACCGGGTATTGAACTTTGGGCCCTGTCACTGGATCTAACTCCTTTATCCACTGTGCCATGTGTCCTTAAGGACACATCTGTGTATGAATTTCTGGCTATTATAAACCTAATGTCGTCAGCAACCATTTTTACCAGTGCTCATATTGCAATTTTTTGCTGTTATCATTACATGTTTTTACATCTTTTTAATTTATCGCTCGCCTTCTCTGTTTTTTTATGCATTAAACTATATATATATATATATATATATATATATATATATATATATATGTATGTTGGCTGTAATATTTTTTATACATGTTGCATTGAATGTGAGGGATAAGGAGGCCTTTTATGTCCTTATTAGGTATTAATAGTGTTCTCACCGTATATCTTTTATGGAGATTAATAGACCTTAGAAAGTATCCGGCTTTCATGCTTGCAATAATAACAAAATTATTCTAAGGCATCCAACAAACTTATTAAATAGAAACTTAAAATCAAAAACCTAGAATATCATATTTATTTCATGGTAATGCTATATAAATATACAAGGGCAAAAAATAACATTACCAAAAACAACAATGATTGTAACCGATATAAAGATAGTCACATAAATCTCTAACGTAAAGTATCCAAAAAATGTATCTAATCTTAACAAAAATAATTACAAACATATCCACAATTATTATGGGCGTAATAAAAACTCAAATACATATAACAAAAATGATTCTGAAGGGAATTAAGCGTCAGAACTCCTCTTTACAAAACGTATCTATGAACACAAAAGTGATTCCGTCTATATTTCACTATTTACATTATTCGGACTATTGTCCTCATCGTTGTTGCCATATTTATTACAACGTATCGGCCTGTCAATATCTGTCAATATTTCTGAGATGAGTATATGTACACTATTTACATTATTCGGACTTTTGTCCTCATCTTTGTTGCCATATTTATTACAACCTTTCGGCCTTTCAATATCTGTCTATATTTCTGTGATGAGGCATTATGTACACTATTTACATTATTCGAACTATTGTCCTCACCTTTGTCGCCATATTTATTACAACAGGTGAGTAATTATGTATACTATTTACATTATTCAGACTATTATCCTCATCTTTGTCGCCATATTAATTACAACATTTCAGCCTTAATGAGATAAGTTATTATGTACACTATTGTCTTCATTTTTTCGTCATATTTATTACAATGTTTCGGCCTTTGTACGCTCCAGCTTTCCTCAGGTGGTAGTAATGTCGAACAGAACCCTTTTCACTGGTGTAGACTGTACTAGTTTTTCTGATTTAGACTTTACTAGTTTCTCTGGTGTAGACTGTACTAGTTCCACGTGCCACTTTTCTCTTACCCATAACCAGGTATTGAACACACACTTTTTGGGTCCTGTCACTGGATCTAGCCAACGCCTTTATTCACTGTGCCATGTGTCCTTGAGGACATCTGTGTATCAATCTCTGGGTATTATAAACCTAATGTCTTCAGCAACCACTTTTTTAAAGTTTTACTTTACACAACAATTTTATCGAACGCATTAGTGATAGAAATAAATTCAGCCACAATATTGATCTAAGATTCTCACACTTATTAAAAACTAAATTAAATTAGACGGAAAAATTTTGCTGTGATGGAATCTTTTCGAAACATAAATCTGCGTACCAGTTTTGTTCAAATATCTCCATTCTTGAAAGAATTGCTACTTTTCCAAGTCAACATGCTTTAACTATAAAAATGTTAAGAAATAAAGAGAAAACAGTTAAGTTCATAACTTCATGCCATTTAAAATGTATAACACATAAGCTAAACCAGTTTAAATATTAATTTGCATACAAAATTTCAAGGACATTTTCTACTTACTTTCGTTTATTAGTACTTAAATTATGTCACTTAGCATCCTTCATAATTTATCTAGAATTTCGGCTGACCTGATGAATATTTATGAGCGTTTCTTAAATTTAACTATTTTTAAAAGCTAAAACTTTCTTATATGCTCGTGTCTATAAATAATTGTTACTAAATAAAATTCTTGCATTTGCCTTGGTAAAGTCCCCCGGAGAACGAAACACGTCCGCAAGATAAGTTTTCCATTTGTCTTCATTGAAAGTGTCCTTTTCCAGATATATACTATCTGAAATTTTACAAACACGCGCGCACGCCCACACACACACAAGCGCACACACATGCACACACACATACAGATACATATAGACACTATATTTCAGAAGTTTGAAATCACACCCGCTATTAGCAAGAGATATTCTTGACAGATGAGTGAAAAAAAATGAAAAAAAAGTTTCTTAGATAGAGTGAAAAATGAATGCAATCAATTATCAAACTTATAATTGGAGAAAATGTTGCAACGAATGCAAAAAAATCGTGCTGCAGTAATTAAAGCTAAAAGAGAACATTTTGACGAGAGAAAATTTTAAACATAAAATGCTTCTTCTTTTATCATAATACAATTTCTAATAAAAATCATGTCTCACTTCTTAACCATGCATAATACTTTGCTCTTATTTAAAGTATAGACCAGCTACCTTTTCGGTCAATTTAAAAATTACCAGGGCTACCTCACCCTACTAAAATGTAGTCCTTATATATATATATATATATATATATATATATATATATATATATATATATATATATACGTATGTGTGTGTGTGCTTGCGTGCGTGTGTGTGTGTGTGAAGAAATAAAAATATAGTCTTAAGGTGTGCCATATTTATGGGATAAAGTCCTCAATATCAGAGATAGAGCGTGTGGAAATATAAAAGCGAATACAAAGTCAACACTTAGAGGCGACTGTCTGTTTCAGGCTAGATGCAATCGTCAGGCCTCACGATTGCGTCTAGCATGAAACAGAACTGTAACCTCTATGTTGACTTATGTTAACTTATATATATATATATATATATATATATATATATATATATATATATATATATATTATATATATATAGTTATATATAAGTTATATATATATATATATATATATATATATATATATAAGGAACTAGTTTTGTTGATAGGGCTCACGTATAATATTACATGATTTTATATACAGATTCTTTTTTTTCAACTTAGTGGATAAGCTATACTATTATTTTGCTTGTTTATACATGCGCCTGTTACACTTTTTGACTCGTCTCTCTTCGCTTTTCTTACATAAGAACCTTACATAATAGCAGTTCTCAATGCATGTGAAAGTTGTCTGGATCCAGTTATCTTTAATTTCTGTAGAAAGAGATTAGTGATATTCTTGATTTTACTACTGACTCCTGGTGATATTTGCCCAGCCTTATCTTACTATTTTAAGTTGTCTCCATCTACAGTTACGATAATTCGTACCCTAACCCACTAAGGTCAGAGAGGTTTCGAATATTAGTTACCTCGCCAAAGCTTAAAATCTTTGCACTTACAAAAAATGAAGTAAAATTGTTTAATACTTACCAATGATAAACTCGTAATATTTAATTACTAATCAGGACTTTGTTCGAGTTGGTATACAGTTAATTATCTTATGTTTTTTTTTTTTTTTTGGTTTGTTTTGTTTTACGGCATATCAACCACAATACCGTCGAAATTTTTAATGCTGGTAATATATTTTTTTCAAAAAGGTATAGTTTGTTTTTTACGGCATATCAAGCACATTGAGTTATATAATGCCGAAAAAATATTACTGGTAATATATTTTTCCAAAATGTATAACTGGTAATATTTTTTTTTCAAAAAACGTATAGCTGGTAATATTTTTTTCAAAAAATGTATAGCTGGTAATAGTTTTTTTTTTTTAAATGTATAGTTTGGTTTGGTTTGTTTTGTGGCATATGAAACCTCAATGGGTTATTTAAAGTCGACAAGATTTTTTATTGCTGTTAATATTCTTTTCAAAAATGTATTGCTGGTAATTTTTGCCTTTTTCAAAAAGTTATTGCTGGTCATATTGTTTTTCTTCAAAAATTTATTGCTGGTAATTTTTTTAAAACATTTATTGCTGGTAATATTTTTTAAGAAGTATTTCTGCTATTAAAACCTATTTTTACACTTTCATACTGTTTTGAGTAAGGTTGGGGGTCAACTTTTTGCCCATAACTGGGACCCTAGCAGGTGTTGCCACCACGGGTCAGGGTGGACCTGGGAATACCAGCAAGTAAGAGGTGGTTCCACGATCCTCAAAACATCCTGATCAGTGGCCTTGCTGTTAGACGTAGATTATCGTCTTTCCTAGGACGCGGATATAGTTTATCGTCATACCCAGAACGAATTTTCTTATGGCAGTATTATTATTAGTGATATTAGTCCTATTAATGCAATTAAAATACTATTGAAGAAATACTTATTTTCCAAAGCTTTACTAAGTGAATAAAAGTTATATTTTTTTAAAGTTTCATCTCTTCAGTTTCTTCAGATTCGACTTTCCGGAGGCTACGGTAGAAGGAAATGTTGATTCAGAAGAAAATCCAATATTTTATTGTGACAAATTCTTGAAAATATGAATCTGGATATATTGTGTTAATGCCGATATAATCACATCCGTATTTCTCGTTAAAATATAGAACACAGTCATAAATCAAAGAAAGGCCACAGGGTAATGTGTTTATATTTCTACGCGCAATCAATGTAAAAAGGAAAGAGGAAAATTGGCGTATTGCTTGTTTTAATCCTTCGTTAATGACAATGTAGAAGAGTTTTTTTTTTCTTTTTCAATTGACAACCGTTGCGCCGTTAGCAAGTGTTACGTGTCCAAGAAATGTGAAAAGCAAAAATTGAAAACGAGGCTCATAAGACGCTCGGACAAAGCAAGTATACTGCAAGGAAATGATTGTATCGCCATATTAAATCACGAATCTTTACTTTCAGAAAACACCTTTTTGTTGCGAAACTGAATGATCACATTAATCATGAGGCTTGACGTAAAATATATAATATGAGAGAGAAAGAAAAAAACTTTCGGTAATAGAAAAAGATCTTGAAAGAATAAGGATCGGTATTGTATGATTTTTTTTTTTTAGATGGTGATGTTAGTGAAGAGGATGGAGGAATATAAAAAAAAGTATGGGGGAAATAGAAACTGTCGTAATGGGAGAAGAGAAATGAATGTGGATCTCATTAAGTAGACTGGTATGCTTGGAAAAAAAAGGAGAAGCAGTTTGGAAATATTTTTTTGCAGATAAGAATTCCTTAAACCATCCTGAGGATACAGCATTTTCAGAATCCAACAATATTGATTTTTATCAAGTTAGAAGCAGTGTTCTTTTCATCATATCGATACATTGCAAAACCGATACCTGAAATTTTACGGAGTTATTCAGACTAGCTGCCCTGCATAGAAAAATACAAACCTATTTTTACAAAACAGATTTAAAAGTACGAATGGACAAATAAAATTTTAGGTGTCACTTTAGTAAGATATCTACAGTTCATTTTCATCTATAGTATGATATCTACTATTCATATTCTTCTGTGATATGATATTCAACAAATGTTGGATGTATGAAATACGTTAGGGTTAGGGTTAAGTTTTAACGAATAGAGGTTAGTGGTATGAGTTAGGGTTAATATTAGGGTTAAAGGCAGGGAAAAGTGAACTGGTTATATACAGGGTGTCCATAAAGTTCGTATGCACTTTAAAAATTATAACTTTATTTGTATTTGCGATAGAAATAATCTGTAAAAAACGTTATAAAGTTTAATGTACCTAGTTTTAAGTATCGCTAAAATAACTAATGTGATTTCAGGGATTTTTGTAAATCAGTTGGCAAATGTTTTCCGTGAACTAGAAAATGGTATTACCCTTTGTATTGCTAATGATGGGGGACATGTGGAAACGTAAATTAAATTTCAATAAAACCTTAAAAAATATAGATTTATTTCTTTCTTATCCTTTTTACAAATTAATTCTATCGCAAATACAAATAAAGTTATAAATTTTTAAAGTGCACACGAACTTTATGGACACACTGTATTAAAAATCATTAACATTTTTTATAGAAAAAATTAAAAATATCAAATAATGATGTTAATATTTGTGAACTAATTTGATATCATTAGAAAAAACAGTAAGCTGGTGATCGTTTTTTCATGAGAATTTTCCAGCAATAATGAGTGCATAGATATGGTAGTTCCCAAATGCCTGAATAGTTATGCTATGGTAACGCCCAGTTATTATTAAAAAGATACATAGATGATTAAAAGTATATAACCATTTATTCGTTTAAGTTCCATTTTTATCACCCAATGTATGTGCGTGTGCTTCAGGAAAAGGTCACTCCAAAATACGTTGTTAAAATTTTTGAATTGTTTTATTTTTAATTCGGAAAATATATGCAGATATCACTTATATCAGTAGAGTTTCAAACTGGACATTTGTAAATAATATCTAATTACAATAACTTTGTAAATAATCACTGTATTGTTAAAAATCAATATTTGTCAATTCTGATAAATTTCGTCGCTTGAAGAATGTCTCATATATAATATTATATAAAAATTATTCTGCGAAAATACTTATATTTTACGTGTGAAACAACCAATTTAAGATCTATGGAAAAGGAAAATGTGAAAGATGCCAACGAAGTGAAAGAAGAAGACAGATCAAGAAATGAGAAGAAAGAAACGTGAAAATGAAGGGAAATAAAAAGGGAGCAGATAATAATATTTATCATCGACCTTTATGGCAAAGTCTCTTCAGGGTATAGATTATATGATTACTCCCATAATATCGTGTTATTTACAGTATCTGCAGATTGCATTGTTCTGATTGTCTGGATCAATGAATTGATTAAATCCACATGAACACCGAAAAACTTGAAAATTTCAGGTGACCTGCTCTTACTCTAGCACAAACTGTTGTTCATGATGACGGTCGTCATTGAATATAGAATCCAGAGGTTAGCAGTGAATATTTCGAAGACAGAAGGGAAGCGTAGTTCAGGTTAGCAGTGGATATCCAGGTAAAAGTAGCAGAGCGTAGTTCTTCCTTCTGTTGCTCTTCGCCTGACAAGCTGGTACTGGACATTCAGTTAGAGTAAATAAAATGTCCGCCTTTATACACGACGGATTGAATATTTTACGTCTTCTGATTGGTTAACCCTTCTCTTGGTGGACTATAAAGTGAGTCAAATCATTTGGGCTAACTCACTAGTACACATAATACCCTCTCTACTAACATATGTTATGTTTAGTTTGAATTATGTTACATTTTTAGTTGATTATTGGGTTCATCTCCCTCCCCTCTCATTGTATCATTATTAGAATTTTATGTATTTTATGTATTATCATCAAATTTTTATGGATTGGGGCGCGTTTTGGATAGGTTCCCCTGGAGAGGATGTGGTATTATGGGGATTGAAGGATCGAACGGTGAAGGATGAGTTCTTGTGGTGAATGAGCAAATTGTAATGTATGAATGGGTCATGAATCTGATTAGCTAGGTATAGGATAGTTAGTTTGGACCAGTTTTTACCCCTCCCCTTTTTTGGCCTTGTGCCGCAATTCTGTACAATTGTACTGAATAAATCCTCTAGTACACATAATACCGCCAAAACTGCAACACAAAAAAAAAATAATAAAAATAAAAACAACAACAACAAAAAACTTACATCTGGTGTTGTAGCAAATGATTCATAGCAGGAAAGAAGAGATGATTTGAACCGAATTTAATATCAATATCTGAGTAAAGTTGATTTTTGATATCCCCAGATGTGACTCAGTGTCACACGAGAGAATCAGAGAAGGGAGAGCTTTTGTCATTTTTTTTAAAACTGAAATGACTGAACAAGCAAGGTCATGCAATAATATAAGATAGTATAAACATAAAAATGTCTTAAATAATAAAATAATTATATGTAAAAAAAATAAAATTAGCAATCGTATTAAAAAATTAGGAATACTAAAGCGATTTGCTGGATTAAAACGAGACATACAGATCTTAGATGTTCAGTTAAAGCCATGTTACTACTTCAGTAATAATAATAATAATAATAATAATAATAATAATAATATATATACTTCAAAGTAAATATCCAAATGATTTTAATTTAAATCTATGTTACTATAAATCATAATTTCTAAATAGCAAAATACAACTGCCATTTTTACTCTAACAATTTCTTTTCTCACACTTTCCACCTAAGGAAATCCCCTCCTTTGACTTGCTCTCCTGATAACTTCAATCTACAAAAATTCAAATGCAACATCAATCGCCATCTTCTCTCTTCTCAGTCTTCTCTTTTCACTTTCATTCCCTGTGTCTCCCCGTGTACTAGTGGCATTCCCGCTTTGTGTGGGGTGACCTGATTCTTACTAGTAAAATAACAACTATAATGAAAAAAAAAATATTTCCTAAAAATATACATATTTATTAAAAAAAAACTACTTGATATATACATATATATATATATATATGTGTGTGTGTGCGTGTGTGTGTGTGCGTGTGTGTAATATATATATATAATCTATGTGCATGTGTGTGTATGTATATATATATATATGTGCATAAATATATATATATAAATATATATATATATATATATATATATATGTGTGTGTGTGTGTGTGTGCATATGTCTGTGTGTATGTGTGTGTATGTGTACAAATGTGTTTCCTAATTCCTCGTATAAGACAGTGTGTGTATGGAGAGAATATGTATATATATATATATATATATATATATATATATATATATATATATATATATATATATATATGAAAATTTCTCCGATAGAGAAGACAATATTTATGAATATTTTATTCATAAATATATATATATATATATATATATATATATATATATTGAACAATAAAAAATATTAAAAAATTAAAATCTTCAGACACACTGGGTTGTAGATTAATATTCTTTCGTTTTTTATTATTCACAGGGGTCATTAAAAGATAATAATGCCGATAACTCCTTCACCATTTCTTGGACCAATCTTAAATGTTTTATAACCCGTCACACGGAACTTTTCACTAGCTCACAAAAAAGAGAATATCTCTTATCGAGAATATTTAACAACGAAAAATAATAATTATTTTTAATAATATGTGTTAAGCTCCACGCTTTGCCTGATGAAGGTCGCGAGACCGGAAACACGTGTAGCAAAAATAAGGAAAATAAAACATAATATTTTTTTTAAAAATCCCCATTACAACGAAAAATGTTTACGGTTTATCTCTTCTTCATAATATACACACTTTTCTTTCGTTGTCACGACTATAACCTCTTCCCTATATATATATATATATATATATATATATATATATATATATATATATATATATATTGATTTTTTCATTACCGCAAATTATATTTTAAATTAATGATATTTGAATTTTAAAGTATTTTATTTGTTATTATACACTTCAAAATTGACCGAAGAGTCATTGTTATTATTGTCCTTTCGATTACCGTTGCCATTATTGCTATTATTGTGTTATTAATCTGCATATTATATAATTGGTATTTTCTGGTAAATTGCATTTGTTATTGTTTAATTTTTTACGCAAATCTCGATTTGTTTGAGTTTTTGCTTTCTGTTTTTTTTCTTCTTATTTGTTTCTCTTAACGGCGTCTTCGTATGAATTATGAAAGTGTCTCCTATTAGCTGTCACTGAAACACATTACTGAAAGTTAAAAGACAGATACTGCTGATAGGAAGAAGAAATAAATCAGAATGCAAGAATAATAATGATAATAATAATAATTGTAGTAGTAGTAATAATAATAATAATAATAAGAGATAGGACCTGTTACAATTCTATGGGACTACACAATACACAAGGACGGAACAATCAAAGCCAACCGCCCAGATATTGTTATTAAAGATCACAAACAAAAAAAGTGCCTCCTTATTGATATGGCAGTCCCTGCTGACTGCAATGTATCTTTGAAGATATTCAAAAAGTTGTCAAAATACAAAGACCTTGAAATAGAAATCTCGAAAATGTGGCATATGGGAACATCAACAATCCCTGTTGTAGTTGGAGCCCTCGGACTGGTTGGAAAAGATTGCAGTAGACTAATTGAAGGGATTCCTGGAAATCCATTCCTCAAAGAGATACAAAAAATTATTCTGACAAGTACAGTTCACACTTTACGAAGGGCTTTATCTATGTAATACTTTTTTTTTGTCAGTGGAAAATGTCATGATGCCATTTGTAACATTAAGTCCCCGGGCGGGACCCGGAAAGAAATGTGTAAACGCCAGAAATCAAAAAAATAATAATAATATTGTGTAATTTGTATATATGTTTATGTATATGTTTGTGTAACTGCATATATATATATATATATATATATATATATATATATATATATATATATATATATATATATATATATATGTGTGTGTTGTGTGTGTATATATATATTTATATATATATATATATATATATATATATATATATATATATATATACATTGATTAGTAGAAAGCCATAAATAAAATTTTAGATAATTGTATATAAATCTTAAAGATATGTTACTAAGTTATATTATTTGTTCATATACTTGATATGTAATGAGTTCCTACTAGTTTTAGTAATTCTTGACGCATATCTTCATTTTTTTTATCTCATTCGCGTATGACATTGAGCAGTTGTTACACAATAATAAGAATGAGAAATAGGAACAAAAAGCAATGGAATAATAGTAATAATGGTAGTAGTGGTGATGATGGTCGTTGTGATGATAAGGACTTATCGGTTATTGTTGAATGGACTTTTATTTATTTATTAGTAATTTTTATACAATTTTTATTTTATAAGCCATACAATACAAACACTTATAATTAACTTTTATTTAAATATTATTAGTATCTATATTTGAGTTGTATTTATGAGTAAAATATATTCGTGTAATGACAGGATTAGGTAAATGTGTATATAGTTTTATATTATTGAACCTAAGTGAGAAAAAACTAAAGAAAATTCCGTGAAAATAGAAGTTATATGGGAGTCTCATGAATTATGTCGTGTCTCTTTGGGACAGACACGCTTACAAATGAAGACTTTAACGTTATTATTAATAATAGCAATAGTAAAAAGAAAGCCCTTGACCCCTGAAAATGATGGCCTACCATAGTATGGATATGCTCTGGCGCCCATGAACCAGCCTCTAGGTATGGATAAGTACGAATTAACTATAATGCTGACACAACTAAAAATATTTCTAAACCGCATCGGTCGTCACGCGGGTCAGCAAGGACCGCGATTCCCAGTTAGGAACCAGACTAGAATCGAAATATCTGCAACTGGAACAAACTCTACCCGACTAGAACTAGAGCAAAACCACGTCAAAGGACAGTTTTCACAGTGGCCCTTCATATTTATTAATAGAACATCCCATAACACAACAATAAAACCATTTTCTAGGGAAGAGAATAATGAAGTAATGTTTAAAATTTTACACTGCTACGATAAATCCGACAACGACAACAATGACCAAAGTAGCCTATAATATCTGACGAGGAAAACATCTCTCAAACAGACGAAACATCGATGCCAACAACCTAGCCAATGTCAGACGTATCATCATAAAAAAGAATACTTGAGATAGGACTCCGAGAAAACATCAAAAACTGATTAAACGTTAACATCGAGGGGATAAATGGCAACAATCCAGTGTAGACAAATGCAAAGGAACAAATAGAAACCAGTAATAATCCATCTGATGTAAACAAGCAAATAGAGGAAGATAGTGACGAATATGAGAAAGGAATACTGATGACAAAAACATCCAATATAAATGAGAGAATGTAAAGGAAATGTCTTTCGAGGAAAAGCCAACAATTTCAAAAGTAAGAAAGAACTGTCAAGTAAAGGACACCATCAACCTCGCTAAGCAAGCAATTAGAAAAATAAGGACGAAATGGAAAAACCAATGAACCTGAGAGAAATTAATCATTTTATATACGTGGCGTTGGCAAGGATCGTAGAAACAATACGTCAAAAAGTAAAAACACAACGTAAACGAAAAAGAAAAATGCGAGTCAAGAAAGAAAAAAAAAAAGAAAACCAAGCAAATAAAATACAATTACAATTGTCATGTCTAAGTGAAGTAGAAAAGAGTTCCAAAATGAAAGAATGTAAAAGGCGATAAATGAAACAAAGCTTTGACATATAGAACAAGACTGACGTACCAAAAGTTAAAGAAAAGCTGAAACAACAAATTCAAACGAAGGCACAGTGAATCCTGTGTTACGAAAACAGAAATATTTTTTTTGTTTTAACAAACCAAGACCTTCAAAGAAAATGACATTAAATTATATCGAGAAATAGAAAAAATAAATTAAAGATAAATGACCCACCTAATTTCCAGGAAGTCGAGGAGTTCTGGTGTAAGATATAGGAAAACTGAAAAATACATAATGAAAGAGGTACATCGATCAAGCAACAGTAGGAACAACAGGCACAAAATGAACGGATATCAATATTACTGAAACAACTGCTGCCATCTACAAAACCAAAAATTGGAAAGCACCAGGAATAGTACCCACTGAGAATAATGGCTCACGGGGGGATGGGGGAGTAACATTACTTAATTACTCCCTTAAACAGAAGAGACGCAGAACCCAAAGAACTATAGACCCATCACCTGTCTACCAACAATTTACACAATCCTCACTTCTACCATGACCGAGAAGACACACAACATCTTTAAGAAAAAAATGTACTCACAGCAGAAGAGAAACGATGTAAAAGAGGAAGTTACGGAATAACGACCAACTAATTATCAATAAAACAGTACAGGAAGAAGTAGGGACACGGAAAAGAAATTTATCGAAAACATGAATCGACTACAGAAAGGCAATGAAACACACAATGCCTGAATTCGGCGTTCCGTTTGATACAGACCGTCGGCGCTCAGTGTAGATCTCAGTGCACTCTTATATATGTGTGGTTTATATATATATATATATATATATATATATATATATATATTTAAAAATATGGTTCCATCGCTACACAGGAATTACCATGTTTCAAAAACAGAAGCTAAAACTTCAAATTCAATTATAGAATTAAATTAAAGTCCCTAGTTCTATTTCATTTTGATATAATGGAATACGCGTACACCTGTGTTCGCCCTCACTGGAATATGATCGGTTGGTGTCCGTCATAAATATCGACAAAAGCCTTAGTCTGAGAGCTAAGTCTATAACGACGCCCATTGGACTACGCCATTGATCTACACTTCTTACCTGCGACTACGACTCGTACAAGTCGATTACTGCTACCGTATTCTACTTGGTTATAGTAGCCAAAACAACTTAGCTACTTTGTTAAAATATATCCCTTTCCGGGACATATCACATTTTCTAGCGAATTTTAGAATAACTTATTTTGAAATTTACTGAGTTTATAAACACATGCATTCATAATATTCGTTTCTATAGATATGGGGAAAACCAATCATTTTAACTAGGGGCGGTAGGGCATTTTTTCACTGACAACTATTGTATCAAAATATAAGTTACTTTCGAAAAGAGGTTAAATCAAGGTAGGGTAGGGGTGCCTTTCCGAACGAATGATGACATCCGTTCAGCGTATGTTATCTGGTCTTTTTCAACGACAGAAAGATTTTCGGCACATTTGTTTCGCCATTAAATTTGTACTTGTATACATAAAGATTTTTTTTTCTAAAAGGCTTGTTTTTATATGAATACGTCTTATTGAACTACAATTTAAAAATATTATTCTTAATTTTAATAATAGACTATACATCTTTTAAAACAAATAAATATAATAGAATTACTTAAACTATTTAAAAATTATTATTTAAATATCAAATATAAATATATATATTTCATTTATCAGTTTTTATTTTTAGTTTTTTATTTCTATTTTTAAACATTACTTAAGGAAAATATTTGACAATGTCGGCAGAGGATAGCTATTACAATTCTTTGATTAAATAAATTTTTATTTTTTATAAACCTAGTAATATATAGTTTCTCCTATATGCAATAGGACTTGGGTCATTTAATGACATACATATTCTAGCTTTTCTTATTAATTTCCATTTTACAGTAGATGTTTTATTGTTTTCTTTTAAGTGCCAGAAATATTTTAATAGGGACGTCTGATTTCGGTATTTATTTATCGTAAAAGAACTTTGATGTCAAACTGTTTTTTGAACTCGTGTCTTGTATATGCTATATAGACTTTTACGTTGACTGAATCCTCAATAGATGAGATATTGCATTCATATACTAATTATTCAATGCGACATTTATTATTAAGAGTACAGTTATGAGGATATCTGCAGTTACATAATTTTTGTTTAACTTCATGTATTTTTATTATTATACTGTCTAAATTTCTCTGGTCTTGGTTTAAGTGTTTATTCAAGATATTAGCATTATGTTTCTTAATAATGTTTTCTACGTTTTCAGTACAATTGTAGCTTAATTTTAGGGTATTTTTATTAAAAATACTACTGAATTATCTATTTTTAGGAAGATGTTTAACGATTAATGCAAGGAATTTTTGTCCTAATTTGTCCTTTACCGTTTGGTTCTACGGGGGTGTATACCAAATTATTTTTCAACTTCTGTATTTTCTGTGTTTTCCATTTTCAATTTTTATATAAGTTAGTTTTGTGCTTTTGTAGCCACAATCCTTTAGAGCTTTATTATAAAATTAAAAAAGTTCATAGAAAATTTTCTCATTTGCTGATTTTGTACTTATTCTCTTTTTGATAGATAAAGGTAGATGCTTAATTATAGATGGAGGATGATTAAATTTTGGGTGTATATACAAAGGATTAGCATTTATTTTTTATAAGGTGTGTGTAGATTTTTCATTAAATCTAATGTTATTTAAAGGAAGTTCACCTTTTTCAATTTAGTGGTTACATTAATTTTTAAGATCAAGCAATTAAATTCTCGATTTTTCACTGTTTCGTAAAAATAATAATATTAATAAGAACACGGGATTATATATCTTACTGTTCTTCCTCTTTATTGATATATATATATATATATATATATGTATATATATATATATATATATATATATATATATATATATATATATACATGTATATATATATATATATATATATATATATATATATAAAATTAAAATTAAGATAAAATTAAAATAAATGTACAAGCACTTGATGATTGCTTCGGCATGAAACTCAGATCTGGGCAAGAAATGTAAGATATTTTGTATATTACTTAACATATATATATATATATATATATATATATATATATATATATATATATATATATATATATATAAATTGAAAAATTGAAAGAAGCTATTGTAACGCGTTTCATCCATTAGGAGTTCAACGGTGTCCGTGCCTGATGAAGTCCTAACGGATGAAACGCATAACAATTTTTTTATATAATTTGTCATTTCTTTCAAAAAATTTTCCTCATATATATATATATATATATATATATATATATATATATGAGGGAGATAAAGACATATTTTCCGATTTCTTTTTGTATTTGTAGGTTAATGGATTGGATCGTGATTACAATGTAATAAATTATAACAATGGGATATTACTGTTTGAGCCTTTTATATTATATTTTTACTCTGTCCTGGACATTGAGTTCTACCTGAATTCTATCCTCTTGGAGATATATATATATATATATATATATATATATATATATATATATATATATACCACTAACATTATATATATATATATATATATATATATATATATATATATATATATATATATGTATTATCACTTACCAATCGGAATTTAATGTACAACATAATATCCAGGCACTGTGTAGAGACACATATATATATATTAAACGAGACGGACCTAAAACTGTATGAAAAACAAAATTATTTAAAGTTTTGAATATTATTTTTTATTAAGTATTAAAAGGAGATTATATTAAATATTAAAGGACGAAAGTGAGTTTTTTTATAAAAAAAAAAAAAAAAAAAAACACTGTTAATTTTTTCTAAAATAAATGTAACAAAAATTACATAAAAGTACACTATGTGAAATTTTATATATATATATATATATATATATATATATATATATATATATATATATATTCGTGAGCGTGATTTATTTGATTGACCCTCTATTGATCTGAAGAATAACATAGAATTTACGTGCACGGAGAAAAGCATCAATCGAGAATTTTCCTTTCATACTATGTCCCTTGGGAAAGACATGGCACCGCTTTTATTCGCATACAGTTTATATACTCTAGCCCAGACAGAAAAATAATGTACGGCTTGTTAGACGCCATAGTCACCCAGCCGGTAGAGTTAATAGAGAATGTTAGATGTCTAGCCAGCATTCTGCCCCCCCGTGCTCTTAATATAATGATTATATATTCAATAATAATAGTAATAATATGCTCACATTTCTTTTAAAACAGAGACAAACATACCTCAGTTTGGCATGGATGCCTTTTATAATAATAAAATATCCACCTATAAGAAGCCAATGAAGTTTCTAGTGGTCAAATATCAGCAAGACTCCGAAAATTCTTAGTTTAATTTTATAACTCCCACTAAGCTCAAAAAAGCTGTTCATTTTTCTTTTTATATGTATCTTCTCTTCAAGAGGTAGACTACCATGGCTGTCCACACTATGTAGTCTTTTGTTGTTTGAAGTGAGGTTTGTCATTTTCTTATCTCTCCTAATCCCTGTTCTGCCAAGCATTTATGCAATCTTGTCAATAGTTTATTCTCTGCTTTACTCTGGTGTTGTTACCTTCAATATGTCCTGTAAGTGTCAAAATTTCCGAATCTTCTTTCTTCATTGTGTGCCTGAGAAATTGCAACCCTGTTTGATTCGAAAAAAATCCATTTTGTTTGCATTTTCCCCAGACCTTCGTCGTTACTCACTTATTCATTCCGTCCATGGTGCACTCAGCATCCTTCTGTAGACTCATATTTCTGCTGCTTCAAGTTTCTTCTCCATTGTGATGAGATTGTCCAGCAAACCTTTTCTTTGTTTCCCCCTAAATTTTCCTGTCTCTTAATACTTTGCTTAGATCTTGAAAGGCATCTTTCCTTATTCTATAGCGCCTTCGAATTTAGGTGTATATTGTTTAATCATTTTCTAGATATTTTTTGAACTTGCTTCATTTTAGTGTTTCCAATTTTAAATTCGCATCTTTGTCTCTTCCTATTTTTGAAAACTATACATTCTGTCTTCATAATATTGAAGATTAGTCCTTTATTCTGTCTTTCTTTTACTACCTTCTCTGTTACTGTTCCTATAGTTTATTTTCTCTGTGTGCTCTCAATATTGTGTCTGTATGTTTTATGTTATAAGTGTCGTCGCCAATAATGTATATTGATAGGAGATCTAAATCAATCTGTATCACTTCACTTTAAAAGTTGAATAATCAAGTGAGAATAAACCTTTTTGTATTAACTGACTTCATTTCCTATCAGTATGAATGCATTTGTCTCCCAGTATAAGTTTAAGTTTATTGTATTATATTTACCAAATGAATGAAGCTTACCGTCCAGTTCAAAAACGTCTTCATGGCGCACTTTCCCAAATGCTTTTACATAATCTATAAAATATAGATATACATTCTTTGGTATTTCAATGACTTTTTCTTAATAAGTCGCAGTAAAAATATAATATATTTTGTTCCAGCATCTTCAAAGATTACACACTGTTCTTGTCCTATTTGTGTTTTAATTCTTCTTCGCGTTATTATTCATCAGAATTCGCATAAGTTTTTTTTTATATGGCTCATAATGCAATTTCCCATTCGTTTTCTCCTGAATTCTTAGGCAGCGTTATGAAAATATATCTCTACTAGGTCTTCTGGTATATCACCACTGTCGTATATTTTATTTATTATGTCTGTATTTTTGTTACTGCCGAAAGTTCCCAGCATCGCCATTACAATTCTATCCGGTTCACCGGCTTTGTTTCGGTTCAATTTGGTCAGTTTTTATTCCTTATTCCACTTCATATTTTAATATTTTTGGTCCTTCCATATTTTTGTGTATGCACATATTCCACTTGGCCAGGGAAAATTCTCCAAACTATTCGATCCAGGTTTCAATTTTTTCTTTATTTTATTTTTCAGCATTCCATCTTTTGATTTTATGCAAGTTTGAAGATATCCATTGAATTCTTAATTAACCCTTTGAGCCTTGTGTTCCTAAACAATTTTAACCCTCCTGCTTGAACACCTGAGTCAAAATTCGCAAATAATTTGTATGTAATGTTTCACAGAAGATATAAAAAATAGTTACAGGCGTTTACCCACCGTTCAACCGAGAGCTGATCATTACATCATTTTTCTCTACTACTGTTCAGCCAGTAGCTGGTCATTACGTCATTTTTCTCTACTACTGTTCAGCCAGTAGCTGATCATTACGTCATTTTTCTCTACTACCGGTAAAGCAGTGGTCAGGGTGCAAAAGGTTAAATCAATACCTAATTCCTAGTCTGCATCTATAATGATAGGCACTGTCATTATCATTCTGTTTCATTCTTTTTTTAAAATCCCAACAATATATTTTTATTGATGCCTTCCAACTGCATGATTATTATCTGATAAGATTTATTTTCTTTACGACTTTAAAATCTAAAATCCTTTCAATCAAGTTGTCGGTCTGGCTGTCAAACTCTAGGACTAAGTTATTTCTTCTGCCATAGATTATTATTATTATTATTATTATTGCTATTATTATTATTTCCTTTCATTTCTGGCGTGTACACATTTCTTTTCGGGTCCCGCCCAGAGACCTACAGTTAGAAATGTCATCATGACCCATCCACTGACAATATATATATATATATATATATATATATATATATATATATATATATATATATATATATATATATATATATAAATCAATTAATTTATAATATTAATGCTCAATTAATTAATTAATTAAATCAATTAATTTATAATATTAATGCTCTGTAAATTTATATTTGAGCACTATTTTGTAAAAAATAAAAATATCTATAAGAACACTGGATTATATATCTTACTGTTCTTTCTTTATATATATATATATATATATATATATATATATATATATATATATATATATTATAGATAAAAGCTCTTCGTAAAGTGTGAGCTTTACTTGTGAGAACAATTTTTTGTATTTCTTTGAGGCATGGACTTCCAGGAATCCCTTCAATTTGTCTACTGGAATCTTTCCCAACCAATCCTAGGGCTCCAACTACAACAAGGATTGTTGATGTTCCCATGTGCCACATATTATTATTATTATTATTATTATTATTGTGTTTTGATTTTGCTTTGTGTAGTACGTGTTGCCTCCAAATCCTAATCAGCGACTGCAGAAGACAACACCTTTTTTGTAACATAAGATACAGACAAATGAATTACAATGCAATGAAAGAGAAACTTCTAGAGAATCTTCGATAGATGTAGGAAGTGACCATGATTACGATTTTAGGGCTTCCATGAATTTATTCCTCATATTTTTTTGATGTCTTTGATATTATTCCCAAAACTGCAATAAGAACAGGTAATCTTGCCGTCAGATATCATATTTCTCACATTTCCACATCAAGATTCTTGTATTTACCTAGTTTCTGAATTGTTTAACAAACTGCCACAAATATCAGATAACAGGTGTTTCGAAGATGATCATTTTGGAATTATGGTTGGTAGATTTATCTGGATCTTCAGTCTGATCGCAGAAATTCCAGAGAATGGTAATATCTTCATCCTGTACATATGATGGCTTTTGCTCGCACTAATTCCCTTTCTGAATAGAGCAGCACCTCTGCAGAATGATGCACACATATACAATGCCTAAAATATTCATCATGACACCCAGTCTGATAAGGGTACAGAATAAACATGAATCACGGCCAAATGTACGTGATATGAAGAAAGGTTTTGATGAAATCAGCGCATAAGCCTAAGCCTCATTTAGAAACAAACCAGGTCGAGTGATCCATTCTGTTTAAATGATCTGCGATTAAGGGTGTTCCTAAGTACATAGATGTGACACTCAATCTGCCTTACCTGCCTCATCATTTAAATTAAAACAAAATTAAAAAATAAACATTTTTCTCGATACCCTGCCAATATACTCGCCGTCTGGTGCTCATGACCAGAGATATATAGCTCCTCAGCTCGTACATGACATGCCCAACATGTTAAAGAAAAGCAAGTGACAACCGAATATCTGTGGTAGTGAACACAATATTTATTGTCATTCATATTAACAAAAAAAAAAGTTAACAACTCAGTTCAATAAAGATGAACAGTCAAGTTTTCTTATATTAATTATCCATATATGTGATAATTTAGCTTTCTCTCTTTATTTCTGTCTTTTCATATTCATTTATGTCCATCCCTTTTATATCAAGGGTCGACAACCGTTTAGAGAGAGTGATCCAGGCACAAATAAAGTGTCTCAGAGGAGGACCATTATAGCTAATGTACTATAATATATTGTCTCAGCTTAAAACTGCTCCATCAAAAAGGCTGCTGTGGTCTGGAGTTAGAAAGAAAAATCTGCGAAGTTAATGTTATATTATTGTTGTGGCTTTGTTAGGGCCAGAAATAAAGGCACGAGTGAAGAATTGAGTTAAACAAATATATTAACAGAAACAGTAATAAAAAAAAACATATACAAACGTGAGTGTTACACCAAGAATGTTCGGGCGACTGTCAGAGCTAACTGCTGGAAACTTCCCTCTCCAAAAGGCAGTACCTGCTCCTAATTATAACTGTGAGTGTTCATGCGTGCGTGGGTAAATTACTATAACAATTATTTAAACAAATTTCCTTTTTTACTGTAGAAATAACAACAAACACAACAGAAAAACAACGAACGAGACACAATTAGAAATGGTAAATTATGTAATAAGACACTTGTTTCAGCCTAATGTTCGATAACTTATACACATCAGGTGAAATGTTGACAGGAGCAAAATGTGGCACCTTGCATTATTAGAAATATTCATAGAAATATGATTTAATTTTTTTTTTACTCGGTTTATTAAACAGGTTGTTGATTTTTTTTTTTTTAAACGGAAAATAATTGAGTTGAAAATAATTCACTAAGTTGTACTTAGACGATCCTAAGGAAAGAAGAAGGAAGGGAAAAGAAAGAGGAAGAAAGGGAAAAAAGGAAAGAGAGATGGATGATGCATGACCCGGTCATAAGCGAAGATAGGTGCCAGAAAGATATCTTGGCCTGCGTGTTGGCCGAATTTTAAAAGACAATAGAGAATTGTTATTTGAAATGAAAAATCATTTAGAGGGAGAAAAGAACCAGGCTTGATGACAGTGTATTGGCGATAAGAATATCGGTCAAAGCACCTAGCCTAGCTTTTTTTGCGTGGAAAGACTCATTGTCAAATTGGAGAAAGGGGAATTTCTTTTTAGAACAATAGAAACGAAATTTTTTTTTAATCGGAGAAAAAGTGTCTTTTGGGTTGAGGGGAGTGACCGGTGGAACTGTATACAGATTCTGGCCTGTTAAGAATTGGAAACCCACGATAATAAAGTGGGGACATTTTCAATGTAGATAATTAAGATTTTCTGACTGTCGGGTCTGACAAAAACAAGAGGTGAAAAAACGATTGTCTCAGCTCACAGATGGCGCCAATATTCTTTCCTGAAGTCACATCTAATTAGCGGCAGGCTGTTTTGACAGAGCCCAGGTGAGAAAAAGCCAAGATTGTCATTTTTCGTACGTGAAAAAGGGCAAAATTAGATTTTGTTTTTTAAAACAAGAACGATGTAAGCCACGCCCGATTTGAGATGGGAGGCGCCCAACCACAATCTCATTAGCCGAAAGCGGTCACGTGATATGCGGAAAGAAGAGGAAGAATGCTCGATCAGGAACCATTGGTCAAAAAACGGTCACCTGACATACGAGAAACCGGGAGAGATGGGTACGCCTCCCCACCAAAGGCACTGTGAGGAAGTAGGGGTGAAAACAATAGCGATAATGGGGAAACAGAATTAATGCGGCTATTGGAATTATCGAGAAACCCCTGACGCCAACAGACCCACCCCTGGTTTGCTGCGGCGTCAATAAAAGCAGGACCCCAGTCGACAGAAATCAGTTGAGTTGAGAGTAGCGGCTGAGTTGCGGCAAGAAATCCTTTCCACCCAAGTCGAAGACAAGAGAATCTTTCCACCCAAGTCGAAGACAAGAGAATCTTTCCACCCAAGTCGAAGACAAGAGAACTTCCAGCCCAAGTAGACGAAGAAGAAGATTACTCGAAAGCCGCAGAGAAGATCCAGCCCAAGTCGAAGACAAGAGAACTTCCAGCCCAAGTAGACGAAGAAGAAGATTACTCGAAAGCCGCAGAGAAGATCCAGCCCAAGTCGAAGACAAGAGAACTTCCAGCCCAAGTAGACGAAGAAGAAGATTACTCGAAAGCCGCAGAAAGATCCAGCCCAAGTCGAAGACAAGAGAACTTCCAGCCCAAGTAGACGAAGAAGGAGAATCAACTGCGAATGATCGATAGAAATTAGCCCCAGTGTCGAGCTAAACCACACTCCGACATACACAATTCTAAAAGAGTAGGCAATTCGAATCCTTAGGTTGTGTGATAGAAGCTTGGTGCCATAGTCCACAGAGCGGGTCGGGGAATTGAGAACAATTTTGTTTTTATGTAACGGACATTAGATATAAAAGGTTGTTACCCTTTTTTTTATCAGCAATCCTTTTGTCTCGTGAGTTTTTTTTTTTTTTTACTTGTGTTTTGCCACCCCCTGTCGGACTCAACTTGTATCGGCCCCAATCCCTATGCTGGTCCCGTCTGTCTAAGATCTAAACACAGCGTGGGTAGACAGACCGGAGATCAGTACAGTTGCTTCAGTAACCAGGTATTGGAAGCGAGTTGGGAAAGGCGAGGCTGGTGATCATCTAACCAAGGGGTTGGAGCGGCACGCTTGGAACCAGGAGGAGCGACCAGGAGGAACGACGTCACAGTTGGCGCCGTAACCAAGGGATTCGACCCTGGGCCAGGTGTGTAACCGTCACAAAAACATCATCCAAGTGGCCATCACCCAAACCTGTTCTTAAATAATATTTAGTATATTTCATTTACGAAAAAGGTTGTTTACAAGAATATTACTTCCAAATAATGATGCCATCATTTTTGCATTGCTCAATGGAATTTTCTATTTTCGGCATGGCACAACATTCCTTGTAGAAGTCAGCAGTGAATTCTGAAATGAATTTTGATTTTAAAAAATTCGTCAAATTGCAAGTCAATTAAATCCAACTGATATATTTGTCTGCCCCTTGTTCCACATTTGTTTCGTAATGAGCACCAAATAATTCAAATCTATTTCCATATTGCCGGGAGTCAGCGAATATGGAGGAAAATTCGCTTCTCGAATCTTAAATGGAGCTCACAAAGATTCCTGGTATTATATACCTCTTGTGATTTTTGAAAATTTGGAAAATTTAGTAGTTAATACTTAACACTATTTATCATAACAATTTAAATAAACTTTAATTATTATCGAATCTATTTAACTATAGCTGTTTTTTCTACCAGACAACAAAACACCGAGTAAGATACAAAGTAATTTTTCCAAGGATCGCTTAAACTTAAATTGAA
>CAHIKZ030000913.1:1117500-1137500 GCA_903632075.3 Acanthosepion pharaonis | reverse complement strand
CTTATTCTTTTTCTTTTGTTCTTCTGATTCTTTTTGTACCTCTTGTTCATTTTGTACTACTTCTTCTTCTTGTCGTACTTGTTGTTGTTTTGTTATTGTTCTTTTCTTTCTTCTTTCTCCTGCCTAGCATGGCACTCAACAACGTCTCCCTTGTAAGTGATAACTCTGTTTTCCCCTCTAACTCTTGTTCTCACATCCTAACAAGCTTTTTATGAATCGTGTATATTCAAGAAATTTGCCTCTATTTATCATACAGCAATCTATGCCTTCTAATTCCTAGCTATTTTTGCATCGAAAACACTGTTCTCACATCCGTACAATCTTTTTTTCTTTTGTTATGAGCCGTGTTTCTTGGAGAAATGGAGAATCACGGCTCTCCACAACAAACTAACACTTCTAACTGCTAGCTGTTTGTGCCTCATACACCTTGGTCTCACATTTATTTACACGGGGTAGTTTCTTAAGTTCAAACCTACCTGCACATCAAATTTTCCAAGCCTCTTTTCTTCATTATGAGTCGCAGAATTTTCATCTTTCTCTCTTTCATTCTATGTTCAAGTGTTAATTATGTTTGCATTTTCTTTAAACCCTTTGTTCGTCATTGTTCAGTGTATTGCATTATCAGCATCCTTCTGTAGAACCAGATATTTGTTGCCTCAAATCTCTTCTTCATCTATAAAGGAACTGTCCAGTAATCAATGTCTTATAGGTGGACCAATACTACATAACCGCCCACTAAAACTATGTATCCTTTGTAACCTTCGTCATTAAATTAATGTAGTTGAAGACGTTTTCGTTTTGTGATGTTTCTATTAAAATGTGTTCATCTGGTGAAATTCATCACCGCTTTTCTTGTTTGTAGACTAGCTTGGCGAAATCTCCATGAAAGTATCATTGAGCCAGGAATGAAAAACGAACTAATGAAATCCATGTCATGGAATATGAACATTACTCGTGTTCTACTGCAACTTCGAAATGCTAGAATCTTCATGAAAGCAACGAAAACCATATGGCATTGGATAAGCAAGGCGCCCGAAGGAAGATCAGATAACATCACGAATGAATGTGATGTCATTGAAACATTTTCATCAAGTCACGAACAAACATGCAGAACACATAAACATGATATTGCATTATGAAGTCAGAATATATGAACATACATCAGATTTAATTTGGAAGAATAGATCTATAAATATATTTATATTCATAACTTCGTATGTAAGAAATGGGACAAAATGTACACACTTAATCCCCTCCATATATATATATATATATATATATATATGCACACACACACACACACACACACACACACACATATATATATATATATATTTGTGTATATTTAAACAACAATTTTCATTGATGCATGTTTCATTAAATAATATAGACAAGTTGTGTCTATTTATTTTAAGTAAGTTTATATAGCCTGATAAGCTTAATAACATTATCATTGAAAAAGGAAAGGAAATCACCATATTGATACATGTTTAAATCCAGTCTAAGCTTTCGGCTAACATAAGCCATTATCAAAGATGACAAATACATTTCAATATATCAAATATTACACGGACGAAACAAGAATGATAGTCTGTTTTTGTTGCATGAAACATTTCAAAGCAACGGCGAATGCGTGTATACGAGACGCCAAAATAAATTATTAAATAAAAGATCCAAGCTCATTTCAAAATGCAGACACGAAAACAAATTTTTTACTACATTACTTAAAAAATTGAAATCGGAAAAAATAAAATAAAAACAAATAAATAAACATAATAACAATAAAATAAGCAAAATTAATTAATCCAAACAAATTACAAAATCACACCTATTAGAATAGACGAAATAGAATAATAATAATAATAATAACAAAAAAAAAACAACGAACCCAAATAAATAAAGTAAATAATATACAAAGTAGCAAACCATTATGACCAAAATATTAGTTAGACTAAAAAATCAAACCAAAAAATCGGACGAAAAAAATCGCTATAACTGTTATATAACGATAAATAAATAAATAAATAAATAAATACTACGTTACTTAAAAATAAAAGCCGAAAAGAGAAAATATACAAGTAAAATAAATTGACCTAAATTCATCCAAGTAAATAAATAAACAAACCAATCCCGATAAAGTTACCGTTAGAAAAAACAAATAAAGATAATCAACCCAAATAAACACAAATTAAAAACTGTTCCTGCCAAAATAATAGTTAGAATAAACTACAACAATCAACCCCAAAACCGAACAAATAGCTTTAATTAAATTCTCAAACCACAACAAAACTATTAAATAAGTGATATAAACAAATTTTTACTACGTTAATAAAAACACCGATTGAAAAAAATAAATAAATAAAATAAGAAACAAAAAATTAAAATAAATAAAAACAAGCAAAATAATTTATCCCAAGTAAATAAATAAATAAACGACTTCCGGTAAAATAACCGCCATAATAGAATACCCACAATGCACCACTGACCCGTATATATATAAATAGCCGAGAAAATAACAGCACACGTGGCCTGACGATTGCATATAGCATGAAACAGACTGTCGCCTCTAAGTGTTGACTTCTATGTTCACTTTTATATTTATATATATATATATATATATATATATATATGTGTGTGTGTGTGTGTGTGTGTGTGCGTGTGTGTGTGTATGTGGAGAATGAGAGAGAGCGGACGTGTGCAATGGGGAGGAATATATGAAGATTCAAAATAGATTGCTTTTATTATCTGTAGACAATAATTGTGTGGACAATTTCCAAGGGCTCTTGTGTTTAAATTTTAGAGATTGATTACGCAGTAGAAAGAAAAAACAAATCAGTTTGAATTTATAGTTTGCTGAGAGAGAAGGAGATGAAAAAAAAAGAAAAAAAATCATGGCGGAAATGCTGCACGTACAAAGATACTTAAATTGGTCAAGGCAAATGATTGATGAAGCCTACAGAGTTGGTTAGGTTGGATGTTTTGAATGATTTGCGAGGTTCAAGAAAGGTGAATTTGATTTGGAAGTGATGATGTGTAAACATTTTTGGCTGACTGGAACTGGCTTAAAAAATCTTGGTGTCGATCAATCAAAAAAACGTTAGCAAAATATGGGAACATTTCAAAAAGCAAAATAATTAGTTCAGCATGAATTGTTATGGTGAAGCACAGGACATCGTCTTACCATCTGTTTTTCACTTCTTGACAGACGTTAATTATTTTTTCAGAAATGACATGGCCACCATAATATATTACATTGAAAATCCTGTGTGGATTCAAGACAACCTAACAATTTTGGAATTTGGCGGGGAAAGGCGATCGTTACAGTTACGGAAGCATAGTTAAACAATAATTGCAGATGTTACATCATTGTTTAAACTCTGGAAAAAACATTTGCAGAAGATGGAAGCCTGAAATCGAAACTACTGCCAATAAAACTTATTTATACGTTGCTCTGTCAAACCCAAAATAATGGTAGGGGTTTTCTAAGCGTATCTCAGATAGGTACAGGGCCGGAAATCAGCGTTACCCAGTGAAGGTCCAACTCACTATTCAGTCGTCATTGATCTAGAGAAACACCGTAGCTCACCATTACATAACGTCGATGTAACTTTTAAATTATTCTTTATTAGATATAGCAGAAGGCCGAAAATGTGGTGCACAGATTAACGATCGAACTTAGTCGTTACTGATCTATAAAGAGACTTTTACTAACCATTACGCCACGTCGAAATGAGCAAGTAATTTTCTAAGCGAAGCACAAGGCTCAAAGTGTGAAACTACCAGTGAGGATCGAACTCACTGCTCAGTCATAATCGATATAGGAAGAAAAGTTTGCAAACCATAAGACTACATGGAAGGGCCCTGTTTTTCACTGAGCTTAGCTTTTTTTAAGCGTTTCACCCCAAGCAAGGCGGGAAGCCACTAGCACGCAAGGGGTTACAGAGAGTTGGAGCGAAAGCAAATAGGAGTGATAGAGGAAAAGATGAAGAAAAGGATAGTGGATAGATCAAGGCATCTGGAGACGTCAATTGACATTACATTTGAATAGTCGGACATTATAGCTATCAGAGAAACAGGAAAAGAGGAGGGTGTTTCACAGGTGAGAAGTGCGATACATGAAGCTATTGGAGTAGAAGTGACGGCTACATTTAACGGTTTCGTCAGTGAAAGAATGTGAACGAGATGCCAGCCTAGTAGAATGCTTAAATTCATGAAGTTTGGGAAACCAACGAAAGCAGCTCATCGGATCAGTTGCCATGAAAGTATTTGTAAAAAAGACAGAGGGTTGGTGTAACGGCGCTTCTGTGAGAGAGCGACTGCAGACGAGATGCCAGATCAGGGCCAATTACGTTGCATATCCGTCTCTGGATCTTATCAAGAACCTTGAGACAAACATAAGGGGCACCAGGCCATATATGGCAGCAATACTCCATGCACAAAGGGGACGCATAATGAAGAAAAAATTACTCAGCATAGATTAAATATGGAACAAGTCCGTAAGTACGGAGCACTCACTGAAAATCAAAAAAACTACTCATTCTTAATTGATCTAAGGAGAGAAGCGTGCTAACCATTATACCATGGCGAAATGTCCACCCCTAAATAATAGCGCGTGAAACCGGAAACTTTTCTTCTCAGAATATATTGTTTTTTCGTTTTTTCTATATAGATATTTTCTGTTTATCTATATGTGAGGTGGGTCGAGTATGCTGTAAGTTCTATTTTCGTAGCTTCTGTTAGATCTATAGGTGTGCGGGTGGTATAATTGTTAGCGGCTCCAAACGGAAATTCGGCGAGCCGAGATCGAATTTCTGTCTAGACTGTTACATTCACTTTCGCACTTGGGAAATATATTATTCCGTCTCTTTCACCCTCCAGCTACGGGTTAAACAGCAGGGTAGCTTTGGCTGGCAAACAGTATAGTAGAATTAATTAACTCCGCATTTTCAGTTTTATCTTTCACTTATGACTATATTTACCGTCTTTTTCATTTATTATTTCACTTTGCTTATTCGATTTTATTGTTACGCCCTTTCCGGAAAATTTCGCAAGGAATTCTCATCTTGCAATTGGACAAAGTCTATTCATTTTTCTATTATTTTCGCGATTCAACAAAGCTTGGAATCTGTTCGTGATTTGTAATTGAAATGTCGAAATTGTGTCTAATCTTTTTTTTTTTAATCATTTCACGCCAAGGAAGGCGATAATGTCATTAAGGCGCAAGTGATTACTGGGATTATAAAAGAAAGGGAAGATGCTATTGAGGCGAACGAACAATAAAATAACATGTTTTGAAGACAGGAGATGGCGATTGATGTTGAATTTAAATCTTTCAAGATTGTAAATGGCAGCGAAGCAAGAAACCCAAAGAAAGTTCCACAAGCCAGAAGTGCGAGCATTTACGGTTACATGTAGCTATTTCAGTAGTAAAACGATGAAACCTAACAACCAATTTAGTTGTACGCTTAAATTAATATGCCCGATGTATGACCGAAGAGAACTCATTCGAAAAATTACCACGAGGGAAATCACTTCACAGCGTTGGGAACGTGACTGAAGTCGAAAGGACAAATCAGGAGTTATAGCAATACAAACACTTCACTGGACTTTTGATTTTAGATCTTCAGGCCATCTTCACGATTGTGGTCTAAAGATTCTTCTTCTTCTTCTTCTTCTTCTTCTTCTTCTTCTTCTTCTTCTTCTTGTGCTATATGTGTGTGCTTGTGTTTTTTTGCGTTTAAATCAACTCACACCTGAAGCAAGTCTACAATGTTACGAAGACGCAAGCATTTGCTGATTATTTAAAAGAACCTGAAAACTACAATGTTACGAAGACGCAAAAATTTGCTGATTATTTAAAAGAACCTGAAAACTTTAGTGAGTAAAAGGACAAAAAAGTTTCAAGATGATGATTGATGCTGCATTTAAATTTTTGAAGAACATAAGCGACATGAAAGAGTGTTCCATAGGCGAGAAGTGCGAGAAAGGAAAATTAGAACAGAAATTAAGATTACATCTACCTACTTCAACAACAAAAGGATGATACCTAAGTACGAATCTAGCAATATTCTTAAATTCATGAGAGCAATGTACCAGGAGGATAAAAATTACCATGAAAATATATCTAGAAAAGATAGAGGGTAACGACTTCACAAAAACCTGAGCTGCCACGTCAGAATCGATAACACTATAGGCCGTTCTTTGGATTTTGTTGAGAATAATAAGACATCTAGCCGGACCAGCATATGGCAACACCTGACGGATAGGAGATTTATAAATGTACAAGATGGATTCTGATTAGAAAAAAATGTCTGCAACGATACAATGAACCAGCCAACATAACAATTTGTTCATTATAATTCCACCACATTCAGTCACTAAAAAACCTGAAAGGAAGAATTTACAATGGAGGTTAGCATTTGTTGTACGGGTGAGTCAAAGTGGTTCTCTTTGCCATTAGAATCTGTGAACTTTTTGAGAGGTTGATAAGTCGTAAAAAAAAAAAGAAATCAATTTATGGACAAACATTTTCGAGAATTATTTTGCTTTCAATTTTAAAGTCAACTTTGTTTCAGATAGTCTCCTTTCTGTGATCTCTTTCAATGGGAACTTTTTTTTTTATCGCTTATATATTGAACATTATTCGCTTTGTCATCAAGGAGGAAATCGATTTCATATTTTTAGCTTCCTCCATACTTTATATGTATTAGCGAGATACGCAGAAAAGGAACGAATCTCATACAACAAGAATAAGTCAGCATTTATTTTATAAGGAATAGGGACATAAAAATAAGTCTATTTACGTAGTAATTTTAGACAAGAACGTCACGCGCAAAGTAGAACGTTACGTTCGTATTTCAGACACAATAGCTTGGATAGTAATCAGATTATACAAAATATACATTTGAAAATTAATCCAACAATACACAGTAATTCCATAAAAAGTTCAGAAAAGAAAATAGAGGAATTTTACTTTTATTTGACGTCAATAAGGTTATGTAGGGAGAGAAAACTAATTACAATAAAAACAAAAAAGCAGGGACAACGAAAGAATTATTGTAGGGAATTAGAGAAAAGAAAAAAAGGAATCAAAATGTATAATAGTATTTAATTCCTAAGAACAGGATAAAGAAAACAGAATTGGGAGTAATTATGACCGCTGATCAAAAGTTCTCAATTCATGGCAGTTATATTCAAAATAAAACCCATCACATAATAAGAATAAAAGATAGAACAGTTTCCACAGAGGGTAACGCGACCTTTCTGAAGTTTTATTCACCCTAGTCCAATCTATTCTATATTTTTAATGTGAAGCCGATTTATAGTCAGTATGATATAAAGCAGCGGTAAAGTCTCATTTTACAGATGAAATGGCTAGATCTGTTCCTTAATATCTTTGCTAGCCGTTTCCGCTCTCGCACTTTTCTCTTCTGGAACTCTCTTCCGGATTCCTGTTTCCCAATTAACTTAGATTTTCCAAAATTTAAATGCAACGTCAATCGGCATCTTCTTACTTCTTAATTATTATTTTATTGTACTCTTCCCTTAATATCATTTTTCTCATATTGCGTTTGTGTTTGTGTATAGATTAATGAAATACTAATAAAAGAATAGGTAGAATAAAGTGTGTATCGATCGAATTAAATGTGTTTGAGTCAACATTAAACAAAATAGTGATCAATATCAGTCATGTTGATGGAAGGTAAAAAGGATCGAGGGGATTTAAAGGAAATCGCAACTTTTACACACAAAATGTTGATACATGGCATACTTGATCAATCTTTGTGTGGATGTAGAAACAGATATTGCTTTGTCATGTTTATTTCCACGTACAACCAACAGCGGCATACTCCTCAAACATTGATGGTTGTATTCCTATAATTTGATATTATATCTAAGTTTATATTTCTATCTAATAAGAGATCTTGTCATGTTAAACATTTCTGCCTGGAGTTGACCATAAGTAATATTTTCGATACTCTTTCATCATTCAACCTAACAAGATAGCCAGACCATCTTAACTGAGACTTCAGCCAGAGGTCCTCTGTGCTTTGTGTATCACACCAACAACTTCTCATTTTAAACTTTGTCTTCCCATATGAAACAGCATGTTTGTAGCTGTAGGATGCACAATGTCTGTGGTGTCCAAGATTTGCATGCATACAGTTAGGTTAAAATGACAGCTGTGTTGTAAGCTGAATTCTTTTTTTTTCAAATATATCGAGGAGGATTTTGGTTTGGCTGAGTACTTTCTGTTATTTAGAAACAGTTTCAGCATTTTAACCGAAAGAAGCAACAAAGTTTAATATAAATGCTAAATGGCAGATGATATTCAAAATGTCCTTCAAGCTTGTGAATTTTAATACCTCCCAAAATAAACTACTATCTATTAACCATCTGAGACAACTCACACTACCTCCAATTGCATGGCTGAAGCTGACCTCCAAGAGAGTGACTCGTTACGCCTTCTTGGAGTAAAGTTCTTGGCTGGTATGAAGTGAAAATACTATATTGAATTCATGCTAGGAACTTTGGTTCACGGTAGCGTGCTAGACGATTTCACTCTCCATCTTACATATTTATAAGTATATATAAGTATATAACTAAGGTAAAGGTTGACTTGTCAATTTCAACGCCCCCAAAACTAAACTGCTCTCTATTAATCATCTGATAGGTCCTTTTCTGCCACCCATCAGCATGGCTGATGCCACTCTCCAGGAGAGTGATTCGTTAAGCCTTCTTAGGCTAAAGTTATCGACTGACATGAAGTGGAAATACTACATTGAATGCATTGATACGTAAGCTGCTAGGAAGTTTGGTTCATGGTGTAGTGCAAGACGATTTTACTGTCCATCATACATATATATATAAGTATATAACTAGGGCAAAGCTTAAGTTGTCAGGTTCAATGCTTCCAAAACTAAACTGCTCTCTATTAATTATCTAAGAGGCCTCCTTCTGCCTCCCCTCAGCATGGCTGATGCCAATCTCCAGGTGAGTGATTCGTTAAGCCTTCTTGGACTAAAGTTATTGACTGACATGAAGTGGAAATACTATATTGAATATATTGCTAGGTCAGATGCTAGGAAGATTTGTTCACTGTCTCGTGCTAGACGATTTTATTCTCCATTTTACATATCTGTAAATATATAACGAGGGAAAAGGGTGACTTGTCAGTGTCAAAGTTTTTCATTCTAGAGTCGATATTACATATGAAGAAGTCTAGCACATATCCATATTTAGAATATTGCTACTACATCTTGTAAGGTGTTCCTGCTATATATCTAGAGCTTCTTGATATATGCAATCACTTTCCACGCCGCATCGTAAGCTCTCTTTGCCTTTGTTTTATAAATACTTTCATGATAATTGTTCGAATGGACTTTTTGCTATGGTACTTTGACTCTTCGAATTTAATCTCAGTACTAGAATGAAGACGAAATCTCGTCAAATTAGAGTCAAGCTGACTAGATGTAAACTTAAATTCTATGGTAAAAGTTTCTTTTTCGTTTGTGAAACTCCTTTCCGGATCCATGCGATTCGCTACCTGCTGTCATCCTCAGTTCTCTTACTATGTTCTCGCTCCTTAGCAATGTACCCATTTCTAACTCTTCCACACCCAATAACCCTTTGCGTCTCCGTGGTTTTTCTGCTTTGTTTGGTGCGAACTTGATTTTAAATTAAAAAGGAAACTGTAAAACATTCTCGGTAGAAAAGCAAAATTCGTAACATATTTTCAGATCCTCATTTAACCTGGATTTTCTCTGCTGACACTACACTCTCTCATTAATTGTTGTCACCCTCTCTTTCTCTCTTTCACACACACGTGTACGCATGCAGAAGCTCACTCACTCACTCACTCACTCACACGAACTCCCTCTCTTTCTCATACTAGTATATGAACATGTCTGTTATTTTGCTCAAAAGTTACAATTTCCCCAACTAATGCAATATATAAACGAGTTTTATCGAATCTCCCAAGCAAACATTAAATAATTTAGAAACTGCCGAATGTCGAAAATTATATTTCTGTTGAAGTAAATCGAATTTGCACGCCAGTCAATCTCAGATGATATCAGTGACAAAGACGTAGCACCAAAAATGGATGACGATGCCTGCTACGTGAAGAATTTGTGTCAATGTAAATCTACATTTGACAAAGACTTCGGAAGCATCAATTGAATACGTTCAAAAACTTATACGCTCGATGTCACAATTTTTATTTACCAAATCGTGTAATATTTACAGGAGTGTATTTACAGTGTGCGAGGGATAATTTGTCGTTTATGTTACGAAAACAATGAAAATAACATTGACATCTAATTTTAACAGATATATTTACCAAAATTACACAATATATATCTTGAAATACGAAAGAGTAAATTTAATCTGTAAAATCATCATTGACTTAAACCACGGCCTCCACACGATTTCGTAATCTCCTGCATTTTTTTCTGAAAGGTTTCCTTATTTAAGTTGGTGAATACTATAATCCTTGCCTTCAGTTCATTTTGATGTTACAAGGAGTTTTGTTGGTCCCTCGTTCAACTGCGTCCAACACATATTAATCTAGGGTGTTGCAGTCTGGGGAGTTAGGTGACCAGATATAAGGGTTGATGTGGTCGCAGAAACTGTTTGACATCCAAGTTCACCTTCTTGTGTGGCATTGTACAGAAACCTGCTGACATACATAGGCTCTTTCAGCAGCCACCCTCTTCATCCAGGGCAGCAGTACCTCCTGAAGGCACTTGATGTAGACCTGCGTGTTGCGTCTGAAGCCACGTGGAAAGATGAATGGAGACATAACGCCTCTATCATTTCAAACACCTACATTATCACCATTAGACTGATCCAGCGCTTTCCGAGTCCTCTACAGTGTCCTCAGATTGGCACTCAGACACTCTGAAATGTTCGTATTGCCGCTTCCAGTGCGAATACCGAGCAGTACAGCAAGTCGTTTACAAATTTGGGGCTAAGTGAATTGCAACATGGTGCACTTTTTCGAACAGACGGTATCCAACTGGCCCTATTATACTGTGCCATTGACAAAATCAAAAAAGAATCAATGCGCATGCGCGAAATTAAAAATATAAAATGGCGACAATTTATATATGTATATGTATTTTAGCGTGTTGAAAACGAAACAGGATGCTTAAATAAAAATCTTGAAGGCACAAACTTACAGTCTACTATCATAGATACATACGATAAATAGATACATAGATATATACAGCCTGAGATAGATAGATAGATAGATAGATAGATAGATAGATAGATAGATAGATAGATAGATATGTACAAATTGAGTTTCATGCATACGTATGGACTGAGATATATATTAACTGACAAAGACAGAAAATAGAGAGTTGTCAAGCGCCTTAGATAGAAAGATCGATAGAGAGAGACAGAGACAGAGAGGCATATCCTGAACACACTGACAAAGATAGTAAGTAAATAGTTGCCACCAAACTTAGATAGATAGATAAAGATGAAAATCCTGAACCAACTAAAAAATATAGGTAGTAGACCTAGTTAGCTCATAAAATAGATAGATAGATAGATATGTAATATATACGTACAGACTTAGGTAGATATGAAAAAAACTGATATATATATATATATATATATATATATATTGATGCATGTTTCATTAAATAATATAGAAAGGTTTTGTATATTTATTTTATGTAAATTCTGTTCATATCGTCTGATAAGTTTAATAACATATCATTAAAAGAAGAAAGAAAATCACAATATTATTACATATTTTTTAATCCTATCTGAGCTTTCGGCTTAGAAAAGCCATTATCAAATATGGCAATTTCATTATAATATATTAAACATTACACGGACAAAACAACAATGAGAGTCTGTTTTCGTTTTCATGAAAGATTTCCAAGCAACGATAAACTCGTGCATAGGAGACGCTGGAAGCGAAATCGCACCGCAGTTCATGACGTCGCACCTGACTACGCGAGAGTGAAAACGAGAAGTATTAAGTATGGGAAGACGTTTGTATAAACCAATGGCTTCTGTTATCAATTATAGGCATTTAAGAATATTTGTGGAGATTTCGTAGTTTATTTTGTTCAGGTTAGGTTTCAACTGTTTTATGTATATAGCTTCAAGAATTTTTAATTTTTGTTTATTGTTTTCATGTTTAAGTATAGTTGTGTTTTCAACAAGGATTTTCCGGAATTGTGTACACGGCCAGGCATGTTTTAAAAATGTTAGGCTTATCATTTAAATGTAGTATCAAGCATCGTGTATGTATGTATGTATGTAAGTATATAAAGAGAGATAGATAGATATAGAGATAAAGAAAGAGGAAATATGAAAATATAAGAAGCATCAGTAATTTAATAGCAATCACATTCTTGCAAACATACAAGAACATTTAAAAAAAAAAGATACAACAATAGATAATGTATGAATAAAACTTTAAAAAATAATGTTCTTCCTTGACGTTTTGCATACAGACCGCTCGTTGGGGTAATAGTAAAATAAAAAAAAAATAATCCATTCGAAGAATATTCTGTTGTGTTAATAAAATTTGGCTTCTGACTATTCGCGGCAAATGTCTTTTGCTTCTTTATCTGATGATCTTCCATTCTAGGTTATACCCTCAACTTTTCTTTGGAAAATCTTTCGGTTATTTTTCTGTAGATGGTCTTACTTTTTAATTCAGGTTTGTAATGAAAGGTTAAGAGAATTTATTTATGAAGGTTTGATATGAGAACCATTGAAAACATATTCAGACGTGCTATTTATAGATAATGTTTCTCAAAAGGATATTTCTATTATTTATTAAGTAAATGTAGAAGAAACTTCATTAACTGAATCAGAATTGATATTAACCATCCACTGTAAAATATCTGAAAGCAAATCAATTTCTTTTTCTACCAAAAATCTGTTATATTTTATTATAAAAATACAAATAGAGTGCAACAAGAATTTCAAACAAAGTCTCATTGTTTAGTCGTTTCATAAAGAGGATTTTTGACCAATTGATGTACATTTGAACATTTATTACGATTATGAGAATAAAATACTCTTGCCTTGATAATAATTAGGTGACTTCGTAAATCATGTCCGAAATATCAGACGAAGAGATTAATTTGTTTTCATGATTCTAAAATATTTAAATTGTAATATATATATATATATACATCCTTGTGCAAATTTATTGAAACAAAACGAATAATTCCGTTATTATTTATTTATTAGTATTTTCCAATGAATCATGACCCAGTGCACATGTTAGTATTTTGTATGTACATTCCATGAAGACTTTCCTTGCAGATTGACCACAAATTCTCGATTGGATTTAAATTAGGAGAGTTTCCTGGCCCGTCTCTTGTACTTTGGTTTGCTCACTGTTACACTTTGCCAGTGTCTTCGTGCAGCGTTACATTTTTCGTACACTTCCTTGGAATAACATCCATCGCAGTAAATGACCGTAGGACAGATAATCGACAGTCGAGACAATAGTGTCGGGTGTGATAAAAATCTGATGCATTCAAGGATAACACATTATTTTTCAAAGTCAAACAAATTTACTCATACACGCCGAAAATAGATCCATATTACTGCACACCACAGTAAATGACCTAATCTGAGAAGGAAAAGAGAAACTGATTACACCCTGTCAGCCCATTCACGTCTCTTGGCTTTGTTGGCTTTGCTTACTAGCGGCTTAAACCTTCGTATACAAGATTTGTAGCCTTGTTCTAACAAGATTTGTAACCTTATTATGATGGACTGTTGAAGAGGCAAGACTAACACCTTGCTCTTCGCTTAGACTGGCTGAAATTTCTTGGCTAGTTATAGTCCTATTCTTCGCAACTTCTCTCTTGATTACCCTGCCAGTTCTATCATCAATCTTTTTCTTTCGTCCCCTTGTTTCCTTCCTTGGAGCAGGAGTGGCATCATTATGTACCTTAAGCACTCGAGAGATAGTTGATTGTGAGGTTATGGCAACTTCTGCAATTTCTCTCGTAGACTTGCCTGCTTTTGAGAGGGCAATAATAGATGCCTTAAATGGTTCTGATGCATGTTTGTACCCTTTCATCTGGTTAGTGACTTGAGTGGCTATTCCAAGCTGTTTTTATACTGTATGAGGGTTCTGGAATATTCTGGGATAATCTAGATTTAATTTAAGCTGTTCTAGAATTCTCTAGAATATTGTTCTGAAGTATTGTGAAATAGTTTTCAATATTCTGTCAAAAGCTCTTTAAATTTACTAGTTTTATCTTTAGAATGCGATATCTGAGTCACTTTTTTTAAATAGAGTTTTTTTCCTCAATCTCATTTATATCCAAGTTTATAATTATCAATAGATTACCTTAGGTTGAATAAACGTTTTTCCTAGGTGGCCGGGAAGGCATCTTTATATTAGTAAGATTAAAAATTATTTTAACCCCAAAAACAATAGACAAAAAATATTTTTTAGAAAAAAATTCAGGTGAGTCACTTTTATCGAACAGCACTGTAGATTTAAAAGAGTGGGTTCTAAGCAAAAATATTTCATGAAGTTGGTTACAAACGTTTAAAAAGTGAGTAGAACTTAATAAATACGCAACTAACGGATTATCTCTTAACGATGACCTGTTTATTTTTGTCGAAACTCATTAGAGATATCTATTTTTAAGAATTAGCTCGATCTCTATATTCATTCATTTTAAAGTTCGCCGTCTTTAGCAACATGGTGGAAAGGTGTCTAAATTTGCGCAATAGGTCCTCTCTGATATGAAGTAAGTGAATCGTAAAGCAAGTGTGAATAGTTGCGTTTTATTTTCTTTTTAAGTATTTCACCACCAAACGTGAATGCAACTAGTACGTAGCGTGTTACAAGGAGTGAAATTGAGAGAACAACTGCGTATAGGGAGGATTTTGAGGAAAGAACAAAAGATGAATGCGATTCAAGAAGATAGAAAATGGCGACTGAGGTTGTATATACATTTTTCAAGATTGTAGTTATCAGGGAAGCAAATAAATGGAAGGGAAGTTCACAGGTGAGAAGTGTGAGAAAAGAAACTGTTGGAATAGAAATTCTGGTTGCATTCAGTTATTTCAACAGGAAACAGCTGGGACCTAGATGCCAATCTAGTAGCACACTTAAATTCAGGAAGTCGGACACGAGGAAAAAGAATTCCTCAGAGCTGTTGCTATGAAGACATTACAAGAAAAGACAGAGGGAAGCCATACTACGGCGGTGATAAAGTGACTGAAGTCGTGATGCCAATTTAAGCTCGATTGCATTACATATACTTCTTTGGATTTTGTCAAGAACCTCGAGATGAATAGCAAAGGCAACAAACCATATATGGCAGTAGAACTGAATGCACGAACGAATGGTAGATTTGTAAATGTTCAAGGGGGACTCTGACGAGAAAATACTCTGATACGGCACAATGACCCGTCTTTTCTTGCAGGAGATGCAGATATTTATTCGATGTAGTCGCTCGATTTCAAGTCAGTTGAGAACGTTAGGCCCACAAGGGATTTTTCACGGAGAGTCGTGATTGATGATGATGCATAGATATTTTATAAGAATAATAAATAGATTAGACAACAGTGTTTTTTAATTAAAGAACAGTTTCATGAAAAATTAACGCGTGACTTTGTACTAATCGCAATAGAATAGAGAAATATATTTGTTTCTGGATTGATTCAATCGCAGTATCTCAATAAAAGGGTTTTATTTTGACACAAAACATTTTTGATATAAAAGAATATACATAGTAACAAAATCATGCCATGAATAAAGATTTTATAGATCTGGTGTATTATAAAATCAACATTAAAATGGATTGCAACTAGTAATAAAATAATACTGAAGTTATCGATAAACAATCAACAACTGAAACCTTTATTAAAGCAATAGATAGAATGAAGTGTGTATCGATTGAATGAAGTCAGTTTGCGACAAAAAAAGCAAAAAAAAGCAATAAAGCAATAACATAAAGCAAATCTGATTAATAATTGTTTGAGGGTTTCACTCTATTTTACTTAAATAACTCATCGACTTTAACACATTATATTTTATCTATAGGCCATTAACTACACACAGTAGAATCCAACGGAAATGAATCGACATTCTCCTTTTTCGGGCTTTGCTATCATTCTTAATTTAGAAACGAATTTTTATTTCTCTTCGTCTTAAAATAACTTTTGATTTATTTGCGATTCAGTTAGCCTACGCAGGTCCTTGACGGAAGAATCTAAATTTACTCTAGGATAATTCTCTTCAACGAAAGTCGTCTTTCAAACACTGACTGTCTAATACGAGATATATTACGAAATTCTCTGGTTAGTTAATATTAATGAAATATGCCAAAGAAAAAGTAATATTTTTTTAAGTATTTTCATATGAAAGTCACCATTTACTTCTGCTTCAGTCCACTTCTCTGAAAAAACAATCTGCAAGATTTGCCTAGTTGCATTCACCATAATCTCGCCCACAGAATGAAATCTTCTCATTTTCAACGCCATGAGATAACACTATTTATCATATCCGAGGCTAATAATTTTGAAGTTGACAAAGTCAGGGGTTTTCGCACCAACTTTAAAATGGCTTTTCAGCTTCAAATAATAACAAAAATTGTTTGGAAGTTACAGAATTATATTTTTAATCTTTATCTTATATTACAAATTTTCATTAGGTCTGTAAATATGTATGTTGTCACACGGGAAATTTTCAAAATAAAATAGACCTAATGTTCCACTGCAATTGTTTCATTTACAATGCCAAAATGTCATTCTGTTTGTACTTTGAAATGTTTGTGTACGGAAGTCATAACGTGCCGGTATTTGAGGGCTAAATTTAAACTGAAAATTCTCACGTCGGCAAAAAATATGCTAACACTAGCTATTAGGAAGCAATATTTACTATATTGACAATAATCTTTATAATAGAGGGAGAAAGACAAATTACATAAAGTCTTCAACAGCATCAGCCAGAATAAAAAGAGAACAACATAAACAGCGAGAAGGAAAAGAGAACAACATTTAAGTGCTGTCAATCGGTACAAGCAGCAGCAGAACTCATCAACAGGCAGGTTAGGTTTAAGGCTCCAATTTCTCCAAAGAAGATTTTGAACCAATATCCTCGTGGATTAAAACGATGTTTCGTGAATTTGGCGACATAAAAATTTGAGTTCAGTCTCTGGACCGCGAAGTGTGGAGGGCAAAGGGAGCGCAATAACTGAGCAGTAGCAAAAATAAGACATGTGCAGTGAAACGAGAACAGTTTACTCCCGTAGATTAAATAAAGGGTTAATATCGGAATTTCCTATAGTTTACCCAGATAGATGATACCTGGTGACTGAAACGTAATAGCAACAAAAAAGATGAGAACGATAGTCCGAATTTTAATCGCCGAAATACATATTGAATAACCTAAACCCTACTTTTTAGTAACTTAACTCGAGTATCAAATCAATAACTCCAATATAAATGAATCAGTATTAATTGAAAGAAATGTGATGTGAGTCCTCCAGCTGAGGTGTTGGTTTGCGTCCCAATTGACTGGAACTTCTGCTGAGATACAGATTCGTACCTGACCTCAAAACAATTTTGTATACATTTGCTAAAATTCTGAGAAAATGGCTGGTTCCCTTTATCACTCCAGAAAGTATCTGACACCTCCTGCGTCGCTTTATCTTTGCATGAGCCAGATCTCCACAGAACCGATTTCTTCTTCTTCTTCCGTTCATATTCCATCGGCAAGGATGAATTTCTATTCAGGCAGCTTCTCCTCCAGATCTTTTGCAATATGTAACAGACACACAGAGGGTGCTTTCCCATTCACTACAATCTAAACCACTTCAAGTCGAGTGACAACCGTTATCTATACTACATATCCTCATAATATGCAGCTCTTGACCTCTCTCTCTCTACACCTTTTAAACAACATAATTTAGTCACCCTCTGGCTTGAGTGGCTCTTAGGGTTTATATGGAGCGAACAAAAGAAAAAAATGAAACATTTTTTTTTACGACGGTCCGTGGAATTACAGGAGTTATTCTGATTTTCCTACCGTAAATTTCCGATAGAAAATTTTTTCATAGTACCCTACACTAGTCTGGGAATTTGACTCGGATAATAGTTAACGAGTCTTGATGACTATTATTATTGAGTGATTCTCATTGGATGTCCAATTCTTGTGTCATTTTGATAAATTAAGCAATGGCATTAGAAAATGGACAGCGTAATAGCCGGTTTGATCATTAATACTGGATAGGGCGTTCGATCATCACTCAGTGCACAGTATATGAGACCTTGTACCAAACTAAGATAAAATTAGTATATGAACATCTGAACAAATAGGGACATTTTAGGACGCCTTGATTTAGACGTCAGAAAAGCGGATGTCATCGTAATAGTGGCCGATCATTAATTCTTTCTCGAAAATCTTATTTCGAAAAGTTTCTGCAGAAGAATGTTGCAGAACAATATATATATTCTTCCTAAGCACAGCGGTGACACAATGACCTTTCTCCGTAGATTGAGTAGGTCTACAGGATAGCATAGGTTTATACATGCGCAGTAGGATTCTCTCTGTTTGTCATAGTATATTAATAGTTTTCTGGGATATTCAAAATGTTTCAGAAGAGATATAGTATCTTTGCCAAGGATATATTAAATATTTCCTTGTTTCAAAACTGCACATTGAACAGATATATTTATATCAAGAAGAACTGTTATTTTTGAAAGCCCCAGAAAATGCATAAACAGAAGTGGGTTATGAAAAAGAAAATGGAGGAATCAATCACATTTTCTGAGCAGAAATTCAAACGTTTTAGTCAGCGATACAAAGTTCGGAAAATATCTGTGAAGGAAATAGATTAAGTTGTATGGCAAATATAAAAGGCAAATGTTTTCTTAAGAGAACTAACAATATCTAGCTCTAGTATATACCTGAAGAAGATATATACATAGAAAGCTCTTATAAAAACAGCAATATCCTCATTATTTTATCCACAACGCTAAGGCATGCAACATGTGCCACTACAGAAATATGGTTACATTAATGACCATAACATCAATAACAATATAGTATATAAAATATACTTAGAAAACTATTTACTAACTCCTACTTATTAACTCTTTTTACTATGCAAAACCGTATCAAAATAATTACAACCATAGCCAATATTATTATGTCTATGATTAGAATCAAAATTATCCGTAAGAATAATAATTCTGAAGCAAGTATAACTAAAATAAACAGTCAAAACTGTTCCCGTTAATATATTGGTGAAATTTTGAGAAAATGAATAGAAAGGCAATTATAAATAAAAGTTTATCAAATTTATTTGTCATGCATAGAAATACGTTCAAATACAACTTCGATTGTTAAAATACTTAATTATTAAAAGATAGAACATTCTTGAGAGTGCCGCTATTGAATCTTACCGAAATATAAATCTGAACGCATGATTTTTTCAAATATCTTCTTTCCTAAGTCAATATACATCACGATAAAAATTAAAAAAAAACAACGGTTACCTAAAATAACACAAATAATAATTGCATTATAAAGGAAATCAAGAACAACTATAAAAAAAAAATATTCACTCACATTTATTAGACGACTAGCAGTAGAGCCCGGCGTTTCCCGGGGATGTAACAGTAAGAGATAGATCAAGTATCGACCATCATAAATACTGAAAAATAAAATTGACAAAGATTATTGTTTAAGGTTGACAGACACGCATGTCTTAATTATTATTTTTTTGTTTTTTTTACGAATTGGTTAAAACCAAACTCAAACAAAAAAATTGTTTTCGATCAGTCTCTCGATTGAATAGAATTTTATTATAAACAATTGTCTTGTAAATGGAATTTAAAGCATTCTGAATGTAAAAATAAAGAAAAAAGTGTGCAAGACAATAAGAAACACTACCTGCCAAAAAAGTGAAGTTTTGTTGAAATCGGTTGAAAAATGTAGGAAGTCCGATCCCACATATAAACGAACACACACGCACACACACAAA
>CAHIKZ030000913.1:1070000-1112500 GCA_903632075.3 Acanthosepion pharaonis | reverse complement strand
ACCCAGATGGGAAGAGACGAGAAAGTGAGAATGACGAACTTACGCAAATCTCCCTCACTTAAATCCAATTTACGCGCAAGTCATAACTTCATCTCCATCACGTCCGCTTCTTCCTACGTTCTGCATCAGTGGACGCGTTGCCAAGTGACAGGTGTGGACGCATTGGCAGTCGTAGTCACAATTCAACACGTAGGCGGCCCAGGTCATATGGTTGCTTTTCGCTGAACAAGAGAGCACTGGAATTCGGCAGCCATTTGTGCAACGAAGCAGCACTGTTCAGGATAGCACTGCTCCTCCCCAATTCCGATGCCTGTTGAGTGGACGAGAAAAATGGTCCTAAAAATTGCACGTTTCATCCTTTTCTGAACATAACGACGCGGCTGACAGGGATACCATACTAACGGTAAGAACTCAAAGTAATCAAAATCGTCTACGGTGACAGCAGTCATCTTTGGAGCGTGGAATGTGCGGTTTGAGAGTCAGGCTGACCTCATTACCAGCGAACTAGCTCGATACAAACTATAGATGGCCGCCCTCGACGAGACACGGCTAGCAGAGGAAAGACACATGCCAAGAGCAGTCTGCAGGCTACATATTCTATTGGATTAAACATGGGCAAAACGGGCGACGCCAAGCAGGATTTAGCTTTGCTATCATAGTCCAACCTAGGCATCATACAATCGGCTCGGCCGAAGGGGATAAATGATCGCCTAATCATCGTCCGCCTCCCTCTCCACAGAAAAGATGTTCGCTATACTAATCAGCGCGTAATCCCCCACCATAACTAACATTGACTCGGTGTAAGACAAATTCTTCGTGAGTTTAAAGCCCGTGTCGGTAGAGATGATGAGATCGTTGGTGAGAGTTTTGGGAAAACACGTGGTTGGCAAGTGTAACAGAAACGGTTCCATTCTGCATGTGTCCTTCTCCGCCCTTGGTCTTCTCATCACCAGCACTGTCTTTCGACTGCCCAACCGCAACAAGACGTCGTGGATGCAACCGAGCTCCAAACATTTGAATCTATTTGATTACGGCATCGTTACACAAAAGAAGAGTCGGGATGTGATGGCCACGAGGACCATGCCCGGTGCTGAATCCTTGATGGACCACCGTTTGATGATTTCTAATATGGATCTCCGTTATACATCACCAATGAAGCCACAATTTTATTTCAAGTAGAATCCTTTTTTTCAAAATTTTTCTTAGTTTTTTAAAAAATTCTACGAAAATGGTAAATGTCTATATTTCTGAGATGATGCATTATGTACACTATTTACATTATTTGACCTATTGTTCTCATCTTTGTCGCCATATTTATTACAACGTATCGGCCGTTGTACGCTCCGGCCTTCTTCAGGTGGTTGGAATGTCGAACTGAACCCTTTATTTCGCTCACTGGCGTAGACTGTTCTAGTTCCACGTGCCATGTTTTAATGGATGTCAGTTATCAAGGACACATGGCACAGTGTATAAAGACGATAGTTAGATCCAGTGACAGGACCCAAAGAGTGTGGGTTAAATATCCGGTTAAGGCAGTGGAGAACTTTCAGAGGGAAATTAACAGGAGATAACTGATAACTATTATCTATTGCGTTTATACACGTGACGCGTGTCTGACGTATGAGAACTTCGTAAAAAAATAGTAACATTCCAGTCGTCTGTTTCTTTGTTTCTTTCATTTCTATTCTCGATCTCTGACGACGTCTTAATAAAGTTGAAACTTGTTACACTGAGGTTCGTTTCCTACTTTATTCTTTATTTCAATTTATCATCTTGTATTTTTATCAATATCTGATCTATATTTGACCTTCAACACCCTCACACACACAGAAACAGATTCAGACACACAGATATATATATATATATATATATATATATATATATATATATATATATATATATACTGCATACAATTTGCGATATTCAGGGCCGTAGAATGATTCATGTTGGAGGTAGAGCGTCAGCAGATATGAAAAATGTGTGGCTGTAGACGTTAGCATTGCAAAATTTTATATTTTTAAGCGATCTTCACATCATACAATGTTCATTTCTAAAGCTACGCAGTTGCACACACACATACACACACACACATATATATATATATATATATATATATATATATATATATATATATATATGTGTGTGTGTGTGTGTGTGTTTGTGTCATGTGTATGTCTGTTATATATGCAAGCCCTAAATATGAAGAAATGTAAGCAATATATATATATATATAGATATAGACACACACACACACACACACACACATATATATATATATATATATATATATATATATATATATATATATATATATATATATGTATGCATGTGTGTCTAGTGTGTCTGTATTACACAAGAGATTCTTGCCCAAAACAATTTTGCTAGGCCGAAAATAGATACATCTATAAATTTTCTTCCATGTTTGACGTTCCGTCAGATTCTCATCCAACTGTAATCATTGTAATATATATATATATATATATATATATATATATATTACAGTTTATCATATTAAGAGCTTATCCATACATATATATATATATATATATATATATATATATATATATATATATATATATATATATATATATATATAGAGAGAGAGAGAGAGAGAGAGAGAGAGAGAGAGATAGTGGTGCATCCACCTATTTTTAATTCATTTCCGCGAGTGGGGTTCGTATCAACCACTTTGTCTACAGTTACGAATGTTTGGTTGGCAGGGTTAGTCGTGCAGGGTGGATATTCAGTAAGCAATTGGTTTTAGCAGATGCTTACTAAGAATTGCAGTATTAGAATATCTGTCTAGGGGCAGTGGGCAAGAAGAAATAGTTTCAAGCACTTCTCAAGGAGTATAGTGTAAACTGAATATCAGAATATTCGGACAATATTCTTTTCTCATTTCGTTTCTACTTCTTTTTCGACACGATCTCCTTTTTCTTCTTTTCTGCCGTATTTCATTGTCAATTGTTTTTTCTTTCTTTCTTTTTTCCTATAATACTTTTCTATTCTTTCTTTCTCTTTCTTTCTTTCTTTTTCTTTCTTTCTTTCTTCTTACTTCTTTAGTTCTTTCTTTCTTCATTGTTCTTTCCTTCTTTCTTTCCCTCTTTCTTTCTTTCTTTTTTAATACTGTCTTTATTATATCGAAAATTTATTCATTCTTTCGTTATTCGTTTCTTTCTTTTTAATTTTTCCCTATCTTTTTATTCATTTGTCAATAGCCATTTTCTTTTTAAAACTATTTCCACATTATTTTTCTGTCTTTTCTTTATCCTTTTTCTTTTTAATTTCTTTTTCTCAGTTAAATGTAACCACCACTTCTACTCCCACAGCTTCTTCTCTCGGACTTCCTGCCATTAGAACCCCCTTCCTCTTATTTGTTTTCAAATATTCAAATCTAATGCCTATCGACCTTCTTTAATCTTTATTCTTGCTCTCAATATCTTACGTGCTAGTGCCCCCCCCTCACCTTGATTGGGGTGAAATGCTAAAAAAAATAATCCACGTTTATTTCTTCTCTCTGTCGTTTTCTATGCATCCCTTATTTTCTATCTGAATCATTCATTCATCTTTCTTTTTTTCTTCGTTAATTTTTATCTATTTTTTTTCATATATTTCTATTTTTGCTTAATCTATTTCTCGTGTTATTTTTTTTTAAATATTTCTTTCTTTCTTTCGTTGTTTATTTCCGTTTCTCTTTCTTTGTAAAACAATTTCATATGTGTTCCTCCTACCAATCTTTTTTTTTTCATTTTTCCATTTTCTTACTTTTTCGTATATTCACTTTATGTAAGTAAATCCTTCATACATATAAATCTATTCTTGATATTTGGGAAGCACTGACCAGAAACGGATTCATATATAAAGCAAAACAAGTGATCGTCTGTAGTTGACAGGTTCACTGAATACGCCACATGTGGAAGAAATTCGCATCCAACCTTAATATTTGTTTTACGAAAATCGACCAGTTTTATGCAGCAATATATAAATTGGACACGTATGAAAGCAGTGAGTTAGTTTGAAAGAAAATAGGATCTAAAATAAAATGGTACTTACAGTCAGAAGGAGAGAAATGCAGTTTCTGTGACGCACAATGCGAAACGAAGAGCCGAAGAAATGATGTCTTGCGAAAAATCAGTTCGTATTATATACCCTTTTTATATGGGACTATTGTCTTGAACATTTTTTTGCTATCGCAACCTTTCGACCGTTTTACCATGTGACATTCATCAGCAGCTTGTTGACCCGGGTACATTAAATAACGTGTTCACTTGAAAATTTCCGCTTACAGCCACACCGCATTGAATCATTGGTTCCCGTACAATCACTGTTATTAAGCCACGTCGTGCCTGGTCAGTACATACATCGGTGACCGCTTGCGAATATCAGGCACTGTGAACTTGGTTGTACGGCTGGTTTAATGGATAATGGCTTGGAATTGTTAATCGCACAGACGAGTTCCAATTCCAGTTAGATTCGTTATATTCACTTATGTGGAAATACACTTAGGAAAGTAAAGAATCACCTCTTCTCTCTCCAGCAATGAGTTAACTCATAAGAATTACATCAGTAAAACCATTCTTACGTCAAAGAAGTACAATTAAAATTAAGTAAAAGCTATTCAGATTTCGGCATTAACTAACCCACAGAGTTTAATAAACAAAAATAACCAATCAGCAGAAATCCCTATAGATTGCCCGGATCGACATGTGCCTGATGAAGACCCAAGAGAACAACGATAGAAACGTGATAACAGCAACAAATACGCACGTATGTAGTGTAAATAATGCCAACTGATCGTATACCAATCACCATCTGAACACGTCTCCTTCCCGTTTATTATGGGTTTCTAGTCCGAATTTGCCAAATATAAGCCTCCTCGTTATGTGTGATTTGTTTTGACCAATGACATTGTCTATTTTGAGGTGAAACTCTTCAATTTCTTCTTCCATAGTCTATGTTCTCGGTGCATACACAGCGGCGATATCGATAGTAAATAGCTTCCCTTTCAATTCAACAACAAGAATCCTGTCATAGAATCTGTCACATAATATGGATTATTTATGAGGATTCGGACATATCCATTAGCATTCATAGGTACGGTATTTAACACCCCACATTTTTAGATTTAATCTGCCCAGAGTCAATATCTCATCCTCGTCGCTAAAATGTTGTAACTTAAAAAAAGATTACTGAATAAGGAATAATTAATAGTGAGGTTGGAAATGAAATGGCAATCTTTATAACAGCAGCAAAATACAATACTCATCAATGGTGTGAAGTAGGTAAACCACTGCTAAGGGGGGGGGCTAATTACACAGCATTATTACCTCCACTTACAAATAGTGACCAAAATATTTATGAAGACTGGAAGATAACCACTAGTCTTTAAGTGTATTTCTGTTTTATTTATCCATCTTGTTTTATTCATCTTTCTTTCAAAATTCGTTGTCTTTCTTTCTGTTTCTTTCTTCCTTTCTTTTTTCTGTTTGTTTCTTTGTTTCTTTCTTTTTACTGTTTCTTTCTTTCTTCTGTTTGTTTCTTTCTTTCTGTTTCTTTCTTTCTGTTTCTTTCTTTCCTTCTTTCTTTCTTTCTTTCTTTCTTACGAACTTATACTTTTCGTTCTATATAAATATTCCCTTCCCAAATCTTTTAAGATATACAAATGAATATTCAGATAGACTCTCTAATTTAAAACTCGAAATCGAAAGCAAATTTACTTTCCCTTTCGACTGCAATATGGGGAAATAAAGTTGATTATTATTCTGGTAAATAATATTTAAATAAATTTAACTTATGTTTGTTCTGCGATCTTTTCTAGTAAAAGCTAATTTTCATTGCAACCTTCACGACATCGATCTATCTATTTTGCAAGCCACCTAGCTAGTTGATCCATATTTGTCTATCTGTCTTTTCATATCTAACGATGTGTCTCTGTCTTTTTCTATCTATCTATCTATCTATCTATCTATCTCTTTTCATATTTGTTTATCTATCGATTTATCTATCCATCTATCTCTGTCTTTTCATATCTATCTATTGATATATCTATCTGTCTATATTTTCTATATATTATATTTTAATGAATATTTCTTTTTGCCAAACTAATTTCGATATCTTCATGTTAAAATCTTATAGGAAATGTCCACTGTTTTATTTTATTTTGGTTAAAATTACGAGTTTTCCTCTGGCTTCAGTTTATATTGAAGAAAATAATAAATTAATTCAAATCCAAATTCCATTTAATGATTACTAAAATTTTGTGAGTTTTTTGATTATTGAGGTTTGAATTGATTTGATATGATGTGATCGTCATTTTATTTCTGTGTTTTCAAATGCATACATAAACTGATACAGTTCTCTATTTATTATCTGAGAGACTCTCCCTACTTTCCATCAATATGGCCCTGTGCTGTACACCAGGAGGGTGATTCGTTGCTCCTTCTTGGGCTAACTTTCTCTGCTGATATGAAATGGAAACACTCTATTGAATCTATAATTCTCTCACAGTGTCTGTCTAGACAATGTCATCGACAGAATCTATCTTATATAGTTATAAGTCTTCCATGCATCCATACTTAGAATTTTGTCGCTTCGTCCAGTTCGGTGCTTCTGCTCCTTGGGTTTCTGGATAAAATCCAAAGAAAAACAGCAATATTATTTGTCCTTAACTGGTGGATCAGCTTATGTCAATTCCCCATCGTGGTAAGATTGTTTCCCTCTGCCTTTTCTATATATATAATTTCTTGGTAATTGTAAGGATGAGCTCACCGCTAGCGTAATAGTGGGAGTTCATTTTTTGTAAACGGTTTACGACCAGTGCATAAAGTGGACTTATATTTGCCGTTCTCTGCTATCTGTTTTTGCACTATACTTTCATTAATTTCATTTATTTTTAACTTTTTTAAGTTCTTCATTTACTAGATTTGTGCCAAAATTTGATTGTTTCTTTTTTTACATTTTTTTTTATCTTCATCCCATTTTTAATTTACCCCATGTTGTTCTTATTCTTTTATTATTAGTTTCGATTTTCTCTTATTTTATCGTTAATTTTTGAATATATTTTTTCCGTTTTAATTTTCTGTAACCCTCCTCACAAGAATTTATTTTTCTTTGTTTATTTATTTCTACGTTTTACTTCGTTTTTGTTTTTCGTCTTAAATATCTGTTAAATCTTCTGTGTTTTATTTTTTAAATCATCTGTGTGCTTAATTTAACTATCCTTGTATATTTTTTGTCTCATCTCTCCTTTTTTTTGTTCTTAATTTTATTTTTCGTGTTTCGTTCGTTGTGGGTCTGTCTTGTTTTTACGGCGGCCATCTTGTATATTTAAAATTTATTATTTTTATGCATTTCTTGTTTCTTATTTATTCTTGTAGTGTATCATGTTATTTTTGAATTACTTAAAAAAGAGACTTATTGTTCATCGTTTTAAACGCATTGTCTGTCTTACTGTTGAAACTTGACTAATGCATGGAATAATAATGCAACACAAAATATACTTAGAACAAAATGTATTGAAACAAGAAAGTGTACACAATATTTACATATAGTCTTTTGTATATTCCTGGTAAGACCGTTCCTGGAGAATGTGTTGACTTAGTCGCAGTCGGGCAGAGTCTCTGGATTGAATCTCTTGATTCCTTCCCTCTCTTCCCGGTACCAACCATATTTATATGGTCGGTACTCCACTATGCAAATTAGGTGGATCCTACCACAACACCTACATTGTGTATTTTCTTTACTTTTTGAGTCTTCGCACGTGTAACCGTTTTGTGTTTATTTCCTGATTTATGGTTTTTATGTGTCTAATTTTTATCGTATATTTAATTTTAAAGTTGAACTTTTTTATCGTCCGTCTTTTGCGTAAGTTAAGTAAAACTTTTAGCACTTCCCGCTGGTTTCTCCTTTCATTTCGTCTTGATAAATCTGTTGTTTATTTTGATTTATTCGAATGTATCTTTTTGTCTATTTGTATTTAATTTTCTGTTTCCGTTTCCGTTTTATGTAAAAAAAGAAGCTTGTTTTAAAAGGAAAAAAAAATAGGCACCAAAAAGGCGGTGAAAAAAAATCTATTCGGTGCACAAAAAAGAAAGACTCACACGATAAGAAATCTGAAGTCCCTAATACTAATGACCCTGAAAATATAAATATAGAATCCACAAAAATATGGTAGCCGAAAAAAGGCTTAAATCTTCAAGACGGCAGCGTTCATGTTATGGATCTGAAAAAATAAGGAGTCCGATAATAACCAAAATTCTTCGGAATTTAGCGACAAAAATAATGTTTCGGAAATTTGGAAAATCTAGTAAAATTCATATCACAGTTGTCACAATGTAAGACCGACATATGGACTATTATTATTTATACGCATTACATGAAATATTCAGCATATTAATAGTGCAAAAATTTCTCTTAATTCCCTCTATTATTTTTCTAAAATTTAGGCAAAATCAAAAGCAGCTAACATAAAATTCCATACATTCATAACTGGACTTTATTTTATTGTATTGTTTTAAGTAAATTCTTTCATGTCTATTGCTTTGTTTTGCAGGTGCAGTTACCTCCAGTGATAGTTACACCATGTCATTTCCATCACCGGGGAGCAGTACTGCCAGCAGCTATAACAGTCTTCATCGCCGTTGGATGCGGGCGCAGAAGACCTCACTGGAATCACGGGAAAGGAAAGGATCTCAAGAAGCAGTAGGACCTGATGTAAGAAAGTTATAATCTTTTCATTTTTTTATTTTTATAATTTGTGATTCTTATAATTATAGCTCAATATTTTTTTTTTCTTTAATTATTTTTTTTTTATCATATTGTTTCAGGATTGTCTGTTTTAAAACAACTTTCTAAAGCAAACTAATCTAGTTTTGTAGTTTATATATGCAAGAAATACAATTAGCAACTATGGTGGCAGAAAATGGCCAAAACTTAAACGAATTAAATTCAACCCAGTCAGATGACAATGAAGAAAATAATAAATACGTTAATGTCACGGTCACGGAGACACCCAGAAATGCAAAATCAGCATGACGGAGTTCCCAGAGAAGGCCAAGAATTACACACATGTTGTCACGAAAGATGGGTTCTTGGCTAATATCGTTGAGTTGTAGAAGATTGAGAAAAGAATTGTGTCAGTCTTTGTGGTGAACAAGCGTTTGCTCAAAATTTGTCGCTTCATAAAAGACATCGTCATCAAATCATTGCCATCACTTGGGATCATATCTCAACGAGTCATTAAAGATTAGGGGTACTTTACGTGGGACGTACTGTTGCTCACGCCTGTTGACTTTGAGGCCGCCTCCTGTCGAGATTTGTTAACGAAACAGAATACGAGGGAAGGTTCCGTATCCCCTGACAGTATTTGTGATCCTTCCTTATTGGTGAGCACTTGGCCACTTATCTGTGCTCATTCGGAGAGATAGTGCCTCTTCTGACGATCTGACCGGGTGATTGAGTTTTGAGTTGATGATTGATCGAAAGGCCTTCGTCTCTATTCCCAACTGCCTAGATATATAGGGCCAGAAAATACCTGTCATAGACAAAATTGCCATAGACAAACTTTTTGGAAGTGTGGAGACATGGTAACCTCTACTCTTCCTGCCCGGAGAATAAGGCCTCTGGTGTTCTGGCCCCCGACCAACCAAATCCCCCTTTGATCGAATCTGTACATTCCATTCCGCCGGTATTGGGCATGTCAAAGACCTGGACCAGTGTGGTAAAATCCCCGGTTGTGTCTGTCTCACAGCCTCCATTCCCCGAAAGGCCATTGCCTACCGTTCGTACGGTTACGAAGAAAGAAGAGAGGGAATAGCAGGTTGTTGACAGGGCCAGACGGAATCCCCGGGCAGCGGGACCTCCTTCCATTGAAGACCTTACGGCAAATGGCACAAACAGTCCAACTCTCTCTACCAGTGCTAAGGGGGACTCTCTGACCAGTTACACCGACCAACGTGGGGTGAAAAAACTCAAATATGAGCCTTCACTTGAGAAGGCGAAAAAACTTCAGCAAGACACCTTAAAGGAGAAACGATTCCATTCGGAGAAAAGAATAAGTCCGTCTTATTCAGCACCATCTTCCCCCAATGTGTGAAATATCAAGCCGTGGATCCTCCACTAATAGTGAATACTTTATCCCTAACTCTTTAAGAACTAACCCCTTTAAAAAAGGCCCCCTTTCCCAAACCTTCAACTAAGAAAAAATCTACTCCGGTCAGTACTCCTAGTCCATTCCACACCGTTACTCCCATCAGGACCACCACCAAATCCAAAAAACCTACATGCCAGGGAACCCCGTCCATGGAAGCTGTTGAATCTGTTTCAAAGAAAAAAATAGAATCCGTCATCAGTTTTGTTGAAAACGTCTGCTGGGTACCGCAATAAAAGAAGAGAAAAAGGTATAATGCAGGCGAGAAAAATCAAGGAGTAAAGAACAGTAATAAACCTTTAAAAAAATCAATGGACTGGACGTAGAAAATGGGTTCAATTTCTCAAGCGCGAAAAAATCTTGACGGTCATAAGATCTGGTATAGGAGGATAACAAATTTGGAAGATGATCGCAGAGGCTAATGACGCTTCCGAAACTTTTCCCCCCTTGGCCTTTTTGATGAGTCATCAGCATCAAAACTTAATCAATTTTGTTCAGGGAGGTTCCAGGGTTTTTTCACCTACCCTGTACAGAGCTTTGCAATCAACGTTCCCCTGGGACATTGATGGCTAGTCTTTTGATGACACCATCAAAACTGAGATAGGCACAGGGTCAATGGGACTGGCCTTCGGTATATTTACCCCGGCCAATTTCAATTAAGAAGAGCAACCATGATCGGACTGATAATGGCTCTTTGGTTAGCTAGGCCTGATATCGGAGTCTCACAGGGCGGGGCTCTCACGTGACCTTCAGCGTCTAGGGGTGAATATATGTTGTGTGCAGGAGACCCGGATTTCTTCTCGCGATTATGAAATCATTCTGTCTTGGAGTTTTTCCCTCTATTCAGCATGTTTTGATGGACGCTCGAGAAGTGAGCAAGTTTTGAAGGCTGCGTGTGCTCTTCTCTTCGCACATCCGGAGGTGGGCAGACTTTGCATGCTGGATGTTACCATAAACGATAAGGATCTTCATCTCATTGGGTTTTATGCGCCCAATGTCCATTCTTAGAGACTTGCTCTGTTTCGGCAGATCGAGCCGTTTTTAACGACATCTCGTCGGGTAGTTTTAGTGGGGGGATTGGAATGTCGTCCTAGATCCAGATATAGATCATATAGGGTACAAAATCGGGTATTAACAACCGCGACGTGAAACCATTTCAGGGCTTTATCAATCATTTTGATCCTATCGAAAAGTACCGTAATGAACACCCTCGGGTGGTATGTATGGATACGGCTCGGATACAGAGGTGCGTTCTAGCTGCCTCGACCGAGTTTTAGTCAGGAGAGTTGATGTAGAGCTTTTAGTGTGTCCAAGTTGTCACTATATAGTTTATTCTGATCCGGGTTCGTGTAAACTTAGATAAGTCTCAGGTTAGGATTGCAGTCTATTGGAAATAGAACTCTTCATTATTTAGTGAGCCAGATTTTCGGGATCAGCTGCTACCAATGATACAGATCGAACTGACAGAGGCTGTGGTTGGGAATGCATAGTGGGATAATTTAAAATAAAAAATTAGAACGTTCCCAGTTCTCAGTTATTTAACCGACTTTCCTTGCTGAAGTGGCTAGGTGCAAGGTTCCCATCGGAAATCTGAGATCCGCTGAAGTTGGTTGGACTGGACAAATCTCCGGGGTTACATGGTCTACCCTACGAAGTGTACTTGAGGCAATCGCAGGTTTTTGTTCCTTTGCTCCCGTGATTTTCAACAACTGGATGAAGCAGGGTTTATACGTCAACGCTTCACCAGGGGTGAGATCAAGTTGCTACGCAAGGACAAGAACGGTGGGGGATGGGTTAGATAACTTTCTCTCTTTAACTATGTTAAATACAGCGTTAAAATTTTGGCTAAAGTCTTAGTCAACCGTTTGCTAGTTATCCTCTCAAATCTGATTGGCTCCGAACAGACGTGTGCTGTAAAGAGAAGGAATGTTCAAGACAACCTTCACATGGTGCGCTTGATCATCGAGCAAGTCGACAGTGAAGCCGCACTGATCAGTTTAGATCAGTCAAAGGCCTTCGATAGAGTGGACAATCGATTTCTGGAGGCTGTCCTTTCGGCGGCCGGTTTTGTCCCGTACTTTCGCACCCTGGATCTGACTTCTGTATACAACTCTCGGTGCGCTGGTGCAAGTGAATGGGATACGATTCGTATTGTGTCGCTCCATTCGTCAAGGCTGTCCGCTTTCGCCTTTGCTTTACGTTCTTGTGTTGGAACGTTCCTTCGCAAGTCAAAGACGAACGTGGAATTTTTCTAAGTAGTGCCACCACCTCTGCCTATTCTGATGACGTTTCGGTTTTTGCGTCTCGCAGAGCCGAGATTGACGAAATTAGCAAATAAATCAGAGGATACGAGAAGGTGGCAGGGACCAAGATCAACCGCGAATAGTCTGTTGTCTTGCGGTTGGGTTCGTGGAAGGGCCGATCAAGATACTCGGCGTCTAGTTCGGTCGTGATGGAAATGCATTGGTTGGAGTTACAAGAGATGGCCGAGGCGCAGATCGTCTGTGGTCTCGGAGGAATCTTTCCTTAATGTGGTGGGCGAAAGTATATGCTTCGCACATCTACCCGATTCTGCTTTACCGACTCTCTGTGCTTCCACTCCCGTCTGCCACATTAATAACATTAGTAAGGCTCTTTTACTCCTTCTTTACTATCAACCCTTTGTACGAAGATCAAGCATTTAAACATATCAGGTGTTAGTTCCCTTAACTTGATCTTTTCACATTCCCTATTTACGATACTAGCATAAGTGGTATAAACTTCATTTTAGTTTTTTTTTTTTACAACACTTAAGCATTGCCAACGCGTACTGAACAATAAACTTCGTTCATTGAAAGTTCTACTTAATGACGTTAGAGTCTTTTTCATTTTTCGAATACTATTTGACATTTGGCAGTCTAGTTCTACTTGGAATCTTTTTTAGTAAGTTAATGGTACCCACAAAAAAAAATCATGTTCGGAATGAAAACATTAAAATAATTTGCGAAACCTAAAAATGCTAGTAAAGATGAAATAATTTGTTGGGGAGGGCCTATTTTTAATCGCATTTACTCTGATTGGATCTGGTTTCCTACAGTTTTCATCGATGATTTGTCACGAATATCTATTTTTCGTCACTCAATTTAAACTCGTATTCGTTTATTTAACAGAATATCTCATTTGCGGGCTGAATATTCTGCTCTTGATTTTCTGTTTTTTTAAAAATATCATCTAAGTAGGCGATCGCAAAGTTTAGATCGTGCAAATTTGTGTCCATTAATCGCTGAAAAATTCCAGGGTCTACCTAAATTCCGAAAGGTTTAATTATTTAATCCCTTGTGGCTATTGACTGTTAACAGTTTTGAACATTCTCCGTCAACAATATGCGCCTGACAAGTCCAACTTTGAAAAGTACTTTCCGCCATTTAACTTTGCTTGCAAAATCAATTTGGAGTTCTTTTCAAGTTTAGTCAAAATTCTAGAACGGATTTCCGCATCCCTATTTACTGTCACCTCTTTGTACGAAGATCAAGCATTTAAACATATCAGGTGTTAGTTTGCTTAACTTGATCTTTTCACATTCCCTATTTACGATACAAGCATAATTAGAATAAGCGTCATTTTCTTTCTTTTTTTACAAGATTTACTCATTGCCAACGTGTATTGAACAATGAAAATAGTTCAGTGAAAATTTTACTTAGCAGCATAATAGATTCTTCAAATAACAATTCACTCGATTTTTTCGGCAGGATGTAATTCAAGTATTTTCCTTAGTAACAGGCACAGTTTTTGCTCGTCTCACCAGCTTATACAGTATTTTTATAGATTTCTTCATAGCATTTGTAGTATGACGCAAATGTAACATTTTTATCAGGGATATATATAAATTTGCCAATTGTATTTACGACTGAGTCATGTGAGTAAAAATAATATGTTTTAGTTATTTTTACTCTTCATAAAAATTTTTTTAGTATTTTTATTCTCATTATACTCTCAACAATCTTGGTGTTGTTCTTGATTTACTAATTCCAAAATTACTTGTTTCAAGTTCTCCATTTTTAATTGTTTGGCTTGAAAATTTGCTTTCCATTGTGCATTTCACATGTTTCCGGCATATTTTATTTCGATGTATGATTTCAAAAGATGAAAAAAAAAGAGAATTTATCCACCATTATTATAATAAATAGTGAATCATTCTCATCGTCATTTGTTGTGATGTGGGCTGGAAACACACAACACTTAACTCGACCGAGTCAGTCGTGATAGTAGTATTCAATACTCAGCTAGACAAGTCACTGAATTAGTATTATTTTTTTTTTTACCTTCTAGGACGACTTATCTTGAATGAATCAGTCCATCCATGATAACAATGTGATTAACTGGCTCTTACCACACGATTTCCTCGTCAGAAGAAAATGTTTGGTGACGGAATTTGTAATGATTGAATGGATATTTCTATATGTCCTATTTTCGCGGGCATATTAAGTTTATTGTGGTCAGGGTTGAAATGCGATTCAATGTGTTTTTCGAGACCAGGCCATTTCTTCTGAGGAGGTTTTGATTGTATGATATTGGGATTTTTCGCTTTTACTAACATTTCACATATTGTCTATGCTCCTTGGCTTCATGAATTTCATTTCGAATTCTCTGCTGATTTTGCTTTCTCAAAGAATTAACTATTTTCTTTAAATTGTTCGTTGTGCCTTTGGTAATTCTTTGGTATTTCCCCTTCTGTTTTTTTCCTGTTCTTTTTTTCTTGTGTCAGTTACTTAAAGTCAGGACTGTTATCTCATAGATGTATCTTTTTACTTCTAGATATTCTCTGATTGGTTTCACTTGATTCAGCTAATTACGATATAAAATATTAATAATATTCCTTTATGTTTTGATCTAGTTTTACTAATATCAGTTTCGACTCTAAATTCTAAAAGTATCCTTTCATTTTTATGGCCTTGAATGTTATACATTGGGCTTTTTTCTTGGTTTATATGGGCAGGAGAGAGCGTTACATACATCAATTTGAACTCCAGATTATTACTTCTAAATTTGCCCTTTCATTCTTAAGAGCTTCGATGTTACAAAACAATGTTTTTCATAATTTATGTTGGTGTAAATGATCTATTTTGATGGTTGTTGCTGTCAGCTTAATGATAAGCATTCTGTGATCTGAGTCAGAGTAGAATTTGTAACCTCTAACATTTGTCTCAAACTGCCTAATCCAAGTGTCGGACATCTTGTTAAATTATCTGTGCTATGAATTATGATGCGTTGTTTCAAGGGATGATCGAAATCTATGTTAAGGATGGACTATTTTTTTAATGACAAAGGCTTAGCAAAAGTTCTCTAATGCTGTTTGAGGCTTCCGTTTCAAAAGTTGATTTCTTCTAACAATCAAACGAGAAGCGGCGTTTAAAAGTTTTTGAGCTTAGATTAATATTCCCATTTATAAAATTTCTGTTTTTTCCTGCTATACAAAGTTTATTTCAGACTGTGCGAATTTCTCTTTTCAAAGGGTGGTGTCTTATCAAAGTCCAAATAACCGCGTAAAATACATAATCCCAATCACAATAAAAATCATAAGGTATTCAAAAGGAAAATGGTTAAAATAGTGGCAAATACAGTGCTGTTCGATAAAAGTGACTCACCTTATCCTTTGAATTTAACTCAACTTTCCTTTCTTCGGATTCTTCCAGTCTTTTACGGTGAAATTTTTGTAATAGTGAGCCCATTCAAGTCTCTTGGTTTCGTTGGCTTTGCTTATTGGTGGCTTAAACCTTCGTGTACAAGATTTGTAGTCTTGTTCTAACAGGATTTGTAACCTTGTTATGACGGACTGTTTAAGAGGCAAGACTAACACCTTGCTCTTCGCTTAGACTGGCTGAAATTTCTTGGCTAGTTATAGTCCTATTCTTCGCAACTTCTCTCTTGATTACCCTGCCTTTTCTATCATCAATGTTTTTCTTTCATCCCCTTATTTCCTTCCTTGGAGCAGGAGTGGCATCATTATGTGCCCTAAATACCCGAGAGACAGTTGATTTTGAGGTTATAGCAATTTCTGCAATTTCTCTCGTAGACTTGCCTGCTTTTGAGAGGGCAATAATAGATGCCTTAAATGGTTCTGATGCGTCTTTGTACCCTTTCATCTGGTTAGTGACTTGAGTGGCTATTTGAAGCTGTTTTTATACTGTATGAGGCTTTCTGGAATATTCTGGAATACTCTAGATTTAATTTAAGCTGTTCTAGAATTCTCTAGAATATTGTTCTGAGTGTATTGTGAAATAGTTTTCAATATTTTATCAAAATATCTTCAAATTTACCAGTTTAATCATTAGAATGCGATATCTGAGTCACTTTTTCATGAATCTCATTTATATCTAAATTTATAATCATCAATAGAATACCTTAGGGTGAATAAACTTTTTTCCTAGGTGGTCGGGAAATGGTCTTTATATTAGTAAGATTAAAAATTATTCTAACTCCAAAAATATTTTTTAGAAAAAAAATCAGGTGAGTAACTTTTATCGAACATCACTGTAGATTTAAAAGAGTGGGTTCTAAGCAAAAATATTTCATGAAGTTGGTTGCAAACGTTTAAAAAATGACTAGAACTTAATAAATACGCAACTAACGGATTATCTTTTAACGATGACCTGTTTTTTCTCGAAACTCATTAGAGATATCTATTTTTAAGGATTAGCTCGATCTCTATATTCATTCATTTTAGAGTTCGCCGTCTTGAGCAACATGTTGGAAAGATGTCTAAATTTGCGCAATAGGTCCTTGCTTATATGAAGTAAGTGAATTCAGGTGAGTCACTTTTATCGAACAGCACTGTATTCTTGACAATTTTCTGGATCACTTAAAAGAATATACTGTGATCTCAGAAAACCTATTATTTTCAATATGCCTGGACATATACTGTTTGGAATAACCGATTTCTACTTCTTTTAGTCTTCTTCCCTTTACTCGACCATTTGGAACCAGAGTGGGTGATGGTTTGTTTTTGTAACCTTCCCTTTGCGACCTGAAATATTTTATGGTCAAAATTACCAGAAGAAAATTAAAGAGAGAAATGCAAACTGTTAAAGATTTTAGGTCATTTAAATGTTTTACTGATAGTTTTGTTTTTTGACGTTGTCGTGTAATTTTACAGACGGTCATGGCTCTCCACAAATCCCTTCTACATATTATTTCTTTGTTACTGTGAAATATTCGGAAATATATTTGATCGATTTTCCAGTTACTTTTACGTTTTTTTTAATATGTCCCTTCAGGACGCAGTTAATCATGACCATCCACATCTTCATTTTCTTTGTTACCTTTGAATGACCAAGATATTTGCGAATATAATGGAGTTGTTTCCTGTTGCATCTTCTATAAGTTTTAAATTCAGAATCTTCCTTCTGTTAGACTAATTGCCAGGTAAAGTAAAGGAACCATGAACTCTGCTTTTTAATCCAAAGCTGAAAGGGAGGCGGATTCGATCCATGCCTTTTAAGAGAGTAGAAGTGTGAAATGAAGGCGGCAGATTAGGAACGACCTTGGACTCTGTTCGTCAATTACACTTTCCGTTACGCTACACACACACACACATTTCTCGACTAATACAGCATCGGTAATTAGTTAATTAGTAGTAAATCTAGTGTCTAGAAAGGGAATAATTGCATTCAATGTGTTTGTGATTAGACTAAATAAGATTGATTGCATCTTCTTTCTTGGGGAAATATTTCTTGTAAATCGAAGATGTTACATTTGACACCAAGACAGAAGCATAAATTCCTAAAAAAAAATACTAGTTTTATGGCAGATGTTTTTCCAGTTTGATGTCAGATTGACATGAGGTCAGTTCAGAACGATTCGCTCAAAGGCAAAACATGCATAGACGTTGCTTTGATAAGAGAACCAAACACCATCTGTTAGTAGTTTACACAGGAATGTTTGTTTCTTTTTCAACATCAAATGGATGCACTCTGTTCTGCTTCTCTCAAAGTTTATTGTGAAGATACAAATAAGATATAAATTTATTCGACATGAATCTCTTTAATATTCTACGCTGTCGAATAACAACCTAAATTATACTGAATCTAGATACCAATGTCAAAGGTCATAGGTCTTTGGGGTTAGTTGCAGAGTATTCAATATGATTGAGAATTATATTTTAATTTGAATGCATTTTACATTGATTTATTCCAATTATTAGGTTGAATTATAAGTAATTTATGTTTTGATGAATCTTTTAGAAACATGAATGCATCATTGAACCGTTTCTTAAACATATCATAATTGGGAATGAAAAATGAATTGTAAACGACAAAGTTGAATAAAAAATATATGGGGTTGATAACGGTAAATAACCAAAACCAAAGACAAAATCTGAACCAATGTAAAAAACGTAATATATTTATTGTTAGTTATAGCCATGTATTATTTGTTTAGTGGAACGCAATGGAACAATAAATGCACATTGTTACGCCCAGCAGCTGCAACATGCTAAAAATATTGGTAAAAAATTTTGTGCACTCGTCAATAGGAAGAAATTTACTCTTTTCTAAGCCCACATACGGCAAGAATAAGAGATGGAAAAATGAATTTCGTTTGTTCCGTTTTAACCTACCCAACGCATTCATCTGAAATTTCCGTTGTCATCGTAGGCATTGGTCCGGCTCGAGAGACGATGGAATAGCGCGGTGCGCTCCGAGCCTGAGCGGGATATATAGAGAAATAAGGGCTGCCCAGATGTCTATTTTCCCCGTCTCGGCCTTGCTAGCAGAGTCCAAAGGAGAGGATAAATCAATAAGGTTTCGTACCTGCGCGGCTACCGAAAGGTAGCACAAAGTGCCGTCCATCCGGGTTTTTGAATTCTGAGTTGTCCTTCACCTAGACCAGTTGCCATCCAAGGCTATAGAACCCAGATTATCCTGCTATTTACCCATGACTGGAGGGAGAAGTAGAGGAGGATTCCCACGTATTAGCACGTAAGTGAATATAATAGATTCCGATTCCTCAATCCAAGCCGCTATCTAATACTCCACCGTGGCTCCTCTCATATATATATATATATATATATATATATAGTGATTTTCCAAGCGTATCTTAGATGTAACGTGGCATGTCCTTTCAGGACGTAGGCGATCATGGCTGTCCACTTTTCTCTATCCCTTGCAGCTCTTAACTAGTCCCTTCCCTCTGCTTCCACCTCCAGACCACCTTATCTCATCTACTTTCTAAAGCACACCAGGTATGTCAAGCGTTGTTTTCCCTTGTCCATCTTTCCCTCTATTTATATTTCAGATAAATTGTGTATTGTACAGTCGGCTGTCGTCGGCATATAGTCCGTTTCGAGAGACGATGGAGTAGCGCGGTGCACGAGCAGCCTGTTCGGGATATATGGAGAACTAGGGCTGCCCAGATGTCTAGTCCCCACTCTCGACCTTGCTAGCAGAGTCCAAACGATAGGATAAACCAATACAGTTTGGTACCAGCGCAGCCCCAGGAGTTGCCGGAAGGTAGCACAAAGTGCCGTCCATCCGCCTTAGGGGCTCCACTCCGGGTTTGAATTTAGAGTTTTCCTTCTCCTACACCAGTTGCGATCCAAGGCTATTTACCCATAGCTGGAGGGAGAAGAAGAGGTGTCACACCCCTTCCCAATAGTATTAGCACGTAATCGATTCGACCGGAATTCGAACTCGGCTCTGCCTCCTCTGAAATTTCAGTAACCGTTTATTAAATATTTCATTTGTTGCAAAATGTTTTGATTGGCGAAATATTCGGAAAATATGCAGATTGAAGAGTTCATTGAAAGCCGTTTTTCACATCAAAACTTGCGATATTTCACTCAAAAGACATTGAAGAATTTACTCGAAACATTGCAAAGTGTCATGGCCAATAATGGTGAATATATAATTGAATAAAATCTAATGAAACTTTATTTTTGAAGAATAATATTGACAAGCGGAAAGGGAAATTATTTTGGACTCAACCAAATTAAATTTGGTTTGGCTAAAAATGAATCTTCTCGAATATTTTGTCAGTACAAAATATGTATAAAAGCATGGCTTTGAAGAAAAATTAGATTTTTTCCGGTTACATTTGTTTTTGCTTTCAAATATACATTTTTTAAGTTCCAAGGGAACATTCCCAAACTTCAGGCTGCACAATCTCGGGGTATTAAGAGTCTTAGATTTTGAGTGGATCCCTCCCGCTAGATGGTAAGCTAAATTCGAAAATTGCAAAGGAGACAAAAGAATCTTGTTTCTGCTCACGTTTACACTTGTGGAGCATCGCATTAAACCCGACCTCGTATTGCATTTTACGGTGAGCGAAGCAGAAGCAATCTCAGATTAAAGGAAACGATATGAGCACTGATTAGTTAACAACGCTGTTACTCTGAATATTATGGTCCAAGTTCCTTGTACCACGCTAATGGTCCAAGGTTAGAACCAATTAAAGAAGAACACTAACACAGGTATGGAATACAACGATATATTACAACATAAATGTAATACAAAAGAAGTAGAAGTATTAGTAATAACTATCAGATTTGGTTAGAGTGAACTATGTTGTCTCGACAAGTATCACTATTCCAATGTCCTTACAATATGCTCTCAATTATCTCTCCTCGTCTTACAATTTCCTCATACCTCTTGAGAGGCTCAGTATTTATAATGTCAGGAATAGTCCATTATTATTATGGGTAAGTTCCCATAACACTGAACAATGTTATACGCCAGGTGTGGCCAAACTTGTTTAATGTATGAACTGCATACTAGAAAGGCGCAAGGCATCAACAAAGTCTACACACACGTTTTTGTTACATACACATGTGACCACTCTTATTCCTCATCGACGACTTCAATTTTCTGACCCCTTGCAGTCTGAAAAGTTCTTTAATCCCTGTAACTTCTACTATTCCTTTCCTAAGCAAAAAGGAACAATACCTCACATAAATATAGCATTAAAATTAGAATTTAAATTCTTAAATATTTTACTAACCATGAACTTATTTGTCTATATTTCTGAGATGGCAACAAAGATGAGGACAATCCTCATCTTTGTTGCCATATTTATCACAACGTTTCATCCTTTCAGTATCTGCCTAGATTTCTGAGGTGAGGTATTATGTAAAATATTTACATTATTCGGACTATTGTCCTCATCTTTGTCGCCATATTTATTACAACGTTTAGTCCTTTCAGTATCTGTCTATATTTCTGAAATGACTTATCATGTACACTATTTACATTATTCGGACTGTTGTCCTCATCTTTGTTGTCATATTTATTAAAAGGTTTCGGCCTTTCAGTATCTGTCTATATTTTTGAGATGAGGTATTATGTACACTATTTACACTGTTCGGACTAATCTTTGTCGTCATATTTATCACAACGTTTGACGTCGCATTCTCTTGCTATATTGCATATCTTTTTGATTTTGACTTGTACCAGTCGAAAATGACTTGTAAAAAAACATTTTAATAATTATTTCTGATAACATTGTCATATTTGAACATCTTCTAATTTTTCTGTCACGATCACCATCCCATAATATTCCCACAACTTCAATCTGTTTACTAAGTCGTTTTGGTTGACAATAAACGTCTGAAAGAATCACTATCTATTCTATGATGACCTCTTTAACAGGCCTTACATCGAAATAAATACGATATGGGGGTCGTTAGTGATAAAGAAAGAAAGAGAACTGCCAGCAATGCTCAAGAAGAAGCAGTAGCAATATTTTCAATCAGCCAGCAGGTTACGTTTAAAGCTTCAACTTCACTCCTAGTGGATTCAGGCCTTGGTTCGTCAATTTAGTGATATACTAAATGTGAGTTCAAACCTCTTGGCGGGACGATGCGTAATTAATTTCAGTGGATTTGGGTCGAGCAATAACTGAGTAATACTAAATATGAACTTGGCTAGATATGCCTAGATTAAATAAAGGGTTCTGTTCGAAATTCCCTGAAGGTTAACCGGATGAAAACCTGATGAAGTCCTAAAACACAACGTCGAAACGGTGTGATAATAACAATAGCCCGCATTTAAAGAATGTAAATAATTATAAACTCTCATCCCAGAGCCATTACACTTAAATGCTCTAAATTCATAATTAAAATTGTAAAATGGGTTTTTATGCACGTTTTCTTTCAACTTTGTGAAGGTAACTACAATTTGGTAGTTTGATTTCTTTCATGCCTTCAGGCAATATCTGTAATAATTTTCCGAGTTTCATTTAGCAACAGCAGTTTGTTGAAATAGTTTCTTACTGATTAATCCAGGTTTTATTTTCGAAATTTTCTTGAAATTCTTATTGTTGTATTCTTAAAACCATTAATTTCTTCTTTACAATTTTTCATATTGTTTTTCTTCATTGTTTGGATGAATCTAATTAATACCAAATTGATTCCTTGGTATCACTATAATGCATTGTTCCTCTTTCATTGTCCTTGAATCTAAAATAAAATAAAAAGAATATTAATGTTTATACCGCTACATGTATTCATTTATAATACAATAAACAATCTTGAATAAGAAAATCTCGTATAATTAAATAATTTATTGTAAAAGAACAATTATCAACATTTGAAAGTCTTATACAAACATAAAATATACCTTGGAAGTTTTAAAACTAATTTAAATGTAAATATATTGCATAATGAAATCTGATATCAGTGAATATTAATACAGACTTTGTTTTTTGAAAGATATCATGAAAGTAGGCACAACACTTATAATCTGAAGAGGCAAAAGACTGGCAAAAAGCAGCTTGTAAATAAAGTGTGTTTCATTAAGACGGATTATATATAAGGGTGTTTCATTAAAACGAATCAAAGCCAGCAGTAAATCAATCAGTTGTTTGGTGAAAATTTATTTATTTCTCTATTGGATCATGTTATTTAAGTCATGGCAATTATGTGTAAAAAATAATATCGACCAAATATCCTCTATATCAGAAAGAAAAAAAAATCGTTAGACGCTTAAACTTGATTGACATTCAAAATCGGCTCAAGTTAATGGAACACCCTTTATTTATATATAAAAAAAAGCAACAGTGATTGAAGCCAAGCCGCGAGATTAGGACCAATGAAGACATTTCCTCATTCTTAATATACAATTATCACATGCACAGTTAATAATGCAAACAAAACACAGAATTAGCTTTATATTACATGCAGGTGTCTATGAAATAAAATGTTAATGGCACCAAAAATACATCCTGAAATCAAAAGAATACGTTATGAGCTGAAAATTATGTGTGAAAAATAATATCACCCAAATGTCAGCCAAATCTGAAACAAAAACAAATCATTAGACGCTTAAACTTAATTCACATTTAAAATCGGTCTAAGTTATTGGCAACGCACGCAATAGAAACCTGTTGGAACACACTTTATAATTGTATTGGGAGCCATGGAAATGATCTGATTTATAGCAACTAGGCACTTTCATTGGTGAGACAGCATGAACGCCGATTGCGCTGCCCCGGCTAAAGCAACGTGAGACCGAACTGGTCATGAAAGCGCATGTGCGACGGAGGAGACATTACAAGGTCGAAAATTGTGGGGTCACCTGATAACTCTGCATCTGCTGTGTCACATGAACGAGGAATAAATTACCCAAAGTAGAACGCTTATAAATTCTAGCGGAAAAAAATAGTGGCTTCACTAGCTAGATTTACATCCACTTTCAGTGCAGGAGTTTCCAGATATATACCCATGTTGTTTCAATCTTTTCAGTTCCGTATGAAAACAGGAAACATATCAGTGTCCCCCTTTTAATAATATCCCAACTGAAAAAGTGCATCAACCGTGCTCATAACCGAAATGACAACACTTGACCTTGTCCGAGATTGGTGCAAATTTCATGAGCCAATGCGGTCAATTTTAGACGCACTAGAGTGGCAGAGTGTAATCGATTTCTATTTTTTCCTCAGATTAGGTCATTTGAAGTGGTGTGCAGTAATATGAATCTGGTTTCAGGGTGTTTGATGAAATTTGCTTGGCCTTGAAAATACTGCGTCATCCGTGATTCGTTGTCCTATGACCATTGTCTGCAAGGAAACTTACTCCAAGGACCCATACGAAAATTGTAACGTTGCACGAACACTCTGACAAGGCTTTCGAGTGAGAAATTCAAATGACTTTAGAATGGCCCGGAAACTCTCCTGATTTAAATCCAATCGAGAATCTGTGGTCAATCTGCACTGACCTACTCCGTGGAATGAAGTAATGACATATGCACTGGGGCAATGGAAAAATATAGAAATAAAGTAAATAATAACCGAATAATTCGTTTTGTTTCATTTAATTTGCACAAGGGTGTATCTATCTATCTATCTATCTATCTATCTATCTATCTATCTATCTATCTATCTATGTAGCTAGGTAGCTAGAGCACTCGTTTCATTATACTATGTTCATTTCCACCTATCGACAAGAGTCGGCTGAAAACTTCACAGGATGAACGAAATAATCTCATAGGATGTGACCAAAATAGGTTTAATTTTAGATATAGTCCCCCTTGGGGTCCAAGCAGTTATTCGCTGTTGCAGTATTTGGGTCCCATTATGGAAGAAGCTTCCATCCTGCTGGTTAAAAAAATTATCAACAGATTCTACTTCATCAACACTGCGGTACTGCTTCTCAGTCAAGTGTTTTCCCTTTTGGGGAACAGATGATAGTCAGGTGGGACCAAATCAGAAGTATAGGGAAGGGGATGAAACAGTCCGTATCCACAGTCATACACATCAGGCATTGATGTCAAGAATTTGTGTGCTAGAACACTGTCCTAATAAAACAAGGCCACTTTAGTAAGTTTTCCTGGGGGTCTGGTTTGGACAGCTTTTTGTAACAGCCTCAGAAAGGAGACATATTACTTTCCATTGTTGGTGTGGCCAATTTGAAGATAATCAATAAACACAATGCCTTTTGCATACTAAAAAAATAAGGCCATCAATCTATCACAGATGAGACGATCTTGGCGTTCTGCGAAAAACGTGAGGAGGGGTTGTTTTCACTGCATGGATCATCATGTTTCTCTGGATCAAAGTGATTAACCCAACATTTGTCTTTGGTTAGGGAACATTGAAGTAAACCAGCTGGATCTACCACAAACAATATCAAATTTTCTTCTGATGTGATTAACCTGATCAGGTGTCAGAGGAAGTGGTATCCACTGAAACTTTTATCATGTCAAACCGAATATTCTCAACTCGCTCACAGGATATGCTAATAGTATTGTCTATTTGATTTATAGTCAATCGCCTGCTGGTGTTGGCAGTTGCAAAATGACCAGTCAATAGATCACCTTAAAGACTGACGCTTCACCTCCTAATTTCAGCTGCCCGCTTTTGAACTATTGATAGAGCGTCATAATCTAATGTAGTACAAATGCCAGCATGAACGACCTTGGGTACTGAAACCTTTTTCTGCAAGTATTTGCTAACACTACGATACAAAATATTCTCTATTTTCAAGAGAAGTCGCTACCAGTTACTTTTGAAGTCTTCAGATGTAAGTTTAACTTGGAATAAACAATGCATTTATTGAAAGGAGACGAGATTAAATTAATGCGTGCAAGATTTTACAGTCTCGCTTCACACAGTCATAGTCAGATTATGAACGTTTCAGACAACACTCGCATGTGCCTACCTAAATATTGATATATCTGTTCCTTTCTGTGTTCATATTATCTATCTATCTATCTATCTATCTATCTATCTATCTATATATATATATATATATATATATATATGTATATATAATTCTAATAATTATTTAATGTGTTCCAGGCCTCTCTTTCTAATTCTAAGCGGAAGTCTGTTCATCTCTCTCTCTTTTTAGTCTTTATTTGTAAATGCATATGTATATTAGACATAATCAGCCTGTCTGTTAATGTTTGTTGACCTTCCTGTTTATTATCAGTATGTCCACATCTATCTATCTATCTATCTATCTATCTATCTATCTAACTATCTATCTATCTCAGCCTGTTTATGTCTGTCTTTGTCGGTTCATCTCTCACTCTCTCTTTATCAACCTGTTAACTTTTCTCTCAGTTCATATAATCAGCCAGTTCATATCTATCTATCTATCTATCTATCTATCTAATAGACAGATAGTGGCTGAACGTTCTCACGGAGACAGCACACCTCTTTTCAGATTATTGCGTGTGACTATCGGAGAGTATTTATGTCCCAGTGCAAATTTTTACCACACTCGAGATAAGTACATGCGCAGGTATTGCTCCAAATACTAAGGTCATAATTGGTAGTGCACAGGCTGGCTGTAGCCTTAAGCAGCAAATGACTAAAGGATCATTATCAATGTCATTGATACAAATGAAAATATTCTGGAACTGTTTCAGATCAACTGCGGGATGCGACTCAGATGACCCGAGTAGGTCTAGTGACAAACGATTTGTCAAAGCAATAAGGCATATTGGATCGCGACAGTATTATAAATCTATTGATTACAGCCTATCGTCTGAATATTCTTGATTAAGAGAAGCAGCAAATCTATCTATCTATCATATATATATATATATATATATATATATATATATATATATATATATATATATATATATAGTCTTTATATTCCTATCTATCTATCTATCTATCTGGTCGCTTCATAACTTCTGATTAATGTTCTTCAAAATGGCCATCACGCCATAAAAATTTTTAGTAGTCTACTACCGCTTGACTCCCTGATTCCATCTGACAAAATATATGTGAATCAAATTGAATCACTATTTAGCATCATTGTCAATACCATCCATCCTCTGGTGCGTAACGTTGCTAATTAAACCTCCAGTTATATCAAAATTGGATTTATTTCTATTTATTTCTTTATCTCTCTTCAGTCAATCTTTTTCCTAATTTTTTGAAGGTTAATTGAATAATGTGATAACATTAATGTTTAAAGTGTCTTAAGTTTCAGAGGCTTGGCGTCGCGGCAAATTTAAATGAGTCAAGAATGTCGGGTTGATGTGCAAAATTTGTTCTGTGAAAAAAAAGCTTTCAGGACATTTATAATAAAATAACATTTAAAACTCGAGGTCACTACGTTATTAGGGTCACATTTTTTATTCTCTTAACACGAGTTAATAGCAGACGATCTTTTTACCTCCGGTTGCAGTAAGAATATAAAAATGTAAAAGTAGAAAAAATATCGTTATAATGGCAAGAACGTGATGTGATTTCTTCATATTTTGTGCGTTCACAAAACTTATTACAAATTCAAAATGGACGAAATTCGTTTATAAACAGACAAAAAGTGTGTTGAAGTAGCGGGAATAAGACAGACAGATTAACAGACAGACGCAATGATTACTAAAATCAATGAAAATTATATTGATTGATTTAGTGAAAAAGTGATTGTGAAAATCGATAATGAATTCGTTAGCTGATATTGTTTAAGAGGCTGGATGAAAAAGTAAACTGATAAAATTTCATATATATATATATATATATATATATATATATATATATATATATATATATATATATACCTACGCGTATGTGTGCATTAAGATGTGTAAAAACTTCCAGCAGTCTCTTAGAAAATTATGAGACGGAATAAGCAGCAGACAAAAGTTATTTTGATGTAAAACTGTAAACTTTTGTTCACATTAGATCTGATATCGATAGAGATAATAAAATTTACTGACAATAAGTTGAACTTTAGCAATTTTCAGTTTTGAAACATAGAAATGTGTGCGTCGCAAAGGAATATATATATATATATATATATATATATATATATATATATATATATATATATATATATATATTTAATTTTAATTTAAAGAAAAAACAAACCACTTTAAGGCACCATTGTAATAATTTATTTCACCAGAGAATTTTATTTTTCTATGGATCTTCAGACTTCACTTTCAAAAGGTGAAACGAAAATGAATTTAAAATTTACACTTTTGACGGGCAGTATTAAGCTTATATAAGCTGATATAGAGGATACCAAGATTTTCCACTATATATTTTATATATATATATATATATATATTCCATATATATATATATATATATATATATATATATATATATATATATATATATATATATATATATATATATAAGTTATGAAAAACTTGGTAATCCGTATGGGTGGTCCCAAGGAGGATGAAATTCTGAGAGCTCAATGTAAATCCAGGCGTATTAATTTAAAGAAAAACAGACTACTTTAAGGTTCCATTATTTCAAGAGAGCCCTTTTAAGGAAATAAGTTATTATAATGGGACCTTAAAATGTCATGTTTTCTTTTAAAAATATATATATATATATATATATATATATATATATATATATATATATATATATATATAAGAACAAATAATGTTTTGTACTTAATCCGGCATTGTATCGTATTTATATAAACGTTACTTTTTAGTCGGTACGCGCTTTACAGTCAGCATGTCTTTTTATTTTATTCATTGAAATTAATGTTAACCGGCATAAGTCTTCAAGATCTTACTAAAGAGAATCAGAAATTGGTAATGCCCCAACGTTTCAGAGATAACAAAATCAGGTAATAAATAATTTTACGACACAGTAATATACAAGATTATTTATGGACTATATCTAATTACATTATCATTATTCAAATAAACTATATTATTATTGAAAGACTTAATTTGGACAACATTACAAGATTTTTTACAGACGAATTGCCATTATAACTTAATTGTCTCCCCTATATAAGATAGCTGTGCTATCAATTCGTACTCCAAATAACTTCAAAATCCTAAAATTCTTTTGTCTCCAGGGGTTTTCAGATAGGTTATTGTGTATATGGAAATCAAATCAGAAGAATTGCTCTATGATTTGTGTATTCAATAATTTTATGGATTTTTTTTTTGAATTGTCTGCATGTTTTCTGTGTTATTGAAAGCTTTATCTCGGGCATTCGTGTAATGTCACAGTTTGAGAGCATGAAAATATTGAATGTATATTCCAAAGAATAGGATCTACCATTTAATATTTCTATATTTAGACACTAATGTGTGGTTGTCTTTGTTTCCCTGTCTTGAATTGCTTTGTCTTTGAGCCTGTTTGCATCGATTGTATTGAAGAGGAGTAAGAGATAGAAGTCTGGTTATTATTCACACCGTGTTCGTAGAAAAATTGAATAAAGTAATCAAAGAGGTAGCGAATTATTCAATGTTATAATGGCGTCGGCTGAGAGAAAAGATGATCTTTGAGAACGAGGCAACAAGAGTTGAAAATTTTAGAACAGATAGGGGACTCACGAACGGTTAATACGATTTCCAAACGAGAAAAGAAAGAAGAAGGAAATAAAATGGTGACGTAGCCGAAAGTAGATATTATGTAAATTTTGGAATGAAAAGATAAATTCGGTTGGTGTTGAAAAGTCCGGAAATAAGATGAACGTAGTAAATTGATAAAGAAACATTGGTAGAGAAAATGTGAAGAACAAATACAAAAGATCTGACCAGAAAATATCCTGCCCTATCTCAGGAACCAGTAGCTCCCCTAATTGGTAATCACTCGATGGAAACTTCACTGTGCCTGAACACATATCTTCTGAGGTGGGCAGCGAGACGCCATTATTGGAAATCTATCCTTCTGACTGTCATTCATCAATATATTTTTGAGTGATTTATTTTCGACGGCTTAGCAACTATAAATAACCTTACTTCTTAACCCAGAGTTGGAGTGAGGAGAGATGGATTCATACTTTTTCCATGCTTCCATACTTTTTTTCGCGTAAGCGAATATAAGAAACCTAACTGTAATTGTAACACCGCTCACGATTAAAATTTCCGAGCAATTATATATTAAACGACCTGCACATCAGAACTTACAGCATCAGGTATTCCCAAACGGTCATCCATTTCGGTTCATAATCGATGTTGCTTAACTTCAGTGATCGTACGGAAACCGATGTTTCAACAGGATATGGCCGTAAACCGTCAACACTGTGAACTGTCGTATTCTTCAATTTTCGTATAGGATGTCGTAATTACCCACGTTTGTTAGTCCCCTTTCCACAATTCTCATTTGACTCATAATAGTTTCTAGCTCATCTAAAGCCAGCATCCCCATCGCCAAAAAAGAGGTAAGGAAAATAAGTTGAAAATGATGAGCTTTTTTCAGAAAATTAAATAGTGACAGCAAATAAGGCTAAAGAGCGGCACAGAATGTTGTCTGTTAACCAAATAAATGCAACTATACAAAAATCTGCAGTAACAGAAACAATGCGGGGCATTAAAATGGAATGCACCAGATGATGAATAATATCAAAAAATATTATTGGACAGAAAGTTTTCAGGTTAAAAAAGAATGATAAAATAAAAGAAATGGAAAATCAGAAATCGTAGTCTTTGACACGCTGCATTAAGTGAAAATTTAAACAATGAAAAAGGAAATATATCATAAAAATGAAATGAGTGTATCGAAGAGATCTTTTTTGGCAACAACGGAGAAAAACCCATGAGACATAAAATCATAGAATGACACTTAGTATTGAGAAGTTAGACATTGGCCAAAATGAAGGAGCAAAACAGCATGGTCACATGAGATTGTCAGCCTTAGACGGTTCAATTATCGATAATGTAAAAGAAATCTTTAATGAATTATTTGAAAGTTTTGAAGTATGAAGAAGCTCACTGAGGTCGCTAATTCTGGTGATGCCACAGAAACGAAGTGAAGTGAATATTGTACTCCAGCCGACAATCACCTTAATAATTGAGATAACTGATTCTAAGGAATAGATCGCGTAACAGAATTAGGCCAGAAATAGGACCAGACCAGTGTAATTTTATTAAAGACACTGGAACAAGAAATGCAATATTTATGATTAGAATAATTTCATATCAAAGAGAGAGAAAGAGAGAGAGAGGGAGAGAGAGAGAGCAATACAGATACAGAGGGACGTAAAGTTACGTTTCATAATCAACGCAAAAAAGATTTGAACCATGTACGACATAAAGGTATATTTTAACTGCAGAGAAATCCAGAATATATTCTTGGACCAAACCTCCTGCATAGGGATTGAGAATGAATTATCGGGGTCCATGCCAGACATTATTCTGTAGATTGATGTAGTCCCTTTATTATTTCGATGCATTCAGTAGATTCGGAGCTTCGAAGGCGGTTGTCTAATGGATAGAAAGATGAAGTCTTTATTGATGTCGCAAGATACTGCTGCGAGGTCGAAAAAGTAGGTATACCGTCTCCTATTCGAGATATAAGACATTTCTTGGAGCTGTTTGATGTCATATATACCATCGCTGCATCCCTAAACAGAGGAAAATGTAAACTGGGTTTTGATGTGGTGATATTCGTAAAACGGTGAGAGTCTGATTAATAAAATGACCATTACTACTTCCACCATGATGGCTCAGGCTTAGATGACTACCTCTCTTTTATCCATAATGTAATTATGAGTTACAAACCTTACTTTGGTGGGAATTGTTGATTCTGTATTTAGACGAACTTGTAATTAAAATTCCCATAAAAATAAGCTATTTTCAAAAGTTCAGCTTAATGTCGACTGATGCTTAGTTCTTCTCATAGCATTCTTAATTTCTTCATCATTAGGTTCTTTATTGTTTATATTTGAAGACAGAATTTTTCATGGTTCAATGAATATTGGTATGTGATCTATTTCCACATGCATGTTAAGTTTATTCTGGTCAGGGTTAAAATGAGTTTCAAAGTAATTTTTGAGACCAGTACATTTTTTTTATTATCATGATTTTTCGCTTTTCTCCACTTTTTAACATATTGCCTATGCTGTTAGGATTGATTAATTAATTAATTAATTAGTTTCCATTCCTCTGGAGATACGAGTCTTCCAAAGAATTAAGTATATAAAATAAATATTTCGTTAACTGTTTGATCTTTTCTCTACTATTTTTTCCTCTACCGTTTCTTTATTTCTGGAATCACTTGTTTCAAATCAACGTTACCTGCGTCCTGGGTATGACGATAAACTACATCCACGTCAGGGTAAGACGATAAACTACGTCCAACAGCAAGGCCTCTGATCAGAAGGCTTTGAGGAGCGTGGAACCACCTCTTAATTGCTGATGTATCCAGGTCCACCCCTGACCTGGGGTGATAGTACCTGTTAGGGTTCCAGCTATGGGCAAATAGTTAACCAAGAAACTGAGTTAAAATGCATTATAAAAGTGTAAAAATATGTTTTAATACCAGAAATACTTTGTAAAAAATTATTACCAGAAATAAATTTTGGAAGAAATAACACAATTACCAGCAATACATTTTTGAAAAAAAATATTACTAGCAATGCGTTTTTAAAAAATAATATTACCACCTATACGTTTTTGAAAAAATAATATTACCACCTATACGTTTTTGAAAAAGGAATATTACCAGCAATACGTTTTTGAAAAATAATATTACCAGCAATACATTTTTGAAAAATAATAGTAGACAGCAATACGTTTTTGAAAAAATAATATTACCAGCTATACGTTTTTGAAAAAGTAATATTACCAGCTATACGTTTTTGAAAAAGTAATATTACCGGCTATACGTTTTTGAAAAAATAATATTAACAGCTATACATTTTTGAGGAGAAAAATATTAACAGAAATAGATTTTTGACAAAACAAAAATATTACCAGGAAAAATTTTTTTTTCGGTATTAAATGACCCATTGAGGTTAATATGCCGTAAGACAAAACAAACCAACCAAACCTCAACGTTACCGTCCAATGGATGTGTATAGATTTCGTTCTAGGTCTTCATGGGATAGTATCACATGCTTCAGGTTGCGGCGATTAGGTAAAATATGTCATATTGTTATATGTTTTGATTTAGATTTACTGACATCTGATTGGAGTATAATTCATTACTAAATTCTGAAAGCATCCTTTCATTTATATGGGTTTTGAATGTTTAACCTTGGTGTTTTTATGGCTTATTTGGGCAGAAGCGAGATATTTTGTTTGCTGGTGTTCTTCGTTTAGTAAGAGTTGTATGCTATAACATCTGTCACAAATTGCCTCATCCATGAATCTGAGAGGCTGAAATCAATAATCTTTTTTTTCATCTGGGCTGTGATGCGATTTTCATCCTCCCGGCCATCCAGCTGTTCTTGTCTTGGGGAAGTTTGGAAAATAATTCGAGTCGAGCCTAATCTAAAGGATTTCTACCTACATCAACCAATGTATTAGATTATTCAGATGCTCCTGTTAATCTCTTTGTACAGACTGATTTATTTTAAGGCCCTTGATCACATCTACGACGATATATCACGCACGCTACCACCGTGGGTGTGGGTAGATAAATACTGCCTCAGTAGGTAAGGTGAGTAAGAAAACATTAACAATTCAACCAGTGAACATTTGCAAAATTACAATAAATACAATTTTGAAAGCACAGGCGAAACCCTGCTCCCATCAGCCGCCAAACAGGGGAGGTAACAGTGTTTTGATGGTTAAGGTGGTATTTTCACCCCTGGCGCCACTAGTAGCTATTGTCACCGGAGAGGGTATTGTTTTCCGTTGTAGACATGTCAGTCTCTGCGATTTTTATGCAACTGCAGATTTTACAGCGTTCTGTTCAATAAAAGCGTTGGATTTTGATAGTTAAACAAAGCTCAACGCGATCGTAGTAACCGTTATCAATGACGTGTAATGAAAATGCGAATATAGTTGAAATGGCTAGATGTAATCGTACGTTCTATGGTAATAGTCCCTTCTATCGCATTTCTTGTTGTTAGATCTCTCTTCCGGTTTCTTTCTTCCCTGTCAGCTTTGATCTTCAAAAACCGAAATGTAATGAGAATCGTTATTTTCTTTCTCCTTCGTCCTTCTTTTATTGTCTTCAGTCATTAATTGTACATTTTTCTCATATTCTCTAACAATTAGTAACACCTTTCTTATATCGGAATAAAGTGTCGCTGACGACACTTGAGTTTGAACATAGAACAACAGTGAGCAAACACGAGCGATCCCATTATTGAATTAAGTAAACCACTTGACCATAGAGGAAACGCATAAGTAGAAAGTAGCGTGATGGCGAAACGGTCGACGTTTCTATTCTATCCTCTATTACTATTCGGATCGCTATTTCTATATCCCCTATTAGTATACAGACAGCTATTCTCTACTCTATTCCCTATACTATCTCTCAATTCAGCTCATTATACGTATTACTTGTCGAGCGAGTATTATCGAGAAAGTACTAATGTGTGAGTGTTATTCGAAGGCGTCTGACACCAGTATTGTTTAACGGCGTTACTATAGTTGTATCTGCAATTACAAAGTCTTTACTACGATGATCATTACGAAAATGACAACGAGTATTCGTTGACATTACAAAATTGTCAAACGTGTGTTCGTTGACATCACAAAAGCCTTGCGTCTTAGTGGCTTTATTGCCTTGTTTAAGTTGAAATTATTTTTTAAAAATACACCTTTTAGTTGGTCACCTACACATCAATGAATTTTAGTCATTATTTGTTTCGTTTTGAAGTGTTCACAAAGTCGCCTATTCTCCAAAATCCAAATAAAAATGCTGACGTAATTTAATATCTCTCGGTGGAACAAAATGTAATCCATGTGACGCAATTAAATATTTTTACTGGAAATCTCGCATCGACGAAAAGAATTCTATTCGTTCAACAATAAGGTTTCTGGTCACTATCTTAATTACGGCTTCATCCGTTCTTAACATACCTGCAGGGAATACCAAATATAAAATGTTTTCGGCGTACCACTAACTGCGGGCATTAGCAAATATCACGATTATTTTCTCTTATTAGCTATTTCATAAAAAAAATCTTTTATTAATTACTGTCATAAATATCAAATAGCCTTTGGAAATATGCTGACATTTCTAGCAGAACGGAATAAAACCTGCGTAAATTGCTTGAATATTCTTTTGCTCATAGTATTTCTAATAATTGAAAAATTTATGAGGATTTATTTTTGGTGGTTTCTTCTTCTACGTTCTGTCTCTCTTCAGGACGTGGGCGATCACAACTTCTTTGTTGTCTTTAGTAACGTTTTTCCCTTAGACAAGCTTTACAAACCGTGTGAGGCCATCAATTCACATAAGCTCGTTATGTAGGTACCCTCTGTCTTCCTTTGTCTCTTTTATGTCGATATGCCGTGAGTGTATTTAATTCTCCAAGCCATCCTTTTTTCAGGAATTTCAGCTGACTTTTTCTCATTCCGAGACCTCTTTTGTTTTCATTTCATTTAAGACGTCTTAATTGTTTACGCTCCCCGCTTTAGTCATTCAGGAGTTTTTCGTGTTGCAGTTTAGTTATTGATTTGGTTTTAATGTTGATGACACCGTGTTTATATTAGTCATACACATTACAGGAACTCATAGACAAAGCGAGAGGAAAGTATTATAATAAAATAATATGGTTGTGTAAATAAAAAAATATAAGAAAAAGGACTGAGTGAAATTGTAAGAAGATAAAATAGAGCTTCGACTTACAAAGGTTAGGAAGCTGTGGAGTGTTGTAAAATCTCAGATGGTGCAGAGCAGTGATTCCTAAGCGATTTTCGACCATACACCAATTTGGTATTTCTATAATTCTGCTACCCACCCCCTGTAATATTCAATTCTTGTATATTGAAAAGTTTACTGCAATTCACGTGGAGGAAGCTTAAAAGGCCATTAACTTGCTCTCTAAACAAGCCTCCAAAACCATGGCGTCCATGAAAGAGAAACATAAAAAAACAAAAAAACAAAACAAAAAGACAGTTAAATATATATAGTTTCAAAACATATAATAGAGAATTGAAAGGTAGAAATATAAAATATTTGAATGAAAGAGACTATTTACATTATTCGGACTATTCTCTTCATCTCTATCGCCATATTTATTACAACGTTTCGGCCTTTTAATATCTGTCTATATTTCTGAGATGAAGTATTATGTACACTATTTACATTATTCGGACTATTGTCCTCATCTCTGTCGCCATATTTATTACAACGTTTCGGACGTTGTACGCTCCGGACTTCTTCAGTTGGTTGGAATGTCGAAATGAACCTTTTATTTCGCTCACTGTGGTAGACTGTTCCAGTTCCATATGCCACGTTTAATGTATATCAGTTATCTTCTGTTAATTTCCCTCTGAATGTTCTCCACCGCCTTAACCGGGTATTGAACTCTTTGGGTCCTGTCACTGGATCTAACTAACGCCTTTATCCACTGTGTCATGTTCCACGTCTCATCTGCGATTATGTAAGTCTGATTATGACTTAACAACACTTTGCGTTTAATGTAAAGCTGAAACATTTTCGATGTTATGAATAACACATTTGTACAGGTGAATATGATAGAAATTATATTTAGAGAAATGATTTTTGCCCAGATAGAAGAACTACTATTTAAAAGTGTTATGGTCCGGTTCCTTGTACCACGGTGATAGTCCAAGGTAGAACCAATAAAGAAGAACTCGAACACTTTATGGAATAACACAGATATATTACAAACAGGAATATATACAGAGAAGTAGAAAGTGTTAGTACGAACAATTAGGGTTAGTAGTAATTGTCTGAACGCGACTCTGTTTCGGACTTCCTCTGACTCGACTGAGTGACTCACTCTGACTGACTGACTGACAGACTCCTGACGGACTTGACTTCAGACTGAACAGTATTTAGTCACCCCCTCACGAGGGCATCATTTCGGCCAAAAATAAGCCCTTTGAACCCGTATAAACGGGTTCAGGGTCGGTTTACATCCCCGAAAGAGACTCCGTCCTTCGGCGTAGCCTCGTTCAGGTTCCTCCCCGCCCGAAGGCTGAGAGTTCAACAGATCAGCCGGTCAGCCGGTCGTCAGACTGAACGGTATTTAGTCATCCCCACACGAGGGCATCATGTGGCACAAGGCCGGTTTAACGTGGGATCTCCAAGACCGTGGGCTTGGCCAAAAAATGCCCTTTGAACCCGTATAAACGGGTTCAGGGTCGGTTTACCTCCCCGAAAGAGACTCCGCCCTTCGGCGTAGCCTCGTTCAGGTTCTTCCCCGCCCGAAGGCAGAGAGTTCAACCGATCAGCCAGTCAGCCGGTCGCCCGACTTCGGACTGAACTCCATGCTTCCTCTTGAGACGCAGTATTTATTACGTATGGAATAGTCCATTATGTTATTATGGGTAAGGTCCCATAACAAAAAGATAGCGGGTTATTGGTCCATACTTTACCCACTGATATTTGTGTGCAAATGAATGCAACGAACTCGACTGGAAATTTTCTATTAAGAAAAAAACCTTTTAAATATGCGTCAGCGTGCATGCACGGAAGTTTCATTATTTGTATATAAGGGCAATTTAAACGCCTGCATGAGTTCTTGTCTTTGCGTTTTATTGACGTCGTGAAAGTATGGAAGAGAGAAAACGACAATGAGAGAGAGAGAGAAATATGGAAATATGGAATAGAAAGAAGGTGATTATACTTTTATCGGCAAGCTTGTCACGCGACCTGTGCGCTGACAAATTCAACTTTATCCATTAACGAGGAAAAAAAAAGCCGAACGATTCTCAAGTACAAACGGTCCGACGCAGCTGTGGAAAATGGCGGTTGACAGATTTTTCGAAAATCGATCGTTTGATGACAGAGACAAAATGTGAATAGGAGAGGAAAAGGATGAGAAAAACAAAGTGGAAAGAGAGGAGAATATGGGAAATGCAAAAAAAAAAAAAAAAAAAAAAACAAATAAAAAGAACATAAATCTTATATTTCATGTAAAACCAATGGGTACATGCGATTCAGAAAAGGTCGTCGTAGTTGACTGTTGCTTTATTATTGTTTTCATTCTGGAATGGTAAAAGTTTTTCACATCTAATCGTCACTCGAAATTAAAATGGTTATATTGGCACTTTTTTGTATTTTTGAGATATTTGACATCAAAGTTTGGCTAACGATGACACGTTCATGAACTTTGAGAGAAAAAAAAGTCTTTACATAAACTCACGATAACATGAAGACTTAGGTATAGAACATATATAGGCTTTGTAGCGAGAAAACTTCCGGGGCCATTAGCCACAAATGAGATGCATATTTCTAACCTCAGCTGACACAAATGTTGCAAGGGTTTAGTTTGGTTTATTTTGTTTTACGGTATATCAACCTCAATGGGTTATTTAATGCCGATAACATTTTTTATTGCTGGTAATATTTTGTCTTGTCAAAAATATGTTTTTGGCAATATTTTTCCTTCAAAATTGTATTGCTGGTAATAATTTGTTTTCAAAAAAGTATAGCTGGTAATAGTTAACTATTTGCCTATAGCTGGGATCCTAAAAGGTGCTACCACCCCGGGTCAGGGTGTACCTGGGAACACCAGCAATGGTTCCACGCTCCTCAAAATCAGGTGCCTTGCTGCTGAATGTAGTTTATCGTCTTACCCTGGACGCGGATGTAGTTTAACGTCTTACCCAAGACGAAAATTTTGCAAGGATTTTATCTTTAAAATCAGGTTGGGGTCATTTAACATGGACGATCCCACATGTCACGGTAATTTTTTGAGAGCTGCAATCATCGTTCGTCGTCAGCATTATATCATATGCAAGAATTTACTTTCTTCTTTGTTGATCGCTCAATTCTTTATGATGATGGCGTTAATGACTAAATTCGCTGCCAACCTGCAGGTTCAAGAATAGAAGCTTCCAGTATCACCAAAACAGGTCTCCGTTATCCATTCGATATCGCCGTTTAACTTTGAAATATTTGAAAGAAAGTTCCGGTGACGATAATTTGTTTAAGGTGGACCTCAACTTGCCAGGAAGTGACCCACAAACTTGATTTTATGACATTATGTCGCATATGGAAAGATACATGCAGAATGCACTTATGAACCTGCAGCGGACTGCCGCTGACTCTGTTATAACTTCGAGTGGCGCCTTCTGTAGTATGTCCATCATGCGTAGCCCTCGTCAGCCGTTGGTTCAACCGTTGAGATCTGTTGCAATCGTCATCCTATTTTCCCATCGTTTGGATCTTTCGGGTTGGTCGCGTTTAGTCTGGGACCTCGTCTTCCGCCTAGCCTTCAAGGGTGGCCCTAACAGGAACAGGCGTTTACAACTTCGACGGCATCGCTCTCGGAATCATTGAAATACACAGGCGCCTCCACCACGATCAGGTGCGGCTATCAGAGGTACGCACATAGAAACATAGACGTATAACACACCTATATATATATATATATATATATATATATATATATATATATTAAAGTTAACGGGGGAGTAAGCAGTATGACGCTGTGATTATTATTATTACTTTGGAAATGAAACTATAAATAAGAAAATAAGAAAATATAGAATTATCATCATTTTTTATTATTCAAGGGCCGAAATGAATCGTTACAATTGACAATTAATTTACAACCATTCTGCCTCCGGTGTTTCACACATTTCTGTCACATCGAGAGAACTGAGAATTCAGGTGGATTTATACATTTTTCCAAGAGTAGTTAACGTAAGCAAATTAAAGCAAATTAAAATAAGAAAATTAAATTGTTTTTCAGCAAAAATAATTGCTACGACCCTCTACAGCACCAGTGCAATACTCTCTCTCTCTCTTTATATATATATATATATATATATATATATATATATATATAAATATAAACAGATTATTTAACTTTTAAATAAGAATTTTATCCCGACATCGATGTTTCTTGGTAAAATTTCTAGTCTTCAGGGGTTGTGGTTTCAATCGGTATTTACATTTCTTTTTCAATTTTTTCAATTTGTTACTCATCTTTTTCAATCCGCTTTTTCATCCGTTTTGTACACTTGCGTATTCATAAATTTAATGTTCTTTTACACGCGCACGTTCATTTTGCTTTTGTTTATGTCTGACAGTTTTTTAACTGTAGATCTTTCCTAGAGTTGTAAATTTTTTCTTCGAAATTAATTTTTTATGGCGTATATAGAAATTGTTATGTTATATTATTAATTAAATTAAAATATTTTAGTTAATATTTTTAATTAATATTTAAATTGATTTATTATGTTATATTATGCTTAAGGAAAATAAGTAAATATTTGTTAATATTTCGGCATCAGCCCATTATATCATCATTCTTATTTAATAATTTAATTTGATTATTTAATTTAATTTACTTATTGAAAGTTAATATGAATATATAAACAATTTTGTTTGTTCATGGATGAACAGTACTGTTTCATGCTTACCGATTAATGATTTTTTTATTAATTACGTTCCCGATATGCATTATTTTTTCCCAGCTCTTAAAAAGAATCGGTTAACGGGCTGAGAATTCAAAATAGTTTAATTCCTTTTGTTTGTTTTACATTTGCCTGCTGTACAACACTTGTGTTTTCTGTGTCATCGACCCTGGCGACAATGAACTTCAACTACCTGATTCGGAATGACAGGGTTTTGAAACGAGAAGATTGTCCTTTAGACGACGCTGTGCTGACGAGGTAGAGGGCAGTGTGGGGCATATTAAACAAGTCGATGAGGCGACACTTGAGAGCAACAAAGGAAGAGGATGGCCCAAGATGACTTGAAAAGAAGTTTTCGGAAGAACAGAAAAATTGCTCCTGATATCAGTGGCTATATATATATATATATATATATATATATATATATATATATATATATATAGTTAAACCTAGAGAGCCAGACAGGCCTACCAAAGTTTCACCTAAGCAAATCGCTAGGGGAAGGCTGGCTTACACGCTCCATATTAATTGATTTTAAAGAGTGCTCGATAGGGTAGCCTAAAGCTGGATTATTATTAATAGAAATCTTATAAGTATAAGAAACTATACTCGATCGGAAAACCTTCGGTGTCTTAATTTGCAAATAAAGAAGCGAATACTAAAGGGAAAAAGGTATAAAAAAAGAAAGAACCAAGAACATGTACGTTAGCCCAAAATAATCGTCCAGCCTGCAAGTCCACGACCCAAAGAAAAAAAACGAGTACGCAAAATAACTAAATAAAGTGCTCAATACAGTGAGAAGAGCAGAACTAGTTAAAGCTAGAGAGCCAGACAAACCTACCAAAGTTTCACCTAAGCGGATTAGATTTAATTATGTTTTCTCTACTTAGCGTATCGAGCATTTTACTTAGTTATTTTACTTACGCGTATCGGGGTTTTTTCTTTGGATTCTGAACTTGGATGCTAGACGATTGTCTTCAGCTGACGTACATGTTCTCTGTTCTTTCTTTTTTTGTACCTTTTTTTCCCTTATTATTAAAGAAAAACAGACCACTTTAAGGTTCCATTGTAATAGTTTGATTCACCAGAGACTTTTTAAAGACATCACAGGTGAAACGAAAAATGAAATGAAAATTTACACTTTTGACGGGTAGTATTAAGTTTATGTAATTTAACAGAGAGGATAGCGAGGAGTGGTGTTAGAGACATAGTCGAGTTTAGAGAGGGTTTATTTTAATATTGAAGAGATGTCTGATGATCCAGCGTCCTTTAAAAGGTCTCTGGTGAAATAAACTATTAAAATCGGACCCTTAAAGTGGTTTGTTTTTCTTTAAAATTTTAGCTCTGAATTTACATTGAGCTCTCAGGATTTCATCCTTCTTGGGACTACCCATACGGATTACCAAGTTTTCCGTAAATTATATATGTATATATATATATATATATATATATATATATATATATATATATATATATATATATATATTTAACACATATATAGTAATGCATATGAAAGTATGCCCTCGACGAGTCACGCTCACGAGATCTTCAAACGACTTGAATGCAAATTAAAGAAAGGGAGATCTGTTCCTGGTCATTGGTATGGGTTAAATAAATGTGGTTCCCTTTTCTTTCATTTGCGTTAAAGTCGTCGGAAGATCGTGTGTGCGTGAAAATCGGATTACGACTAGAGTGATCCTTTCATAGCAATAAGCGTTGTCAGGCGTCTTTGCTCTGTCAAGGTAATCTAGGGATTGAGCATTTCACTCCACTGAGAAGGTAGGTGTTTGCTTTTAGGTCTTTAACTATTTTCTTATTGCTCACTTTGTTCCACATTTTGTCTTGTTTAAAGATATTTAGGTCTTTTGGTAAGTATTCCCAATGGTTCCTCCAAAGGTTTTGCTTTTGTCTTTAATATATATATATATATATATATATATATATATATATATATATATATATAGATAGATAGATAGATAGATAGATAGACGACCGCTTCGAAACAGGGTCGAAACAGTCAGTCGGGGATTCTACCACTAAGCCGTTATATGTATTAATTTTTATTTGCTCAACAACTTTTCTTTTAAACATGTTTTGTCGAATATAACACAAAAGTAAAATTTAATTATTTTTCAAAAACTGAGTTTCTTTTTTTCAGGTTTTCAGATGAGCTATTTCGCCATCTTGACACCATTTGTCGTAAGAAT
>CAHIKZ030000913.1:1007500-1067500 GCA_903632075.3 Acanthosepion pharaonis | reverse complement strand
CAGAAGGTAAGTGGAATAATAAATTGTCGAACGCGAGATAATGTTTCCCTCAAAATTCCCAAAATGAAGAGGAGTCATTATTAATAATGCCTTATCTACCTCTATATAAAATTTTGTAACTTCTGTTTGTCCGTCCTTCAATAACACTAAATAGCCATGAATAGACCGATTATATAAATTTAGAGGAGACGTGCAAACAGGTATGGGAGTAGAAAATACAATTGTTTTTAGGGTGCGTAGTTTCGTACAATCAATTTTCATTAGTACTTTTTCTGAAAAATTAAAAGGTTTTATCTAATAAAAAGAAAATCTCCAAAAAGAAATAATTACTCATGACCATTTGTATGTTGCCTGTTCAAAAGTAAGAAATCCTAAGAAATTATTCTCTGTTGTTAAAAAGAATAAGGAATACAAATTCTTAAAAAAATATTGTTTATCATGAAATCCTATAAAATTAAATTAAAGAAAGTATTAAAGCGGCATAACGATTTTGTTGACGAATGTTTCCCCCAAAAATTCGCTGATACAAATTTCATCGATTGATTTGCGAAATTGAACGAAATATAGACTTTACAAATTCGAAGAAAAAATGTTCAACAATACTAAATACTTTCAGGATTTCAACACGCTGTTACAAAAAAAGTATCTACTATAACTAATACCAAAGGGTAGAGTGCATATGAGAATTCGAACTGAAATAGGACAAGAGTAGTTCGGATTCGTTAAATGCACTGGAACAAGAAATGCTATATTTATGCTCCGAATGATATCAGAAAGAGCAATAAAAACACAGAAAGTTGGATACTTATATTTTATAGATTATGCAAATGTATTTGCTTAGGTACGTCACAAAGAAGTGTTTGCATTGCTAGGGAAATTTTATCTATTGGGACTGATATTAGAATAGTTCAGAACTGGAAGCAACTGCATGGATGTAAAAAATGAATTCACTAAATAAACTACAATAAAAAGAAACATTAATCAAGGACGTGTCGTTTTACCAGATTTATTCAACTTTTACTGCGAGGCGGTCCTAAAACAACTAGAAGTCTTATCAGGATTTATCATTAGTGAACACAATCTTACCAACATAAAATATGCAGATGAGAGTGATGATGTTAGAAAATAAATTTAAGGGATTCCTAGAGAAGGAAGTAAAGTGAGAGGAAAGAACTAAAATCCATTGCAAAAAAATAAATAAATAAATGTCAGTATGTATGGATGTCATCAAGAGTTGGAGCCGAAGAGCTGAAATTTGGAGATGCCAAAATGAAGCAAGTAAGAAGATTATATAATGTTTCAATAAATACCGGAAGAAGTGACACCGAAATCCGAAGGTACACTGAATTAGCATTCAGATGCATTCCAAAAGCATTCCTAAAAATGTATTAAGAACGAAAAATTTTACTAGAAAAAAGAAAAAGACGGATACGTAGTATTGATCATTGTATATGGCAACGAATGCTGAACAACCTCCTCGGAGTTAAAGAAAAGTTAGTCAACCTAAATATGGTTCTACAGAAGGATGCTAAGAATAACGTAGACACAGTATATGATTAATGAGGAAGGTTTAAACATAATGGAAATTAAAAGAGCTTTTAAACATCAAAATGTGTTGAAATTCTAGTGCACATAACGAGGAATCAGTTCTTCGAGGAACCGCTAATCACAAGTTCTTCTGAAGGCTACACGAACAGAATTTATCCCATAAATATAGCACACCTTAAGACTATATTTCTACATATATATATATATATATATATATATATATATATGTGTGTGTGTGTGTGTGTGAGTGTGCGTGCGTGTCTGTGTGTGGTTTGTTACTATGCAAGTGATATGGCGTGCTATATATATATATATATATGCAAGTGATATGGCCTGCTCTATATATCTATCTATCTATCTCTATATATATATATATATATATATATATATATATATATATATATATATATATGTACCATTAAACGCGGACCGAAGGTCAGCTTCATATTCCGGATAGACACCACTTTCAACCAGTGTAAAGGAAATGCCATTTGAAGAAAGAAAAGTCGGAAAATAGATAAAACTATAAATACAGGTACAGCCATTTACTCGCTGAAAAAAACAAAAAACAAAAAAACAGCATAGCATAACGAAAAAAGTCCCAAACTTAATAAAAACAAAGTTTTATAGTCAAAATGTTTGTTATTATTAAGTGGGACTGTCAAAGTAGTTTAAACTATTTTATTATTTTTATTTACATCCTCTCAAGCACGTTTGAAATTTTGATTAAATATCTTGTGTTTTTTTATATCAGCGGTCGACGATTAGTATTTCTGCGCCATTTCATTTGAAAATTCTTGCAAGAAATCAAATAATTGTCATATTTTAGTGAAACTTTCAGAATTTATTCACAAATGAATTAAATTGTTTTAATTTCATTTCTGAAAATCTTGCTAAAAATATACTCTGTTGTTACCCACAGACACTATATTTCATATAAAATTCCAGAAATGAAATTGCAAAGTCAAAATTTGTTTTATTAGTTAATGCAGGATTACTTGGAGAATGTAAATCATCATTTTTTTTTCTCAAATTACTACTCAGTTCCCGAAAATCTGCTCCGAATTTTAAAACAATAAAAATATATTTTAGATTAAATCATCAAAAATTCAACATCCAATTGATTTTTATATATTCAATATTTATGGCGGGTTCCTGTGTAAATAAAATGGCTTTTGAAAAAGAAAAGTTGGAAAATAGAGAAAGAATTAATTAGGAGAACATTTATAAAGTTGGAAAAATACAAAAATGAAATTGAATGGAAAGAACAAAAAAAAACAAAACAAAAAAACAGTACAAAAAACGAAAAAATAAAAATAAAAAAGGAAAGACAAACAAGAAATAAAAACGCGGAGACTAACAAGGGGCACCATATGATACAAAGAAGAAAAAAGGCAGGTGCAATACAAAGAAAGAAAGAAAGAGAAAAAGAGAAAGAAAAAAGAAAGAAAAAAGAGAAAAAGAAAGAAAGAAAAAAGAAAAAAAAGAAGAAAAAAGATAAAAAAGAAAAATGAAGAAAAAAAGAAGAAAAAAGAAGAAAAAAGAAAAAAAGAAGAAAAAGGGAACAAGAAAAAAAAGAAAAAAAAAGAAAAAGGGAAAAGAGGAAAAAAGAAGAAAAAGAAAAAAGAAAAAGGGAAAAAGAGTAAAGTGTAAATGTAAAAGAAAAAATAAGATTGGGATATCCGACGTGATGTTTTTGTTTTTTTTTACAACGAATTTCACTCTTAATAAGGCTCGGAGCCACTCTAGATAGAGGGTTACGTTTGTAGGCCATTTGTGTCTATAGGAGTGGAAGATAACCGTTAACACTAGCCTTGAAGACGTTAAGATTCTAATGATCGGGGAAACACCCGGTTGGGTGTCGGTTCTACGGGGAAGTGATTCGCGGGAAGAATCTACTGCTGTGAAATCTCATTCTCACCGATGGAATACAGAGGGAATGTGGTCTGTTGGCTACAATATAAGCGGCATGGCGTGTTCTTAGTGAAAAGTGTTGCCTCGTCGGGACCAGGGAATTCAGATAAAAATGAAAGAAAAAAATCAATACATCGACAGTAAGAAAATGTGTAAATGAAAAAGAATGAATCAAAATAAGGAGAACTTATTCAGCCCCAAATATAAAAGGTAAGTTCGATTAATACAAAGAAAAAAGAAGAAAAAAAGGACAGAGGGAAAGAAAGGGATTAATAAAGAAATATGGTTATTTAAGAAGAGATTAACGAATTGGATGGTACTAAAGAAAACCCATAGAACATTCCAAGAGAGAAATAAATTCTTGTAAAATGTGTGGCCAATAAATACAGTGCTTTGAAAGAAAGAAGAAAATAAAGAAAACACAGACCCACAATTTATGATAAAGTGGTAGCCATTATTGTCTGTAGCCAAGTTGCTTTCGTGCAAACAGCGCGAAAACAACTCTACAAACAAACCTAAAAGAAAAAGAAAATCACGTGGCTAAAGGGAGAAGCAAGCAACCAGAGAGGGAAAGAAAAACAAGAATAAAAATTGAAGAAATTTAGCCGAATATGCTAAGGAGAAATTTTTATCTCAGAAAAAGAACGAAGAGAAAATTACGCAGAAAAAGCAGCCATATTGAAAAATACAACTACGTGTTTATGAAGAGACTGTTAACATAAAATAAAATCCATCTGGCAAAGAACTTGACAATAAATAATCGACGAGAGGCAAAACGAAGAATTGTCTTTGTTTCTTCATTCAGACGTCGAGAATAATTTTATATTTATCGTTTATTCGTGTATTTTCATTGTTTCTTGAATTTTCTTTGCTGTACTTTTGCCCAAATAATTGTCGCCTGACAAGAAATTATTTAAAAAAAAATGACCACATTCTGAATAAACAAGTAAATTCTTCACGACTAGAGCAGTCGTATGATTCGGATATATCCTCTGCTATGAATCAACGTTTGTTTTTACAGAAATGAATCACTTAGAATTCCGGCTTTTTATAATTTGAAAACTGTCGTTGAAATGTTCTGAGCAAGAAACTTCCAAGTGACAGGTGAGGTCCAGAAAGAGGAATATTTTGACTGCTTTGAAAAGTGAAAGAATTGATACTGAAAATGTAGAAGGCTTCAATGAAGCTAACTGAATGATGACAAAACACCAGGATTTTTTTCTTGAATATTAAATGTATTAATTTCTAGGCATTTTTCGAATCCATAATCAAAATGTAAGTGTATTTTATTTATTATTATATAGATACTCATTCGTAAAATATGTAGACATCCGTTTATCTCGCGATATAAAGTTAACATCCTGTTTGTCCAAAATTCAATCCTTTAATGGTATTACTGGAATGTTCTTTCCAGGGAGTAGGCCTGGGCTTTTGTGTAAGCAGAGCGTAAGCTACCCAGACTATATGGCTCCTCTATTTGGGTGCATCGACAAAATCCTCACTCATAGAAAACATGGAGCAAGTTTGGCTGAAGTAATTGCCGGTAAGCAGTCAACGTTGAGAGTCAACCACCTTCGGGGCTCCACTCCGGTTTTTCTCCGTGGATTTATTTTCAAAGCCTTTTGTATCCTTGGATATGACCAGCAAAAAAGTGGATGTTTAAAATTAGGAGTTTCCTTCCATTAGACGAACTGCCTTTCTTGGTGTCGAGTTCCATCTACCCGAATATCCTGGTTATGAGGAGCCAGTTTTCAGTCTTGGCCGATTCTCCGACTTGGAGTTTTCAGAGGCTATTTGAGACGCATACAACAGAAGAATTTAGACAGCGGCAGCATGTGCCCACTATCAACCCAGGTCCTGACACCCGTTCGAACATCTATAATGCACGTCAATAAACATTAAATTATTTGCAGATTATATATATTTATTTAATATATTTCATTCATAATACGTGCAACATCACTCGGAATATGTGTTTTTAATCAAAGTCTGAATAATTCTGTCCCAGTGTATAATTTTATTCAAGATATAAGATCATATAGCTTTTATTAAATATTTTTATTATCATCAGTCGATAATGTGTGCACTTAAGGTCCCTTTGAATCTGCGCATTTGAACACCTGAACGGTTCCCTTACCATATCTGGGTTGAATGTATTCATTCATGTGTAACTTACCCCAGGTTAGTAGATAAGGTCCTCCAAATAGAAGGTTCGGCTTTATGGCCGGTGATTTTATCTGGGGGAATTATCTGCCTTTATTCCAGGATGCCCTACACCAGAGATACTGTGTTATCACCACTCCGGTTGCAGTCTAATGCATTGAGGTAGATAATTTTTGATCTTATAAGAATGTTCATCTATCACTTGCCAGGGCTTATTTTAATCCTGTTGTCCTATGGGTGTAAGTGATTTTATTGCCTATGACCCGACCATGAAGCAGTTAGTATGGTGATATATAGTACCACTAGCCGTCGTAGAGTGATCTGATATATTATTTTTATTCAGTTGTTCAATAAAGCATAACATGGCAACATAAATTAATTTTGTCCTCAATAGGAATAGATATGTTTGCCTATCGTACGGTTCACACTCCTTCACGGTCTTCTGGACAAGAGCAGATGTTTATCCCATGTTTCCTGCTTGAAAATGAATTTCCTGTTCTTTCTAAAATCTTTTTCATAGACGCTCGCATCTTAGGAAACATGGGATAAACATCTGCTCTTGTCCAAAAGACCGTGAAGGAGTGTGAACCGTACGATAGGCAAACCTATCTATTCCTATTGAGGACAAAATTAATTAATTTATCTGGAATTAACGCATCATGTGCAATTAACGCATTCCTTGATGTGAACTGATTAAAAAATTCAGGCTAAATGACATGGCCGGCAAAAAGCAGCCAATTTATATTTATTTTAATACACCGTGTTATATACCGAACACTAATGGGTATGTCCCAATCCTCATAAATACGTTAGACACTATTGTTGGAAGTAATCTGCTGTCTATGTAGTCAAACAGTGGTTTACCTATTTCGGGCCGCTGGCGAGTATTGTATTTTGTTGATGTTATAATGATTACCATTTCATTTCTATCCTCCGTTTTGGTTATTCCTTATTCAGTAACTTTTTCTAGATTACAATACACGGCTAATTATATAAACAAATGCTTCATATATTCCTCAGCATCTAGGATATTGTACCGTCGAATTATATAATCACATATAGATATAAATTATTAAGCATTTTTCCATATTATATGAAGTATTTTTTTTATAAGAGACAATATGATACTTATCTTTGTTTTACTTTACCATTTCTAGTCCAATAGTCGCAGAACATTTTCACACAATATCATTTTTTTATTCTATGTCCATGTCCCTACAGGACATGGACAATCAAAATTCTTTAGAAAACCCTGTTTATTTTTGGATCTAAGGAAGATTTTTCTTTTTGCTATCTCTCTTAGTTCAATTAGACACTTGCGTAATCTCTTTAAGTAGGCTACTCACTGCTTTCCTCTGTCCCTATTGCCTTCAGTATCTCCTGTGAGGACCAAATTCTCCATACCCACTTTCCTCATTATATTATATAGAAAACTTCAATTCTTCTTTTCTTATTCTATTTATAAATGTTGTTCTTACTTCCATTATTCTTAAAACTTCCCCGTTTCTCACATATTCATCAATTTCTCAACATATTTTTGGAGAATGATTTTTCTGTTCCCTCAAGTCTCTTCTTCGTCTGTGAAGAAATTCTCTAGCATTCACTCTCAAATAGGAGGACCAACATGACAGTCCAGTATTCGTTTCATGTTTCTTAATACATTGCTTAGCTTTTAGAAGGCAACTTTCGCCGTTCAAATGCGCCTTTCGATTTGGGTATCGCATTTTCCATACTCTGATAAAACAATTTTTTCAAGGGTACAGAAAAGCATTTCAATTTCTTCCTCCCTTTTTCGGGCACAGTATCAAATCGGATGTGCGAGACATTAGCTAAAATTCTCTAAATATCAGAACATCATCGCTTGATCAAGAATAAATAGAAACTTCAATAAAACTAAAGTTATAAATAAATATATTTCATTATATAATAAATATAAACATGATCTTGAATCATAGTTTATACATCTATATAATAAATGTGAATGTTACTGTGTGAGGTTTTATTAATTAAAGTGGCACAACTTTTTAACTTTCAATAGCTCAAGTTACAGAAATCTTGCATTCACAAGTTTTCATTACTGTGAATGTTTTCGGTGATTTTTTTACGTGATTTTTTACGACAAATTTTTTGGGTACCATAACAGATTTTATAACTTTGAATTAAATTTGGGAATAATAGATATCAATACGAAATCCAGCGAAAGTCACGCATGAAATAAAAATAAGTGTCTGTACCGAAAGTAAGGACCTACGTACATCAACTCGTCTTTAAATTAAGTGGCGACAGAAGAATTATCTTTGAACTTTTAAAGGTTGAGTTTAAATAGTAATCCAATACTTAAATGCAGCGATCAATTTTGCGTTATTCTGTAGTTTATTGATGCGTATCGCATCTACTACTTCCTACCTGTTGTGATAAAGGCTCTATCAAGAGTCCTCTGCAAAGAGCTAGATTAAATGACGCCAGATAGGGCTGCTTTTAAGCTAGTTTTATATAAAAGCGTTATTTACATTAAATAAATGCAGGCTATTATCGCTATCTTTGTTATTATCTCAACATATCGGCTGTCCTACCCCCGACCTTCATCAGTAGTTATTCGAACCAAGTAACTTCAAGGAATTTTGAATTAAACCATTGATCTCCGGCTGTAGATCGCTCCATTTTTCGTATCCGTATCAATGAGTTTATCCTTATGTTCTTTTTTAGTAATATTCAATTATGACTCGCCATTATTCCACTATATCTAAGTTTGCGTTACCCAGCCCAGAGGTTGAACTCACAATTAATGTATATGTTACAAAAGAAAATAATAAAAACATGTTTTGTTAATGTTTCGTATGTACACTTACTATTTAGTTACACTGTATTTTATTTTAAAATTAAAAAAAAATGTATCCAAATGTTAAGCTATTAGCAGTCATGCTGCCTCATATTTTCAAGATTTTTCTTTAATCGCAGACACATATTATCGTCTGCATTAGCGATGTTTTTATATACTCTAGGGGAATGGAAAGTAAAGGCTTTGATCAGTTGATCTTTCCCATATATGGTTTTCCCGTGAGTTTGCAAATTGACTCGTTTGTGATTACCCACGCCTTGTAGAAGCTAATAAAAGAGCTAGTTCTTGCCTTTCGGGGAGTTGTTTTTAGCAAAGGACGACGGCATTGGCGTGCGTCTTTAGCAGGAAGGGATAGTGACGCCATCATCCCTTCATTCCTCAACTCCAGAAGGTTCGGCAACAGCAACACACTAGGAGTCATCAGCGTCTCCATGACGTCCGACAACCACAGAATAGAGCGATTAATTTCCTCATGTGGAATGCGCCTTTCAAGGAAACTTCTTGTGTAAGCCAAAATTATTCATTTTTAAATATCCGGTAGAGTAAGTCGAGATTTTGAAGGGTTAAATTTAAAGAAAAGAGCTGATATATACTTTTCGTTCTGCTAGTAAGTAGAAAAATCATTTTATTTACATATTTAGTGTTAAATGGCTGGAAATAATCGCATAGCACTTCAATTCAAGTACTATTCATTTATATCTACATCTAACTGTTGTTTATATTATAGATAAAGCTTCTCTTTCATATTCTTTAAATATCGAGCATTTTTGTTATTTACTTTACTGTTTTTGTTTCCATTGTTAACCTTCATATCGGACTTGTCATTTGTTCGCGGACGGGAGGAATTTCTTACACCATTTCTTTCTTTCTAGTATTATCGTTCTGTAAACGTTCGAGATCGCAGGCGTCAACTTCAAATTTAATTTTCCGATATATCGCCTAATTCACGAAGCAATTTTTTATCCAACAGGAGAACCTTTTGCTTTCCTGTTTTGTCTCTGATATTTCCTGTGTCCGTTGAACGATCTTCTTTGCGTCAAGAATCTTCTCTATTATGGAAGATACTATTCAGCATACTTTGCCATATCGAATAGTATATATTACATAATATTTCACCACTCTTTTCCTCATTTCTAAAGATAATATTTGCTTAGTAGTTCAATGGAATCTTTCATTATCTTAAAGATTTATAAGTCTAGCATTGTCCATGCACTGACTATTTCTGTCACATATGGTCTTGTATTTCTGTTATGTATTTAGAGATTCACAAATACAAAAAAGAATGTTCAATTTTATTGGCTCTGCTCTGGCATCTCGGCTTCAGTCACATTCTCACCGCTGTAACATAGCTTCCAGGTGCCTTTTCTAAAAATATTTTCATCGTAATTCTTTTGATCAACATTCCTCTTTGATACCTAGATTTTACGAATTTCAACGACTTCAACGCAAAACTAGGTTGGCGGTACGGTCTCATCGCTTTACAGTTGAATTCGCTATATTACTTCACGTAAATCTATGTTTGCAGTTTTACTTTCGCACTTAACCAAATATTGAACTCAAACTCTTTGGGTCCTGTCCCTGGATCTAATTAACGCCTTTATCCACTGTGCCATATCTACTGAAAGACACATGGCACAGTGGATAAACGCGGTGGAGAACTGGGAGAGGGAAATTAACAGGAGATAACTGATAGCTGACATCCATTAGACATGGCACGTGGAATTAGAACAGTCTACCCCAGCGAGTAAAATAAAAGGTTCAGTTCGACATTCCAACCACCTGAGGTGAGCTGGAGCGTACAACGACCGAAAGGTTGTAATAAATATGGCGACAAAGATGAGGACAATAGTCCGAATAATGTAAATAGTGTAATTTTTCAAGCAAATTACCCCAAGAAAGATTGGATTGCCACTATCACGCAAGGGGTTATATAGAGTGAGAGTAAAAGTAAGGAAGAATGTTTTGGGAAAGCAAAAAGAGCAGGACAGGGTCAGGGTCAAGGTCAAGGAATCAGAAGATGTCGATTGACATTACATTTGAATATTTGAAGATTATAGCTATCAGGGAAGCAAGTGATTGGAAGGGGGTTCCACTGAATGGAGGTGCAAGACAAGAAGCTTTTGGAGTAGAAGTGATGGCTACATTTAGCTGTATCGATAGTGAAAGGGTGGGACCGAGATGCCAACTTATTAGCACGCTTAAATTCATGCAGTTTGCGAACCAGTGAAAGTACCTTGTCGGAGCACCTGCCATGAAAATACTTGTAGAAAAGACAAAGGGAAGCCATCGCACGTCTGTGAGAAAGTGATTGTAGAAGGGATGCCAGATCAGGACCAATCACGTTGCATATCCGTCTCTGGATTTTTTCAAGGTCCTCGAGATGAACAGCGGAAGCACCATACCATATATGGCAGCAGTATTTCATGCAAGGACGAATGATTGATTTGTTGATTGAAGGATGGACTCAGGCGAGAAAAATATTCTGGCGCGACACAGAGAACCACCTTTCCTTGCGGTGCATATATAAGCCTTAATATGATTCACTAGTGGCAGCTACAATATTAACAATATAAAATATGCAGGTGGCAGTGTTGATAGCAGACCTGGAAAGATAAATCCAAGAACGTCTACAGAAGACACTGTGCGGAAAGTGAGAAGAAATTAATTGCAAGACAATAACAAAAGGAAGAACCGAACCTGCAAATTACAAAGTGAAAATAATAAAATCAAGTACCAGGATTTAAATATCTTGAAATTGTTTTAATCGAGGTCCAAAATTCGAAGGCGCGTTGAGATAGCGAAAGGGGCCTTCCCAAAGTTAGCCATTTATTAAGTAGCAGGTAAAGAATACTGAACTGTTATGTAATATCTGTCCTATATAGCAGTGAAGACTGGACAGTTGGGGGAATGATTTGACGAAATTGTTGTTCTACAGAAATATCCTGATAATACCATGAACAAGAGAAACTGGAAACAAAATGGACGCATATGGTTAACATCAAAAAGAGGCAGTTGAAATTACTAGGGAACATAACGATGGAAAAGAACTTCGTAAAGAAGTAAACAGCGCAGAGTGTACCTGAAGAACTTGTGTAAATGAATGACAGAACAAAGTTTAGGAGAGATAAGAAATAGACAAAATTTAGTAAGATTTAAAAGTTAGGTCAAGAAACTGTGGAGAGACATGATTGCTAGCGTCATGAAAGGACACACCACTTTGAAGTATGGACACACTGTTAAATTTTTAATTATATATATATATATATATATATATATATATATATATAAATTTGATTAATCATTTATTATAAAAAATTTAAAACCTCTAACCTTATAGTTAAAAATAATAATTCACCCCGTAGAACAAAATTAAATAGGGCAAATATCATTTACGAATTTAAATGCCCATTATGGAATTGTATTCCTGATCAATCAAAATTCGTAAATAATCATAGAGGCCACACTACAACATGTTTGACACGCAGACTAACTCTACACCTTTCTGACCATAGCTCAATTAGATCTCATTTAAATATTCATGGAGACCTTCCGGACACTATTCGTAACATAGTTGTTGACAACACTAATATAATAGCATCATCTACATGCAAAAAAGGCTAAAAATAATGGAAGCCTTATTATTAAAAACAAACAAACCAACACTTAATAATATTAACTTTGAACATGGACATAATATCTTGAGCGTGTTTTGAAAAATGAAAACATTTTAAAAAACATACATACAAGAAACTATTTCTTATTTAACAGTTAAAATATTTAATCCTTGAAAATGGCTATATGTATAGCCGAAAGCGCTCGGATAAAAAGAACATTCGGACAGATTTTATATAATTTATCAACCGAAAAGAAAAGAAAAATGATTAGATCGCATGAGAAATAAACTAAATAAAAGCACATGGTCCGTCGTTTTCAATGAAATGTGCATGATAGAAGGATTGCTGCCTAAATACACAAATATATATATATAATATATATATATGTATGTGTGTGTGTGTGAGCGCGTGTGTGTGTGTATATCTTACTTATTATAAAACGCAGATTGTGTGTGTCTGTAACGTTTATATATTGGATTCCTATATTTTTCAGCTGATAAAACAAAAAATCACTTTTTTTTTGGCAGGTAGTGTTTCTTATTCTCTTGCACACTTTTTTCTTTATTTTTAACATTCAGAATGCTTTAAAAATTCCATTTACAAGACAATTATTTATAATAAAATTTAATCGGGAGACTCCTAACGATTGAAAATAATGTTTTTGTTTGAGTTTGGGTTTGACCAATTCGTAAAAAAAAAAAAAAAAACTAATTAAGACATGCGTGTCCGTCAACCTTAAACAATAATCTTTGTCAATTTTATTTTTCAGTCTTTACGATGGCCGATACTTGATCTATCTCTTACTGTTATATCTACGGGCAACGCCGGGCTCTACTGCTAGTAGTTAATAAATATTACTGAAAGATTTGGACGCCATACATGGTTTCCATACGAGTGTCGATGTCTGAGTTAGATCTTTAAGAACATATCTTGAATTCTTAATTACTGTTCTGGCTTTGTAGCATTTTGCTGTTATCAATTTTCCTACAACCTCGTGAAGCTTATTATATGTTTCATTTCCTATGCTAATCTTATTTTCACACAAATATTTAAAGTCTTTTCTTCTCCTATTCTGCTAGTGATGGACGAGTAGAAAACCACGCTGGTCCAATATTTGTTGTTACAGGTGGATATGACACGCTTGAGTCCTCATGTCACTTTTCAATTTATAAACTCACCCAATTGTCATTCAAACAGGGCTCTTTAATATGTCGTCAGCGGCCGTTATGGTTTGCTTTGATATATTTTGTTTTACGGCATATTAATACCTCGTGAATAGATCATGTATTCTTTGCCAGAAATCAGTTTGTAGATCAGGTTTTATTGACGTACTTTTGAAAACTATTTTTCCTAAGCGTCAAATATATTGCTGATAATATCTGTTTTTTTTTTTTTATGTAGTGTTAGTATTTTTATTCGTAAACCTATTGCTGGTACTTTTCCTATATAAATGTATTTTTATACTTTCATGGTGTTCTGGCCCCAGTTTGGGTAGAGGTAAACATTTGCCCATAGCTAGGATTCCAACAGTTGCTACTACCTCTGGTCATGGTTGACCTTGAAACAACAGTAATTAAGAGGTGGTTCCGATCATAGGACTTGCTGCCATATGTAGTTTATCGACATACCCAGGACGAAGACTTTATCGATTACACTATTCGCATATGCAAGCTTACAGCCCCTGGTATTCCAAAGCGTTTAACCATGTAGATATTGATTAGGCTAAACGTTGCTTAACTCCGGTGATCGGACGAGAACAAGTGTTTTAAGGTTATATGCATATAAGCATTCTTGGTGTGAATCCCCATTAATTAATCAAATATTTTTTAACGCCCATCAATTTATAAAGCTCAATTGTACAAGTTGATACCGTTTCCGAATGGACTCAAAAAACAAAACTTAGAAAAATCAAGAACAAGTCATTTGCAACCTACTTGGAAATATACGACTTGGAAATTTATCAAGTAGTTTTCTAATTGACATTTATCGGCGTCTGATTGCTTTGGCGAAGAAAAAAGGTTAACCGTATCAAAGTACTTGTTGGAAACAAATTATTTATATGTAATCTAATTATTTGTTGCCGGTTTCATAAGTACAAAGACATACTATAAAATACCTTGATATAATCGAGACGCATGCACTGAAAGATGAAAGGGTGGTGTTGTAAGGACAATAGATGATAGCAGAACTGTCAGCACGAAGCCAGTGATGAATGGGATTATATTTATATATTACAGAGTATCTGACCACAAATTATCATGTCATTTAATAGTAACAATGTATAGCCTTCCGAGGGTAACGCCATCGTAATACACGCTAAGCAATTCTTTAGGACCTCATACACTTACATGGACATATCTTGAAATATCTACAAAGTCCTCTTAAAAGGCCGCCATTTTTTAACTCGTTATATTAGACTTAATTTTATACGTTCCATTTCTAAGGGGATTTTAGTTTTAAAATAAGACTGAAGTTACAGAGAGACAAATCTGGACGGTACGAGGAAGTGAGAAAATTAGATGAATCGATTTTTTTTAGAAAACTCTCTTCAGACGTGAATAATTTATTCATTCTATCATTGTGAATGTTACGATCATATAATGTTGATATAGTTATGATGTCTGCCTGGAGGTGAATGCTTAGAATTGTTTCTGTTCAAAAGATTAACTTACAGTTCATTCTAATTATTTCGAAATCTAGATGAAAATAGGACAACTGCATCTTTAGGTATTGGTTTTAATCAATTCACCTCAAGATACACAACCACTAAAACGGGAGTTGTTACTCTAAGGCAGTGGATCTCAACCTTTTTTTACCCATGGACCCCTTTCCCCTTCTTTTTATCTTGGTGGACCCCTTCATAGCTATTGGACATAAGAACAATTTTCTATTCTTCACTAATATAAATTTTAAGGTTTTAATTATCAAAGAAATAGTATACGATTAAGCTTTATTTTTAAATGAAAACTAATTTAATACAAATAAAATATTCTACTATAATTATAATAATAATTATTATTACTATTTTTAATTAACACAACAATTGAGTTTTGCCTATGGAACCCCGGAAATATTACATGGACCCCTAGGGTCCATGTAGACCCCGGTTGAGAACCACTGCTCTAAGGTGAAAGAAAAGAAAATGATATTAGAAACGATAAGAAATCCAATCCTAAATAGAAAATAAGACCTAAAAATGTTTCAAACAAATATTATATACTGAAACCTATGCGCATATCAGTAAATGTATTATTTATAGAGTCGTCCCTCTCTCAATTTCACTTCATGTCTCTCTCTCTCTTCAGCTCATTATCCCTCCCCACTCCCTTGATTTCGACGTATGAAGACTAATACTTTAGTTCAGAACTTAACCACTAGACGACCGTCAAAAGTGCTTTCAGTAAAGTGTTGACACTTTTCTGTGACACATAAATGAAGCAGAAAATATCATGAAGTCTCTAGACAGCCGACCACATGATTGATTTAATAGTTTTCCTTCTCTTACACAGGCTGTCAAACAATACAGGAAAACACTGTGCACAGTGCTATTTAACCTACGGCTACAGGAAAATAGATTCACGCTTTTCCGTGGACATCGTTGCGAAAAAAAAAAAAGAATTCACCGTAATTTTAACTCTGTCCAGTGTCTATATCCGTAACCCAGATCACATACATGAATATATATATATAGAGAGAGAGGGAGAGATTTTCCAAGTTTAGCTTAAATGTGACACAAGACCGAAAGTATTGGGCACCCAGTGAGGATCGAACTCACTACTGTAATTGTTCTAGAATATATATATATATATATATATATATATATTTATATATATATATATATATATATAAATATATATATATATATTTATATATATATATATATAAGGTATATTTATTTATTATATATTTTTATGTTTATCTCATTTTAATAATACATAAACGGTTGTGTTTATATAAACAGTATTAAATAACATTTACCGGCCTTTCCATTGTTCGGAAAATATTGTCGTTGACAGGATTTGAACCTTCCTATACGACGTTTTACGGACGTTATACTATCCTTGGCTTCTTCGGTAGTAAGGTCGAATTTCCAAAACCCAAATTTTAATCTCATGGAATAAACAAAATTCCCTTTATATTAAGAAATGGACAATCCGAAAATTTATTTATTAAAGACATTTTATGTTTAACGTTGTTAATATAGATTCATCTGTTAATCAAATAAGAATATCATTAAAATAACATTTACAACATTATTTACATTAATCGGATTATTGTCCTCATTTTTGTCGCATCCTATTTATTACAACGTTTCGGAAAAAAGAACCAACCGTATAAATTTTTCCAAATAAACCCAAAGATCAATCTGTAAATATTCATAACTGTTCAACGTTGGAATTAAACAAATGACTGGATATTTTCCGACAATTTATTTACTAAAGACATATTTTGATTTAAAATTGTTATCTAAATGGTTCGCCAGTTTTATCTATTCCGTAAGGATTCCAGCCAACATTCTTTTTTCTTCGGACATTCAGGCCGGTAAATGTATTTAATCTGGTAATCTTTTTTGAAAATTTGATTTAAAATAACAACGTTTTTACATTGTTTATTGTCGTCATATTTGAGATGACGTTTTGGGATTATATATCACTTGTTACATCTTTGTTTTAATCGACATATTCAGTTAGTAATCAATGGTTCTAATGTCGAACTGAAACCATCTGTTAATTTAAGAATATCACAACAATTCATTAATCGGATTATTGTTCCATTTTTGTGCCATGTTTAATGGATGTGCCGTTAAACTCAAATATTAAGATCTCCTGTTAAACTTTTTATCTATGATATTGTCCACTGCCTTAGACAAGGTATTGAAATCTCACTTTTTGGGTCCTTTTATCATATGGATCGAATTAAACGTTCTTTTCCAACTATAAATATATATGTCTTTTTTGAAAGACATTTTAACACGTGAAACAAGATGAGGTATTACTACCCCAGTGAGCGAAATAAAACGGTTCAGTGTCGAACTGAATTTTATTCCAACCATCTGAAGTTCTAAACGCCGGATGCCTACAATGGCCGAAACTTTGTCCAATATTGATATGGTCCTGACAAATACAATAGCACAATAGTCTGAATAATGTAAATAAGAACAGACTACATAACAAATCAAATCAATTCGATATAAACAAGATACTGAAAACGGCCGAAACTTTGTAATAAATATGGCAACAAAGATGAAGACAATAATCCGAATAATGTAAATAGTGTACATAATAACTCATCTCAGAAATATAGACAGATACTGAAAGGCCGAAACTTTGTAATAAATATGGCGACAACGATGAGGACAATAGTCCGAATAATATAAATAATGTACATAATAAGTCACCCTAGAAATATAGATAGATACTGAAAGGCCGAAACGTTGTAATAAATATGGCTACAAAGACGAAGACAATAGTTCTAATAATGTAAATAATGTACATAATACCACATCTGAGAAATATAGACAGATACTGAAAGGCCGAAACTTTGTAATACATATGGCGACAATGATGAAGACAATAATCCGAATAATGTAAATAATGTACATAATACCTCATCTCAGAAATATAGACAAATAATGCTCTAATATTATTAATGGATACTGTCACTTGGTGTGGAAGTTCATATAACAATATCATGAATATCATGAAGGAAAGTACTGGAGTGTTAGAGAGATTTTCTGTTTCATGATATTCTATGAAATCAATTAAATAATATCTTGATTCAAAATATAAACGAAGAGAAAATATTAATATAATAATTCCAATAAAATACAATGAAATGAATTATGTCTAAAGACAGAAGCTTAATTTATTAAAAAATATTCACATTTGCAAGCGCACTGCGTTCAGGAATTATATTTCGTTCTTATTTTTTTAAAGAGTCTTTTTAAAGTTATTAACGTTTCACATTTTGAGTCAAGTATTACGCTACCAAGCTTGAAGATTTCGCCTTTTACTCTTCGCTACACAGAATTGGTTCTGCACAGTTAACTCCCATAATGCTTCACCGGATAGAAACCTTTCTTTTCTGAATGCTTATTTATTTTCTCTGCTTCATTTTATTAAAAATATTTCTCCTCTGACAAACGTTTCTCGCAAAAATCATATAACATTTTATGATGGATTTTACAATGAGAAAGAATTATTTCTGTTTACGTCACAGAACTATGACCAGACACGTTTTATTTCTGGACAATGAATATGACACTAAAATTTCTTTTAACTGAGAGGGATGGATTAAATTTGCCTCCCTGATGTCTGCAGTAAAATTATTATTTCTTTCGAACCATTTCTATCATCCCTACCTCTGCTCCGTTCTTTTTTTCTGCTTCCAATATTGTCTTAGAGCTGATGGACGAAGAATTCTGCTGAGTAACCATTTGGGTTTTCCCACATTTTTGATTCCATAAGAAATAATCAAAGGTCAAAAAATGTACCGGCCCGGATTAAATCCCAGAAGAACGTCAGCTTAGTGATTTCTTCAATCTTTGCAAAACTTAATGGAGAGATGTTTCCCACATCTATGGAAGGTGTTTTTTTTGTATACGGGTGAGCGCTCATCCTTGCCATATCATCGGCCCATCATCCTCGTTAATGCCAACAGCAAAATCATTGAGTAAATATTCAACAATGAGATTGTGGAACACCTCAGAAGGAACAAACCCCTGAGCGATAACGAGTAAAGATTTTCATCTGATAGATCCACAGCTAATGTCTTAACCCTCATTCCTCCCAGCATCAGTGATTTACTAGTGCAAGGGTCAGCAATCTTAGGCCCTCGGGTCACATCCGGCCTGCGAAGAATTTTTTGTCCGGCCCGCGAAGGACTTTTGTCAGGCACGCGAAGACCTTTTGTCAGGCCCGCCAACTTATCATCTAAACACTAAATATCTCATTGATTTGTAGCGCAAGTGGCAGAAAAATATCAGTTGGAGTTAATCGACTTACAATAGGACGAAATTTTAAAATCCAAACTTCATTCCGAATCCATTGCTGACTTCTACAAGAAATAATTTTGTCAAGCGGAAAATCAAAAATCCATTGAATAATGCGAAAATGATGGTATTTTTCTTTGAAAATACATATGATTGTAAACAATGTTTTTTGAAAATGAAATATACGAAAAGTCGTTTAAGAAAAAGGTTGGGGGATAAGCAGCTGGATAATGATTTCTCCCGCCATCGGCAAATATTTCACCTGATGTTGAGAATTTGCATTTCTGTAGTTTGTGTTATTTGTTATCTTCTAATAAAATAAGTAACATTGTTTTAATAATATAAAATTAACTTCATTGTTATTTCTTTAAACCTCCAGAAAAAGTCAACCTTCTAAAGGGATCTGTCTTAAATCGAGACAATGTATTACAGTAAATTTGAAATCATAGTCCTTCTTTGAAGAACTACATATATATTTGGCCCGCTGTCTCCATAAGATTGCTGACTTTAATAAATTAATCAAGAGGGTCTCGCCTTTGTATATATATATATATATATATATATATATATATATATATATATATATATATATATATATTACAGTTTATCATATTAAGGGCTTATACGTATATATATATATATATATATATATATATATATATATATATATATATATATATGTATTATATATCAAAAGTTGTGACATCTGTGGTTACTACATAAACTCTTCTGCTATGAATTTTTTCACAATTATCAAGACTTTCGTAACAGATCCAGGAAGGTGATTGCCAATCGTCGAAGATCATTGCCAGCAACCTTCAAAATCTGAATGACCTGAATCTGGCAGCTGATCTTTTCTCTGCCCTAGCCCTGATGACTCAATACTTCCCAAGAATTACTGACTTGTGGAAGAGACTCATGACAAGATATTTTCTCGAGCAATACAATCTTAACCTCATCAACTCTAGGATTAACCGCGTCCTGCTTAATAAGATAAACTAAGTCCAACAGCAAGGCCTCTGATCAGGAGGTTTTGCGGAGTGTGAAACCACCTCTTAATTGCAAGGTGTTCCCAGGTCTACCTGAACCGGGGTTGTAGCACATCTAAGGTCCCAAATATGGGAAAATAGTTGATCCCCAAACTGGGTTCAAAAGAACCATGGAAGCGTGAAAATACCTTTTAATACAGCAATATTTTTTGAGGAAAAATTATGACAAGCAATAAATTTTTAAATAAAATAAATATTACCATCCATACTTTCTGAAGGAAAAAAAATACCAGCAAAACATTTTGGTAAATAATTAATATCAGTAATACATTATTAACAGGTACACATTTTTGAAGATAAGAATATTACCAGCAATGCATTATTTAAACTATTTACATCATTTGGACTATTGTCCTCATCTTCGTCGCCATATTTATTACAATGTTTCGGCTTTGTACGCTCCAGCCTTCTTCAGGTGGTTGGAATATCAAACTGAACCCTTTATTTCTCTCGATGGAATAGTCTGTTCTAGTTAACGTGCCATAGATGCCAGTTATCACCTGTTAATTACCCTCTCTAAGTTCTCCACTGCCTGTCTACCCTAGTGAGCAAAATAAAGGGTATTCAGTTCAAACATTATCAGTAATTTTTTATTACTGATAATGTTTTTTCCTTCAAAAATATATTGATGGCAATTTTTTTTTCTTCAAAAATATATTGCTGATATCATTTTATTCTTCAAACATGTATTGCTGATTATATTTTATCCTTCAAAAATATATTGATGGTAATATTTTTTTGTTAAAAAATGTACTGCTGATAATAAATTTTTCCTTCAAATATATATTGATCGTAATATTTTTTCTTCAAAAATGTATTGCTAATAATATTTTTCCTTCAAAAATTATATATATATATTTTTCTTTCAAAAATGTATTGATGGTAATATTATTTTCTTTAAAGATGTATTGATGGTAATATTTTTTCCTCAAAAATATATTGATGGTAATATTTGTTTCTTCAAAAATGTATTGCTGGTAATAATGTATTGCTGGCAATAATTTTTACTCCAAAAATTTATTGCTGGTATTAAAACCTACTTTTAAACAATCATAGTATTTTGGATTCAGTTTTGTCGTTAACTATTTTGCCATAGCTGGGACCCTAACAGGTGCTACCACCCCGGGTCAGGGTGGACCTAGGAACACCAGCAATTAAGAGGTGGTTCCACGCTCCTCAAAACCTCCTGATCAGAGGCCTTGCCGTTAGACGTAGTTTATCGTCTTACCAAGGATGCGGATGTAGTTTATCGTCTCATCGAGGTCGGGATTGACACTTGATTTAAAGATGTGAAATATAAGTGTTAAAGGAAACACACACACGGGCGTATGTTCCATAAAGTAGATTTCCTTCAAAAAGACTTGAACTGAGGTCCGGTCGGTTGAGGAAGAAACGTTAAATTAGTAAACATTTTAGGTACTGAAACATGCCCGTTAATATTCGTCAAAACTGAAAATATTTCTGAAAAAGTTGAAAATTATTTTTGCTACTACCGTGTTTCATAATATGTAAGACCATCAGTCATACAAATTCCAAATGTCAGCCTTGAAGACGAAGAAAACAGTTTTAGTGTTGATACAGATTCGGTTTTAGTCTCGATTTTTCATATGAGAGATAAATTTGCTTACTTTTAAAAGGAGATATATTTGTTCGGTTTTAAGAGGAGATATATTTGCTCGGTTTTAAGAGGAGATATATTTGCTTGGTTTTAAGAGGAGATATATTTGCTGGGTTTTAAGAGGAGGTATATTTTCTTGGTTTTAAGAGGAGATATATTTCCTCGGTTTTAAGAGGAGATATATTTGCTCGCTTTTAAAAGGAGATTTATTTGTTAGGTGTTAAGAGAACGTATATTTGCTCGCTTTTAAACGGAGATTTTTTTGTTAGGTGTTAAGAGAACGTATATTTGCTCGCTTTTAAAATGGAGATATATTTGTTATATTTGCTCAGTTTTAAAGGGGGATATATTTGCTCGGTTTTAAGAGGGGATATATTTGCTCGGTTTTAAGAGGAGATATATTTGCTCGGTTTTAGCATTATGTGATCGATAAACCGTAACACCTTTAATTCGATCACTGAACTCACACCTGATTATTTATGAATTTGTTTTGTACTGACTGTTCCAATGTTGTCAGCAATTACCAGAATTTTTCCTCTAACTTTCGTTACCCTCTGACATTAGAGGGTTGCACATTCCTTTGAGGAGATGTCTTTTAATAGCCCTAACATTTTTCTAACTTTTTCTAATTATCATTTCAAACGTTAAGCTGAATCAGCAAAGGAAATATCACGTTGTTATCGTCGCCTTAAAGGCAGAGCATAGGGATTTAGAGATTACTCAGTTCCTGAAAGTTATACAGTTTTATGTTGCCAAAGTTCAAAGAGTCAGGAATGTTTTGGTTTTTCTTTTGATCAGGACCGAACGATTAACCAGATAGTTATGCATAGACCATAACTGTTCAACTCACAACTCTGGGTCTAGTCACTGGATCAAACCAACGTCTTTATCCACTGGGCAATGTGTTCTTGAGGACATCCAGAAGAGTCGCGGCACGTGGAACTAGAACAGTCTATCCTGGTGCACGAAATAAAGGGTCCCGTTCTAAATTGCAATCATCTGAAGAAGGCTGGAGCGTACAACGACCGGAATGTTGTGAATATGGCAATGAAGATGCGGATAACATTTCGAATAATATAATTATAATGCACATCAGAAACATATTAAGAAAAATTTAAAAAAAAATAAAACTTGAATTTGCTCCACTCCGAGCAGTGTACTGAATCAACTCGTATGAAGTGTTATGTAAGAATAACCTACAGTAGCGTTCCACTTTTTAAGCAATAATCAAGTCTTTGTCTCTCTCTCACTCCCCAAATGTCATTGTTTGACCGTCATGGATGTAAGGTTTCCGCCAACTATGAAAGTTTTTAGGAGTTGTGAGTAACGTACGATACCATGAATGATGTCATTTTCTCAGGGTTTAAGGATAAGTGCTTCTGATTTCAATGAAGTGTTGCATACAGTTGTGAGGCCATGGATAGAGAACCTGCTATCAAGAGTCTGTGTCCTGTCATGAGGCAATCTGATCCAAGAATGGATGGGTTACATTCTCCACGATCATGTCACCCCAGACGTATGGTACTCATAGCTCTCCAGATCTTATTCTCTTGGAATATTACTTTTGAAACGAAGTCTGAAGGAAGTAAATCAAGGCCGCCATACAATCTCTCAAGTCAGTCATAATTATCACAATGTCCTAAATAGATAAAGTTCATCTGAAGGCACGGTAGAGTAATGGATAGCGGCTCGGATTTAGGAATCGGAGAGCCGAGTTCGAATTCCAGTCGAATCTATTAGATTCACTTATGTGCTAATACCCTTGTGAAAGGTACAAATCCTCTTCTTCTTATAAATAGTATGACAGACCGGGTTCTATAGCCTTTGATGGCAACTGGTCTACTGCAGAAAGAAATGGCAACCTACGGCGGGAAAAAAAAAACCCAAAACTGCATCGTCAATCATGTATCAAAAAGATACATGATCGGCTAAGCGTATATCACGAATGGCTTATAACTTACTGACTGAATTTCAAGTCTAATCCATTCTATTCACTTACGTGCTAATACCCTTGGAAAAGGTACAAATCCTATTCTTCTTCTTTCAAATAGTAGAACAGACCGGTTTCTATAGCCTTGGATGGCAACTAGTCTACCGCAGAAAGAAATGGCAACCTACTGCGGGAATAAAACTGACTCGCTAGTCATGTATCGAAAAGATACATGATCGCCTAAGCGTGTACCACGCATGGCACATAACTGACTGAATGAGATCTGATTTAGACATGCCATCGTTTCACTCTTTATGCTGAATCAGTTATCAATGATACGAGAGGATTCATTGCAGAAATATGCCAGAAATAATCTCAAGATTATTCATATCAATTTCTTTGTTAGATAAAGCTTTTTTTTCTCTTATAAAGCTCTTTTCTCTTATAAAGCTTTTTTTTCTCTTATAAAGCTCTTTTCTCTTATAAAGCTTTTTTTTCTCTTATAAAGCTCTTTTCTCTTATAAAGCTCTTTTCTCTTATAAAGCTTTTTTCTCTTATAAAGCTTTTTTTCTTATAAAGCTCTTTTCTCTTATAAAGCTCTTTTCTCTTATAAAGCTCTTTTCTCTTATAAAGCTCTTTTCTCTTATAAAGCTCTTTTCTCAAATTTTATGTGTCTTTGGCTAAATTCTTACATTCTTAAATAATTAAGCAACGTTTTATACCGCCTATGAATAAATGTATTCATCTCTTTATATTTTATCGTTTCATTTTGAAAAGAAAATAGTTTAATTATTCATCTCTTTATATTTTATCGTTTCATTTTGAAAAGAAAATAGTTTAATTGGTTAGATTTATTAATGATTTCGTTCCTCACAAGGCAACAGAATTATCTTCCTACGCCAGACGAAGTTAGACGCCTTTTATAGAGATAGGGTAACACATCGACATCACAAACCATTGACGGGTTGTCTACGTTTATGGGCTACGGTTGCATATTTTAAAATCTTCTCCGAGACTTTAAAACATACAAACTCGGGCTCACTGCAAAACATTAAATTTTTCTTCATAATATGGGTGATCAAGACTCTCTACATATCAATTCTCTTTATTAATTGAGAATTTCAGTGATATTGCTTGCAAAAATAAGTGTTATTTATTGTCTTTGCTTGAAATTCAAAGTTTTCTCTCTGTTAGCCATATACGCTATTATTTGCCTATTGGGTGTGTAGAAAAAAGATGGATGTTTTGGATATTTACCATTTGTGCAAAAGTGAATGCAAAAACACGCTAGTAATGTCACGTGAGTTGAGACGAGTTTCTGTCGCTTTTTCATAGGGTCTACGATGATATGTCGTAATCAGCTTCTGTAAACTGCATTTCCTATCACTTTAACATCATACTGGTCTTAGAAGCAATCAAAGTGAGTGGATGTAATTACAGAGAACCATGATTTGGAGAGGATAAGCAAGTTATATAATTGTATTAATGTTTATATTAAATAATGTTAAAGATGTTCGTTTATGATTGAATTAAGTTTAAAGGATTTATTTCATTGACAAAATTAAAATATATTTTCACTCATATGATTTCATACATTTATTTATTATCGACAAATCTGTTATTCTCGAGAAATTTGTGTCGTTTTATTTTACTTATATGTCCCGGAAAGGGATATATTTGTTCGAAGTAGCAAAGTGGTTTTGGACTACTGTAACCGAGTAGGACAATCTAGCAGGTAACCGTAATCGACTGGTCCTCGTCGTAGTGGTAGGCAATAGACGTCGGATTTAGGAATCGGAGAGCCGAGTTCGAATTCCAGTCGAATCTATTAGATTCACTTATGTGCTAATACCCTTGGGAAAGGTACAAATCCTCTTCTTCTTATAAATAGTATGACAGACCGGGTTCTATAGCCTTTGATGGCAACTGGTCTACTGCAGAAAGAAATGGCAACCTACGGCGGGGAAAAAAACCCAAAAACTGCATCGTCAGTCATGTATCAAAAAGATACATGGTCGGCTAAGCGTATATCAGCGTGTACCTCCACATCAGTCTGTATTTATTGCTGACACCAGCCAATCATATTACTGTGAGGGGTTACCCGGTGTATGCATATTCACTATATCATTTACGAAAAGCGTTTGCGCTTGCGTTCTACTTTAAAATACTTTTATATTAAAATAATGACATTTTTACGCATAGATGAAAACAGCTTATCCAGAAGCAGAATTGATTTTAATACACACAGATTTAATAACTCTTCTTCTGTGAAGCAGCCTGGTGTGGAGGCCCTAAATTTATGCCGTTCATAAATATGAAATAGATCACTCTATATTATTCTATTGAAATCAATCTATGAATAAGCAAAGAGAATTAACTTTCTTCTTAATTATTGTGTCTCCTTGAAAGTAATTAAAACATATATTCTTAAAAAAGGTATTTACTTACGTTATTTACATGCTGACTACTATCCTAATATTTCATATTTAGAACAGTATTACGGCACCTGGTACTCGCAAGCGGTAATCCATCTAGGTATACACCAGGCTCGACGTTGCTTATCTGAGGTGAACGTATGATGAACAGTGTTTCAATGAGATATGAGCGTAGGTCTTGGTGACAACAGCCTACATGTAAATAGTGTAAATATTAATAAATCATCATTTTAGAAATTCGGACAGGAAAAATATTCAGAAATTCGGAATGTGTAAGATATCATGAAAGTCTACGAATAACGTCATGATATTTTTTATGCATATTTATCGCAACGTTTCTCCCCTTGAGATCTCTCAGCATGTAGGTTAGTTTTGGTGAATTTCTTGCAGAAATAGTTATTATCTAAAACTGTTTAACATGGAACTATTAATCAACACGTTTATTCAAGTTATCACAGTAAAAGATGTGATGGATTTTGAAAGCGTCAGTTACATGCCATGCGTGATACACATGGCAATCATGTACCTTTCGATTCATGACTGACAAGGCGGACTTTTCCGTACTAGGTTGCCATTTCTTTATGCGGTAGACCAGTTGCCCTCCAAGGCTATACAACCCGGTCTATCCAGCTATTTACTCATAGCTGGAGGGAGAAGAAAAGGATTCATATCTTTCCCAAGGTTATTAGCATGTAAGTTAATGTAATAGATTCGAGTGGAATTCCAACTAGCCTCTCCGATTCCTCAATCAAAGCATAACAAAAGTTAATGATGCTATCCATGATATTCTGTATTGTAATTTATAGATCTCTTTATTCTTCAAGATGTAAAACAAGGGATATCGACTAGAGACAGTGATTTTGTACTTCAAATCGTTTGTCTATTTACGATTGCATTGGAAATCAGTTAGATGTTTTGTCAATTTCATGGTTAAAGCCATGTAAACATCATTGGGACCGATGCCACTTGACTAACTGACGTCCTTTTTTGTCAACAAAATCTTGTGCTATTGACAGAACCCTTGAACATCACCTAGAAGTTTTTTTTTTTTTGAAAAATGGCGTTTGAAAATAGATTAAAATTCGCATCACTGCTTTTTTTTATTTTCTTTTTCGTAAAAACCGTTCTTCTGTGTGTCGTTCAGACATTTTCTGGACGTATTGTCATTTTCATGAAAACCTCCATTAATTCCACAAAGCACTCCATCCCATATCCTAAACAAATCTACCAATGGAAGACAACAGTTCTGTATTCCTGCCAGAGGCCAATTTACAGGGAGTGTGAGGACAATGCTGATGACACTGGTATTCATAGTTAAGATAAAATGATCTTGGTTAGTAGAAAACAGCAGCTACCAATTGTATAAGGCAAAAGATAATATTTTCCAACACAGAATGTATATACTGGAACTTGAATAAATCCCCTGAAGATAAATATCGAGAATCCAACATAAATAAATCAGGAAATAGATTTTGTAAATACCAATCACTTCAAATACCTCTATATATGGATCAGTTATAATACATTTAGCATCAGAAACAAGGAAATTGAACATAGAATAAACCCAAAACGGCAAAATGCAACAGAAACAAAACATCAACTTGAAAACTCAAGCCATATTCTTAAATAGCCTCATCACATCCAAACTTTGATGTCATGGTAGTAGACCACGTTAGAAAATATCTATAAACCCTCATCTGTAGAGAACCGCTTTCAAAGATGAAAAATGGTTTTGAGCAAGTGAATCCTGTGAATCTTGGCGAACACCAAACTTCTTTGAACTACCATTACAGACAAACTGTACCAAATAACAGAAATCACATCACTTGATGACAATCAACAACAGCAACAACTAAAATAGATATCACAAGGAACTCTAAGAGAAGCTATTGACATAACCAAGATGTTGACATTCCACATTACTTCCAATAAAAGGTTAGGAAGGAAACACCCATCACTACTGGAAATATCGTTTCCACCTACTCAACTATTTTTCTGAAAATGAATGCCAAATGTTGAATTAAAAGGAAGCGACTAATATTACTATTTCCATTTTGTCAGCCGTTAAAGCTTTGACATTGGTTCCTGATTATTAATTTGGAAACCAGGACCAACATTTCCTAATTTATAAATCCAATCACACATTGCAATTTCACATTATTTCCGCAAAAGGGCCTCTCCACTTCATGATCACAATTTTTATTGTCGATAACAAGCGAGGGAAAATGGCTAAGTCTCGTCATCACTCTGATTTCTACGAAGGTGCGCATGCGTAATTATTATAATCTTTTTATCACCTTTTTACATTAACCTGGCTTCTTCGCTTCTAACGACAGCCACTGGGTCTATCTGATTAGTGCGGCTTTTCTCCCTTATTTTATCTAGCTTGGAGTGTAGTCAATAAAATATCGGAACGCTGTCTCACATGCGTTTATATGTGGTGTCACCTGATTGACGTCGGCATATCTTTCCTGTAGATGGCATTAGAATCCTGTTTTACAAGTTCAGAAATTCGCCTATGCACACAATCTTTTCGAAAGCATCCAAGTAATTTGCCAGTGAGGAAAAGAAGATAAAATTGAAAGAATGAATGAACGAATGAATGGAAAAATGATAAAAAGAACGAAAAATTAGTTGGAATATGCGTATAAATTGAATCATAGATAATATGACAAGTTTGCAGTTTTTAGGGAGCCGACGAAAATGTGAACAGCATGAAAAAAATGAAATTAGAACGAATGAGTTAGAGATAAAACTAAATGAATGAGACAGCAATGACAAAGAAAAGGAATAGGGAAAATAACGAGGAAGAGAGGAAAAAATGTTTATAAAATTGAAAGAAAAATTTCGAAAGATTAAAAAAGTAACTAGTTTTTTTTTAATCATTTCACACTAAGCAAGGCAACAGAGAGGCTAAGACGCAGAAAATTGCTAAGTGCGAAATAATATAAGCAAAATAAAAACATTATTAAGGAGCGTGAACAGAAATTAAGAAGACAGAAGATAACAAATGCCATTGTATTTAAATTTTTGAAGCTCAGTGTTCACTGGGAAGGACGAATCATGAAACCAGAAGCGATTTTTCCAAAGAGAGCCAGAAAAAACAAAAAAACAAAAAAACAAAAAAACAAAAAAACTTACAGTTATATCTGGCCAAGTCAACTGTGAAATGAAGAGATATTGCCATCAATTTAAGACTGCGCTTAATTTCATAAAGTACTACAGTAGAAAAAAATGGCACAATGCTAAAAGTTGGGGATGGCGAAGGGTGTTCTTCAATACCTCTTAAAATTATCTAGCCGCAATTATTGAACCAAACATACCACAGTATTCCTTACATGCACACACCAGAAAAAAAACAAACAAACAAAAAAGCACATTCTTGCAATTCTTACTGCATTCACAAAAATACCTTAAAGTCTCTGTGAAATCTTAACTAGTATTTTTTTCTGTTGGGGTGGGGAATAAAAATAACAGCATTTATAAACAAAACTCCATTGAATATTTACAATGATTTCCGTCAATTTAGTATTGCGTTTGAATTCATAAAATCTAGGTACAGAACAATTACCATGAAAGTATTTATAGAAAAGGCTGAGGGAATCTAGGTTACGGCGGTGGGAAAATGATTGAAGCCGTGATGCTAGGACAAGTCTGTACCAAAGAGGAAAGCTCATCATAAAAATTACCATGAAATATTTATAGAAAAGGCACAGAGAAAGTAACTGAAGTCGAGATGCTAAGTTAGGAGCAAAAATAAGTCAAATCCATGTCCTCGATGTATACATATTAGAACAATTACCAAATGCAAAATATACCCAGAAAATAAATGTAAAGAAAAAGAATGAAGCAGAAAATCTCTACAAGCACAAGGAAACTCCTAAGAAAAAAAAACATCCTTGAAACTGGAGTCTGAAATATATTTTGAAAGATTATGATGAAGAATAGGGTAAATAAGATTATTTTCTTTAAATAGTCGACAATCTAAGCTGAAATGGTCACGCCATTAAGAAAATTTATTACAAACTTTTCTGAAAACAGTTATGGCGTAGCTATCCTCACAATATGTTTTTGCGTTTTTAATGAATTTTATTAGTATTACATACGATTAATTTCTAAGTTGAGCCAACGGAGATAATTCTATAGAAGGATGCTGAGAATACCATGGAAGTAATATGTGTGCAGCGAAGAAACTTGAATGAAAATGGAAACAAAAAGAAAAATGATAATTAGAAATCGAATAAAGTTGAAATATATAGTAAACAATGACGGCTTGAAGAATTTGATACTCATGTGACCCACTGAAGGCGAGAGAGACTAAGGGAAACGTCAACTAACATGTACCATGAGTTTCTGTAAATAGATCATAGAACACGATCTGAGAGGCATAGGGAGTGGATAAGCATTGATTCGTATTCTATGGTTTATCAACCCTTTACAGGTTATTTAAAGCCAGTAATATTAGGAGGCACCGCGGAGTAATGGATAGCGGCTCAGATTGAGGAATCGGTGAGCCGAGTTTGAATTGCAGTCGTATACATTACATTCACTTATATGCTAATACTCTTGGGAAAGGTATGAATCCTCTTTTTTTCATCTATCGGTAAATAGATGGAAAATGGCAACCTACTGCGGGAAAAAAATCTGCCTCGGTAAGCATATATCGAGGTGTGTATCACGCATGCACATAAATGAAATATTTTTGATTGTAAGAAACTTCAAGATAATAATGATTTAGTTAGACAAATCTTATTAATTAACCGATTGTTAGAGGGAGAAATGGTAGATTTATAATTTTTCCAAGGGTATTTGCGCGGAAATGAATATAAAGAACCAAGTGAAATTGAAACCTAGCTCTTCGATTAAGAATTCTAAGCTATTATCCATTACACCACCGGCACATCCAAGCTTACTTCCCCTTATATTACCAAGCGGTCACCCATCTAGCTATTGATCAAAGTCGACTTTGCTTCGGGGACCGTACAGGAAGCTACGTTTCAACGCTATATGGACGAAGCCAGCTACAATGGAGAGTTGTGGGAAGCTATGATCGCCTACGTAAAGGTGGATCAGAGTTCTAAACGATACCTATGGTCTTATATTCTTCTTGTACTGTTTTTTAAATTCTTGGCTTGCTTGGTTAATTTTTGTGGATTTTACACCAACAGAAACATGAAGTTAAATATCAATATTTGTTTAATAGCAACGTCGCACATAGGAACAGCAATATTCATTGAAAGAGCAACTCTCTCGATATTATATATGGATCTTCAGTTCTAGCCATTCTCGCCAGTTGCATTTCTTATAATAATCAGTTACGGACAATAATTTAACCCCAAGAGTACAATCTTCATTGGCCAAAATATTCGTAAATTTCAAACCTAGTTTTATATTGATTATGAAAAACGTAAGCTATATAAAATAAATTTGGGTATATTGCCATTCTGAGAATAGTAGAACTGGTACGATCACGAGAAGATGAATAGCGGTAGTAACTCTTTTTTTTAGTTATGAGGCTTCTTGTTCATTTTGTCTATTCTTAACAATGATGCAAATCTGTTTCCCGAAAATACTTACACTCTGCAAACTGCAATATGTTTTATCGATTTGTTCAAAACGTTCAGTTTTTTTCGGCATTCTATTACTTTAGGAGCGTTTACTTTTAATTACCGTATTTCTCTGCCTATAAGAATTTCCGATACCTTAGACGCCATCAAAATAGATTTTGAAGAAAGAAATCAGAAGAAAAAATTTTCTTGTACTTCATCTCACCAATTTTAACCATGTAAACATATTTGAGCATGAAAACATGACAAATCACACCGAGTAGAAGTGCCAAATATATTGGAAACATTTAGAATGTAATAATTAGAAAAGAAGTCGGGGTGCATAATAGCACTAAAACCTAACATTGTTTTAGCCTGAAATTCTCACTAATCGGGAAGAATTGATCACAAAACAAAATGGTGAATTAATTTTAAAACGTTTTTAATTTACATTTAAAACACTGGACCTGTTTTACTTTCAAGGTTTCAGAATAAACCGAGGAGTTTACGCTCACGCCACAACCCAACCCTCCATCACTTCAGGGTAGCTTTTGGAGATATTGTATAGAATAAAATCCTTCTAATAAGCAGCGGAAATAAAGTAAGTTTCATTTGAAACGATCACATTCCATATACTCTAGCAATGTTAAAGAAAATTTGTTAAAATCAGTTTAAGGATTATACACTGAGGAGAGACGAAAATAAGTGTCATGTTTGGTATATTAAGATTTTTTCTTGATTTAGGAAAAGTAAAAGGCGCAAATAAAATGTGAAATGGACTTTTGCAGTTTACGAAAACGTACTGTGAATGATCAAACATTTCAAGTGGGATTTGTATATTTTTGTACTGGAGATTTATCGATGAAAAACATTCAGCATGTTCGTAGAAGAATAATGAAGACGTCAGAAATATAGTCGTTTTCAAACTCTGTGGGTTATTTTATGCCGAAATCTAAATATTTCGTACGAACGTAATTTTTTTTTAGATTGTAATTGTTTTAGTAATGCAAGTCTTGATAAGTAATCCATAGCTTGGAGGAATAGGTGAGTTCAAACCTTTTTCAGGGGTATTTGCGCGTAAGTGAATATAATGAACCCAACTGGAATTGGAACTCGGTTTTCCGATTAACAGTTCCGAAATATTATTTATTACACCACCCGAACATCCAGGCTTACAGCAGCTGATATTCCCAAGCGGTCAGCCATCTGCTTAACTTTGGTGATATTACAGGAACCTGTGTTTCAAATTGATGTGCCTGTAGGTTAAGCCAAATTGGAGATAGCCAACATATATAGAGTTAAAAAAAAAGCTGAAGGTATTTTGTTATTTTAATATAGATACGTTTTTAAATACAATTTTTCCGCATTTAACGACTTGCTTCCGTTCCAACGACCTAGTCGTTAAACGAACTGGTCACTAAGTAAAGGTCCTACTTGGCCATAACTGACATATTACGTGTGCAATGGCCTGGTGCTAATCAGATTAAGATATAATTAATATCCCCTTTGTGTCTTTATAACATGTATTCCAGAATGTTTATAGAGCACAATAATGTAATAATAATGATAATAGCTGACCACTCGTATTCGAGGATACCAGTCTACTAGGGTGGCTCGACAATCCCTATTGCAGACTCTCGCTCAGGCATATTTGTGTTTGCTCAACAAACACACTTATATATACTGCAACTATGCTGAGCAGACCTTAGTAACAGTTTCTGGGAGATAGCGTGTTATCTAGCGTGATCAACAATTTGAACAATTTGAATCAAGCACCCGGCCATCGACGGCCCACAAGACTTCCGTCGACCGAATTTCACTTACGATGTTTGGGTCAACCAGTGTTATGGTGTTCACCTCGATCCCAGCGTTATCAGAAGTAGCCTTCCTGACAAATCGACCATAGTGAGATTCGAACCTTGGTTTCCTGGTCAGAAAGCGACTATTCTAACCACTCGGCCTCAACTAATAATGTACTCAACAGTAAATGTAAGAAACAAGTTTAAAAATATGCTTTTATATTTTGTAAATTAATTTGATTGCCATGCTGTAAATACAGTATAAGGTGAATTTGATTTGTTTATAACTTTATACATTCATTTTGTTTATTCTAGTTCTTTTTAAACAAGGAGAAAACAATGGTGATTGTTTTCGTACAATACCAACTGGTTGGATATTTTAAAATGTTTATTTTATAGAATTTCATAACTGGCCATGAATCTGGGGGTGGTGGAAAGTTTCACATTGTGTAATGGTTAACAAGCTTGTCTCACATTCAGCCTTGTGCCACATCTAAGCTACTCTTACAAAATCACCAGGAAACTTGCACGTGGTGCAATAGTTCGATCAATTCCGACCGAATAGTGAGTTCGATCTTCACTGGATGACACATACATTCGGCCTTGTTCGAAGTTTAAGTCTGCGCTTAGAACACGACGATAAGTCTAGGGAGTAGTTAAAGAGCTAGGCCATTAGATGAAGAGTTAGAGAATTCCAATCCTAGCAGAAATTTTAAGAATTGATGAAATTCTAGAATTCTTCTCTTGCTGATAGATTTTTTTTTTTTTACTTCTGTGGCTTTGGAGACTTCTGGGGTTATTGGCTCTCGTTCGATAGCGTTTCTTCGGAGAAAGGGCGCGATTGCGTCTCGATTAAGGGATGAGCCTCGTGAAACGGAGTGACTCTTGCAGCGTGTCATACAAGCGATGGTTCGAGGTAATGCTTTCTCCATCATTGCGACTGGCAGAGGATAGCAAAAAAAAATGTTTATAGTTACTTTGTTCAAACATCTTTTTTTTTCAGTATATACATTTCTCTATATTTTTCTCGCTTACTTTTTCTGAACGGGGATAACAAATAAATGCAACTTTTCAGTAAAAAAAAAGAAAAAAATCCCCCCCCACCCAAATCAGTACTTAAATGTAGCGATCAATTAAAAAAAATCTAGATATTCATAACATTGTTATTCGTATGGTATCATAGAGTCAATCAAAATAAAGCATCATAGAATCAATCCAAATAAGGTATCATAAAGTAAATCAAAATAAAATATAATAGATTAAATCAAAATGATCGCACAACCATCATCAATTATGTGCCGTGTCCTTTCAGGACGTGAGAAATTATGGTCCTCCATAAATTTTGCCCTTTGTAGATCTCAGCCAACTTTGACTCTTAACCATCAATCGGTGTCCCCACCCTGCAGTTCATTCGCACAAAATAATTAGGAAAGTTACTCGCACAACTCAACCTTCGTTCAATACGCACAGTGCGTTTTAAATTGTCCAAATCGTATTATAATAAGTCCCAGAAATTCTAACGGTCACTTTAAGTCAATTTTAAGTAATTCTAGATCCCGTTATGTAAAACCACATCTTTGCACATCTACCGAGTCCATGATATTCTTCGAATCTGTCTGTAGAACAATATTTCCGTCATTTCGTGTCTTTTCTTCATCAAGGAAAGTTGCTTTTCTGTGATTCTCTCCATCAAATCTATAAATCAACCATCCGTCCTTGCATGAAATACTGCTGTCATATGTGGTCATGTGCCACCGCTGTACGTCTCGAGATCTTCGAAAAAATCCAAAGACGAATATGCAATGTGATAGGTCCTGATCTGGCATCTCGTCTACAGCCGCTTTCTCACAGACGTGCCATGACTACCCTCTATCTCTTCTACAAGTATTTTCACGGCAATTGTACCGACGAGCCACATTCTCTGGTCCCCAGACTACTAGGTTAGTATCTCAGTCCCACCCTTTCACTGACAAAACAGTTAAATATTACCGTCTCTTTTACACTTGCACTTCCCGTCTGTGGAACTCCCTTCCTCTTACTTGCTTCCCTGATAACTACAATCTTCAAATATTCAAGTGTAATGTCTATCGGCATCTTAATCTTGTTCCCCGTCTTTCCCTTCATCCTTACCTCAAACACGCCGCTTTACTCTTGTTCTCAACCCTCTGTTAACCCTTGCGTGTTAGTGGCACTCCAGCCTTGCTTGAGGTGAAATTCTTTAAAAAAGTCTCTATAGGAATTTTCTAGCATTCATTACCATACAGGAGAATAGATGTGACATAGCCGTTCCGTATGGCTTTCTTTGCTTTTAACGAAATTGTTCTTATTGGCTTAAATTCTGAAAGATTTCTTTCACTATTTCGACGCTATTTCGGATTTCTATGTCTCACTTACTTTCTTCTCTGCTGATTCTACACAACAGAATTCTGTATCTGCTTCATTCAGATGTCTTCAATTATAAGCTCACATATTCGGTTGTCCCTCAAAGTAAATGAGCATGAATGCTGTCTTCTTACAATAAATGGTTATTCCTTACTTCTTACTTTCCTTTGTTCGACTTTCGGCCACATCACGTTAAAAACACCGGTTCCCGTACGATCTCCGGTTCTCGTACGATCACCGAATTTAATCGAGCTTGGTCAGCACCTAGAAAGGTGACTGCTTATTTTGAGAGTTTCTTTGAATCAAACTTGAAGAAATCTCCTTTTTTGTTTTTATTTTGTTAGACTATTTTATAGTAATCTTCACTGAATACAAGGCTTAAGAGCAACTCAATGTAGAGAGCTACTATGAGGTTTTGTATGAAGGTATGAAAAGTAAAGAAGTGAAGATCATGAGTTTATGCATGAAAGATAATAATTAACCCTAGATTTGAATAGTTCAAAATTTTAGGGAGTTTCTTTCACAGAGCAGAACCACTTGGTAAGCATCACTTTAATTATTGATTTGATTTTTTAGGGCCTTAGATACTTATAAAAGATTTATACTTAGCAATAGATCATATATATATATATAAAGTCATACACAGACAGACATTTCGCAGCTCTTCAGTGTGGCTAGACATCCGGTTGCCTCTAGCTAGGATCGAACCTCGACTGAAATGGCGTCAGTCGGAGATTCTACCACTAACCCGTCGGCGCACGAAGAGGTGAAAGTGAATTTTAGCGTATTTATTTTTAGATAAACACACATAGTGACCAAGAGTGACTCAATTCGCTTTTGCCTAAGAGTCTCGATATATCAGTTATAAGAGTCACTGTTTACAAATCAACACCTCTTCTCCAGAGATCTCAACTGAAATTAATTTTTCAGGAGCCAATATAAAGTCATTCACAGACAGAATGTTTCGCTGTTTCACAGCTCTTCAGTATGGATATATATATATATATATATATATATATATATATATATATATATATATATATATATATATATATATATATAAAATAAACATTTTATGTCTAACGTTCTTTTTTATAGATACAAGTATTTAAGTAAATGCTCTCTCGTTTATAATAAACAGATTAAATAACGTTACCGGCCTGAATGTCAGCATAAATATTCGTCCTTCCGTTCGAACCTGCATCTATACGGAACCGTCATTTACGAATATTTTCTATTAAAAATCTCGGCCTGATTCAGGCACGTCGGCGTAAATGTTATTTAATACTGTTTATTATAAACAGAGCATTTACTTAAATACTTGTATCTATAAAAAGAAAGTTAAACATAAAAAATGTCTTTAATAAATAAATTGTCGGACTTTGTCCATTTCTTAATATATATATATATATATATATATATATATATATATATATATATATATATATATATATATATATAGTGTAACCCGGATATAAGAGAGTTGTTGGGACCGGAGAAGAAATCTCTTATATCCGGGTTTTTCTTATATCCGGGTTTGGTCTATTTTATATACATTAACACAGGCTCTAATTTGGGACCAGAGAAAATCTCTTATATGCGGGTTTCTCTTATATCCAGGTTACACTGTATATATATATATATATATATATATATATATATATATATATATATTTCCACATGAGTCCTCGTAGATGTTCAAAACAAGGATTCTCCTTGGAAAAATGCGCATCCATCATGATAGATAAAAGTTCATGATCTGCTCGGTGATGGTCGAAGGTTACTAGTTTAGTACTGGACTTTGCGAGCCAGTTTTTACGGCATTTAGGAACCATGGCTAGATCAGTGGAGAGATGAAATGCTATGATCTAGTTCTCTGGATATCTGGAGGTACAACCATGAACAGTTGTATCATCAGCATAGATATTCACTAAGGATCAAATTATTAATATATCACTCCCTTATGTGCCATGAGTGATACACGCTTAGGCGATCATGTATCTTTCGATGCATGACTGACGAGGCAGATTTTCCCCCGGAGTAGGTTGTCATTTCTTTCTGCGGTGGACCAGTTCCCATTCAAGGCTATAGAATCCAGTCTTCATCTTCCCCCATAACTGGGGGTAGAAAGGAGGATTCATACCTTTCCCAAGGGTATTTATTAGCACGTAAGTGAATGTAATGGATTTGACTGGAATTCGAACCCGGTTCTTCAGATTCCTCAATCCGAGCCGCTATCCATTACTCCACCGTATTAAAATAACGGTTCTCTATTTAAAGTTTGATCTGGCTCTTTTATTGATAGAGAATAACAGGTTGGGTCAGAAAGTTAATGCAGCGGTAAAATGAACCGACTATATTTACCGCAATTTTAACAATGTATCAAATATATATGGATTCCATTTGAATTCTGGGAAGAGCCTGAGTCAAAATAGACGTTTAAGACAAGGACCCTCTTTGGCAGAATAACCTTTTCTCGGTAGTGGCGGAATATTACTAGTTTGCTCTTAGCCGTATTGCATTTCACAAACCTGTCCTTTCCATATTGAGAGGCCTGAGCCTGGTCAGCGGAGAGTTGAGCTGCTAAGTTAAAGAGATGAGCTGTTAGGTTCTAGCATTTTTTTTTTTTAGCTGCACCTATGAAATATTGTATCATCAGCATAGATATCACTGAGGTTCTGAGTGTGCTCTTAGGCTGCTTATTAATATATAGAGAAGGAAGAAGGTAATATCGATAAATGAATCTTGAGGAACACCGACATTGATCTTATAGACTTCCGATGACAAGCCGTTATCAGCAACCTTGAGGGACCTGACTGCCATGAAAGATTTGATAATTAATTAATGAGACGTAATATTATCTTGATGAATCATATCATTTATGACCAAAAGAATTTTTGATTCTTTTCTCTCTTCAAATAGGAGATTGCTTTATTTCGAACATTAAAAAAAAAGAATTTGTTTCGTGAAGGCTTCTGATAGGATGACATGTGTTATAACTAAATCAATTTTATTATGAGAGTCCGTTTAGTTAAGATCAATAACTGGGTAAATCTTGTACAAACCTTCTTCTTTATGTACCGCGTTCACTCAAGATTTAGGTGATCATGACTCTCCACAACTCCCCGTCACTTATAATTGTTACTAAACTTTGTCTTTTCCTAAACACTCTTCCTCCATTCACTTACTCAAGCTCATTAATTATGTCATGCGTTTTACCTCCAGCCCTCTATGTGTTCCGTGAGTATCAAATTTTGCCAGCCCGTTTATGCGGGTTGGTGGTAACGGTTATGTTTCGAATTATTCTAGAGGCTATTGAGTGGAAATAATTGTGGATCTGAATGCAGTTATGCGGTTATTTTTAAAGAAGACACGGACACAAATTTTTAAGTACGTAATATTAAATTCGAAAACTTAAAAGGAACAATAAATGAATAAAATAAATAAATACCAAATTAAAACAAATAAAATAGATAAATAAGTAAAATAAATAAATCCAAATTAATAATTAGGTAAATAATAAACACATTAACACATTAGGAACGTCCACATAAACACAAGTAAACGTAATAATTACAACCAACAAAAATAATGAATAAAAAGTTAACAAACTATATTATAAAGTAGCCACATAACTGCATTCGGATCCATAATTATTTCCACTCAATATCCCCTAGAATAAATACTTTTTGCGATGACAACGAAAAGTTTCATGCATTTTCACTTCACGCAATAATTAGTCTTCCCACGAAAATGTAGATATTCCCTTCCAAAAGGAAAGAGAAGTTTTCCGGAACATGATTAAAATCAGCTCTGAATAATGCTGTTAGCACTTGTTCTGGCTAAACTCATTGTATTAACAGCGTTAAGTCAAACAACCTACTTGATTCACGTGTGTACCAAACAGAATAAATAGTGTTATAGTGAGGACGACCATGTTCAGATGGAAGTTATTTTCATCTAAAGAATACCATTCGTGCGAAGAGTTGTACGTATTCGTGCGGAGAGAATAAAGATGGTGTAAGTGGCAGAATTCATAAAAGCATGGGGGTGACTTTTCGGCGGGAAAATACGCCAAGTCTACCATGAAAAGGTTATTTCGAAGAACCTGAGAAAACATCCATTTGAACTTTTCCACAGTTACAGCTCAACGACATTTAAGAACGCACCAAAGCGGAATAGGTGGAAGAAATCGATCGATATTGAAAGCAAAAACAAAAACATTCGATCGCCATTGATTTCCCTTCAGTTGAAAGTTTATTTATAAAGAATGATATTTGCAATGCCATGTTTTGTACAGCACCAGTTCGAATGGAATCAAGGGAAGGTAAGAAAATGGCGTTTCCGATTAGGAAGTGCGTACATGCCTAGAAGAATCAGCATGCAAATTATTTCCACATAGTGAACCAACAAACACACAAATGAGGAGGCGGGTGTACTGAAAAGCGTTATTTAGTAAGCCTTCATATATACATATATATATATATATATATATATATATATATATATATATATATATATATATGAAAAAATATATGTATGTGTATGTGTGTGCGTGTGTGTATTTAGGCAGTATATCTTCATTTAAGCGTGTTTCATTAAGTAAGGTAGATACTATGTTTATTTATTTTTATAATAATCCGTTCTAGTTCTCTAATTATGTTCTTGATGTTAAGTTGGAATTCATCATTGAAGGAGTCGCATTTTTTGTTATCCGAAATACTTTCGATCTAAATTACGTTCCAGATCAATCCAAATTCATGAGTAATTATACTGGATATACCACTACATGCCTCACAAGTAGGCATATTTTACGTCTCTCTGACCACAGCACTAAGGAAAGCTACGAAACTCTTTTCGCAACATATTTGTTGATAAAACAACTATAATGACTCCATTTACATGTCAAAATGATTAAAATAATAGAAGCATTAATAATAAATAAAAAAAGCCAACGCTCAATAAATAACATCAATACGGCCACAATGTGCTGATCGTGTTTAGAAAATAGAAAAAAAACATTCCTATGACTCAAGATAATTATTATAAAAATAACGTATAAACAAAAAATATATTCAAATAATTGTCGGACTTAATCTATTTCATAATATATGATGTCATTTGTTTAGGTTAAGATACGCTTCCAGCAGATATAAACGTTTGAAAGAAATCATGGTAAATTTGTAGTTTAAAAACAGTAATTTGACTTTATTAACCAGACATTTTCTCTGTAGCTAAATGGCATAGCACGTCAGGCTATATGACTGTTCCACGAAGGATACAGATTTGATATTTTCTATGGAATTTCTCGGACATTCAAGCCGGTAATTGTTGCCAATACTCATATATAAACAGAGAATTTACTTAACTATTTGTATCTGCAAAACAGCGTATAAGCAGAAAATATATTAAAATAATTGTTGGACACAACATATTATACACTCATATATATATATATATATATATATATATATATGTGTGTGTGTGTGTGTGTGTGTGTATTTGAAAATTAAGATATACATAAAACGTATCTGTAAAAAGACAATATGAATAAAATAACTTTTACATACCAGTGCGTTTCATCTTCTGAGGAACATATAAGGATTTTATTTTTTGATAAGTATTTCCACCACTGTATATATATATATATATATATATATATATATATATATATAAAAGTGAACAATGAAGTCAACACTCAGAGGCGACAGGCTGTTTCATGCTGGACGATTGCATCTAGCATGAAACAGCCTATCGTCTCTGAGTGTTGACTTCAATGTTCACTTTTATATTTATATTTACATAAGCTCTGTTTCTGATATTGAGTACTTTATCCAAGAAATATAGCACATCTTTAATCTATTTTCTTTATAAATATATATATATATATATATATATATATATATATATATATATATATATATATATATATATATATATAGTTTAGTTGTGAAGTGACATACATCAAATAATGGACTCTATTCACCATTACTGTTGCAGACAATTTCTAAAGTTTTTCATCGATCGAGCTCTTTGTGTTTTTCATGTGGTTTAATCTTTTAGCGCTAAACGTGTGGCTCAGAAATTTTCAACCCATATCAGTATTGGTTTTCTATCCGGAGCAGCAAAATTCCGATGTAACATGAAATGAACTTTGGGCATTTCTCACTGTTGCAGCTTCAGATTCACCAGTCTTAAAAAAATGTTTCCACAGCAAACTCACTGTGTTCACCGGTCCAAGCCATGATGGTAACTGCTGGTATCCCCAAAACACTAGTAATAAATTTGATAGATGTAGGCACCACTGCTACTTGTCTAAGTTCCTTAGCACTACACAGCCGGCAGATTAAAATACAGTATTATGGTTTATTTTTGCTTCACCCTCTCCTTCTGTGCGTGTGTTTGTATGTGTGTGTGTGTATCTGTGATGACTGTCATGTCAACTCGTATTCGGTTGTAGTGGTCTTCTAAACGTAGCTTAGATGGGATACAAAGCTTAACGTATAGGTCACCCAGTGACGACCAAACTCTCTCTTCTGTAGTAATTGATTTAACGAGACCAGCTTGTTAACCATTACACTACGCCGAAGTGTGAATCTCGAGTCAAGTATGATTATCCAAAGAACTCAACTTATGTTATCAAGCAATTCACGTGAATGAATGTTTTCAAGTCCAAAGAGATCTATCCCTTTGTCATTCACGCTCCATAAAACAGAGGAAATTTTCTTTCCAATTAATATATATTGCAGTGCTTCTGCATTATGTTGAGGTGTTGATATATATATATCCCCTCCCAACCAAAAACAACAGTCCACATCAGCTGTCAAAATTTTCCTAGTCCTAGTTGGATACCTCAACAAAGGCTCCGGGATCCATCTCTCATAGTCAGTTTACCTTACGCCTGGGCGCAAACGCAGTCAAATATCCATCGCCACGCTTGTGTTAGACTAGAGATGGGCAGGAAAATTACGGCTCGCGGGGCACGTCTGGACCGTTGGTCTTTTTAATTCGGCCTGCCGAAGATTGACATAATTATGACTGCATTCATTTGACCTTATCCTGTAAGGCCTGTTATTCCACTAGGTGGCACATTTGCCTTATTTCTAAGTGCAACGTGTGTGTGGACAGAATTTGAGTGTGATGGACAATGTCAATGCACCCCACAGATCCCAGTTGAGATCTTAGGTCACTTCCGAGACTTTGCACTGGCAAAAAAGGTTGATCAACAACAATTTTACCACTAAAAGTGAATGTAAGTATTAACACTATAATGCTTTTTTTTCTGTTTATATTTGATATGTGCACATTGCATGCTGGTCCGGTCCGGTCCGTCTGTTAATTTTTAAGGGCAACATACCGGCTTATATGCCTGAATGCAATATGTGTCTATATTTCTGAGATGAGGTATTATGTACACTATTTACATTATTCGGACTATTGTCCTCATCTTTGTCGCCATATTTATTACAACGTTTCGGCCTTTCAGTATCTGTCTATATTTCTGAGATGAGGTATTATATACACTATTTACATTATTCGGGCTATTGTCCTCATCTATGTCGCCATATTTATTACAACATGTCGGCCTTTCAGTATCTGTCTATATTTCTGAGAAGAGGTATTATGTACACTATTTACATTATTCGGACTGTTGTCCTCATCTTTGTCACCATATTTATTACAACATTTCGGCCTTTCAGTATCTGTCTATATTTCTGAGATGAGGTATTATATACACTATTTACATTATTCGGACTATTGTCCTCATCTTTGTTGCCATATTTATTACAACATTTCGGCCGTTCATTATCTGTCTATATTTCTGAGATGAGGTATTATGTACACAATTAACATTATTCGGACAATTGTCCTCATCTTTGTCGCCATATTTATTACAACGTTTCGAACGTTGTACGCTCCGGCCTTCTTCAGGTAGTTTGGAATATCGAACTGAAGCCTTTATTTCGCTCACTGGGGTAGACTATTCTGGTTCCCCATGCCACATGCCTGAATACAAATATAAAAAAAATATTGTTTTTTCATGTAAGATTGGTCAACCAACGGAGTGCATTGGGCAGCATCTTTATTATGCGCAGAAGACAATCGACATAAATTCGCGTCGTTTTGTTCAAAAAGTTTTTTTATGGTTTCATTGATTAATGGGATCTTCATCCTCTGTACAACTTGTTTCCATTATTTGTAATTTTCGTCAAATAAAAAAATATTGGAACATTTACAGTGAAAGAATTAATAGTGAAGACAAAGGGAGGCAGCATTACGGCGTTGGGAAAGTAACTGAAGCCGAGTCGCCAGATCAGGCGAATACCAGATCATATGTAGCAGTGATAATCTAAATATGGCGGAATGATAGACTTATAGATATGTACGAGATATTCTGGAAAGAAAAATGTCTCGCCTAACACAGTAAACCAACTTTCTTAACCACTGACCTCGCAATAGATTCAATATCGTCTTTCAACTTCATGTCAACTGAAAACGATAGGCGCAACGAGTCACTTTCCTGGAGGTTAGCATCAGCCATACTGATGGATGGCAGAGGAGCGTTTTTAGTAGTATAAAATGAGACCTCTAATTGTGTGTGCTAACCGTATTATGTAAATGGCAACTTGAGAATTCAAAGCACTAAATTGCCAAGAGATTAAAATCAGCCATGCTGCTGCATGGTAGGGAAGAGTCTTTTAGCTTATATATATATATATATATATATATATATATTCAAAAAAAATTTCGCTTGAAGATGGAACAGAGCTTAGTAATTTAATTCAATTTAATTCTAATAATTATATTGAAGTTTTCGGCTCTTGTTTTGAAACATGAGAACTCTTATATAGCGTGTTGGAATCATATTTTTAAATAAATAATTATATTTATGCTCTATTTTTTTATCGAGCACTATTTTTTAAAAATAATAACAAAAATACTAAAAAAACTTTGGATTATTTACCTAACGAGTTCTTCCCTATTTTTCTATATATTTTTTTCACACACACACACACACACACATATATATATATATATATATATATATATATATATATATGTGTGTGTGTGTGTGTGTGTGTGTGTGTGTGTGTGTGTGTGATAATCTGTTGGTATAGTCCAGTCCTATGGTTAGAGAGAATCTCAGTTGAGTTCCACCACGGAATATGTGAGAGAGCGGCGCTATATTGAGTCTGATTTCCTATCTCTTCGAGGCCCGTTCGAACAGTTGCTATGACGTTTGAATGATAACCTAACTGTCAGTGTTTCAATTCTCAGTCGTGGATGCGCACTGCTATAGGACGAATCAGGTGCCAATACATTCTGTTGAGTTTTCTTCTAGAGTCGATGAATTAGTTAATTATTTTTATTTATATATATATATATATAAAGAAAAGCTGTGTTGTGTTTTTGATCTGAGAAGTATATTTTCCGTCTTACTGTTTTTTTAGACTATATTTTTAGGACGAATCAGGTGCCAATACATTCTGTTGAGTTTTCTTCTAGAGTCGATGAATTAGTTAATTTATATATATATATATATATATATATATAAATATATATATATATATATATATAAATATATAAAGAAAAGCTGTGTTATGTTTTTGATCTGAGAAGTATATTTTCCGTCTTACTTGTTTTTTAGACTATATTTTGTTTTTGCAGATTTTTTTTATGGTTTTCACCTCAGAACTTGATCCTTAAATCTACACTTACAAAAATAAAGATAGGAAATGATTGAATTTATATATTCTTCCGATCAGCTATGGGTTAAATAGCACGATGCAGTGACGTCTCTAATTATGTATAGCAGCCGTTATATGAGAATGGTACCTTGAGAATTCAAAACACTAAATGGCCAGGATGGGACAGAGAAATAAAATGCCACTGACATCTTTACAGAATAGTTGTAGTATAAAGCACAATTTTGTTATGTGGATAATGAAGAAAATAAAAGGACCTGAGAAGATGGACCCGTGTGCTCGTTTTTGATTTTATTAAACTATTATCAGACAAGTAGCATGTTAATCGATGCGATAATGTAGTTGTTGTGTAACGAATGTCTTCGCGATTTGAATTATTATTGTCAGATAAAGTGGGAATACATAAATATATACGATACCAAACAGAAAATGATACTTGGAAATTCTGACACCGAGCGACTCGTGAAGATGAGAAAAAATCCAATGAAACAACATTCATAAACAGAAACATATTATCATGAAAATATAATAACTATTGAAAGTGAAGAGCATTCAGATGTCACAGGGCAATTTATATTAACATTCTAAGCAAGAGAAAAAAACAGGCCTAAACGGTAGAAAGATTAAATAAACAAAGAAACTAAGAACTTTGTTCGTTTTAAGTCAAAGCTGCACACACACACACACACACACACACACACACACACACACACACACACACACATATATATATATATATATATATATATATATATATATATATATATATATTCGAAAATTATAACAGAACTATTTTATAGCATCACTACAAAAATAGCCATTTCGTTTCAACAATTCTGGTGTCTTATCAAGTTGTTCAACAACTCCACTGGATAAGACACCAGAAGTGTTGAAACAAAATGACTGTTTTTGTAGTGATGTTATAACATATTTATGTTATAATTTTCGAATAAATAATTATATTTGCTCTACCCTGTATTGAGCATCCTTTTAAGAATAGTATTTGTCGGTTATTGGAATTTATTCCGAATACACCAATTCTATACTTGGGTATATATATATATATATATATATATATATATATATATCATACCTACGGACGATAATGTCCTCATTCACATAAATAAAAAATCCAAACAATTACCGTGAAAGACTTCATACTGAAAGCAAAGGGAGGTAACATTACAGTAGTAAATATTGTATGTTGGAGATTCGTCTCCGGCTGTGCTGCTCAAATTCTCTACCACCGGGCAGAGAGGATCCCCAAACGAGGCTATGTCGAAGGGCAAAGTCTAGTCTCGGGAAACAGCTACCCGATCCCGTTTTATACGGGATCTACGGAGAATTTTCCTTCGCGCCTACGGTCTCGGATACCCCACATTATATTCGGCCTTGTGCCACTTCTGACCGCTTGGGGCGGTTGGTAGATGTTCTTCAGTTGGAGATTCATTGTGGAATTTACTTGACTCACTTCTAGCAGTTGCTTACTTCTACGCGCCACTAGCGAATCTTATATGTGTTGTTCGTGTCCTCGGTATTATCGTTCGTTACCAACTTTCGTGTGATTATTCTATTCAGTAATTTCCCCTAAAATAAATTCGAAATTCTCAGAAGATTAACCAGATTAAGAAACTCTTAATAAAAGCTGGAGTGCCCGACAGCCGATAAGTTGTGATTGTAACAAGGCGGATGGCAATTGTCCGAGATTATAGAATGGAAATGATATCTCTTCATTCCAGAAATAACCCACAAAGAAATTCATTACACTTCTAAATTCTTTTTTACTCAAAATATTTGATTATCGATAATATCCGATCTATCAACGGACACAATATATGTTTCTTTTTATCACGACTCCCTCGAAGTATTTTTTTGTGGTAAGACTATGAATTTTGTGTTATTGATATTAGAAGTGCTATCGGAAATCTCTAATTTGCATGCATTTGTGAAATTTCCAAACCCGATTTTCTACTATTGAAGATAAAAGGATTTTGGTAGGGAAGATGTCTAATTGTTTTTTTTTCAATATATTTCTCTTCTTTACCTAGTTATTCTTGGTTGCTCATTCTAAGGGCCGTGAGGTAAAATCCTATAACTAATATTGATTTCATCTTTTGACTGTGCCTGGAATAGAAATTAATTAGTTCGTTTTTGTGAGTGGGTTTGCGGTAAAGACTAAAATTTACTTTTTTATTGTGTAGTATATTGCTGCTTGGCTCAAATAAGGCAACAGAAACGCATATATAAAAATATATAAATATATTTTATTGTTCAATTTCCGTGAATGTGTAGAATGAGGCAGAATAAAAGAGGTTAGAATTGCGCACACAAGACGGAAACAAATCTTCATTGAACCTCCAGCCAACCATTCTGTCCAGATCAAGAATCGAACCTGGTAAATAACATTTGGACAGATACCCAACTTTACGTGGCTACGCTTCCTTCCGTCATGTCGCCTACGCAACTTAGTGTGGCCATACCTATTCCGTCATACGCCCACGGATGCATGCATTTCTTTGCGCACAGGACACCTGTGTGTCCTGTTTATTCTAGGCTCAGTATACCTGTGTGTCCTGTTTATTCTAGGCTCAGTTTTTTTTTTAGCCACCGCATGCATTTCCTCTTTATGCTATCACCAGTTCCGATTTCTGCTCACACACTGATGCAGCGGAAGTAAGACAAAAGTTTTTCCTCAACCGATATCCAACAATTGTTACGTATTAATAATATGTCAAAGAAACGTAGATATCTGTTTCAAATTCAAGTGTAACTTCAATGAAATTCCATTATTATATTTAGTAGATTTTGTGAGGATGTCATCATTGTATCTTAGGTAAATGGCGATTTTAAGCGTGTGTTTAAAAGACAAGCAAGGACACAAGTAATGGGTGATTCCATACGTAAGCCAAATTCCTGCTTATAAAGTCTTTTGAGGAAACAGAAGAAAGAAAGGTTAATAATTAGTTTGTATAGTTGGATAACTTTATGGACATGTAAAGGAAGTTTTTCTTTTGCTTTTTGAGGCTGGTTTCTTAATAAGTTGAGGCGTTTTTTAAAAGGGTATATTTGTGTATTGCGATTTGCTATTGAAGCAAGCCATAAACTTGTTTTCCCTGTACCTACTAGACACAGACACACGCATATATATATATATATATATATATATATATATATATATGTGTGTGTGTGTGTGTGTGTGTGTGTGTGTGTGTGTGTGTTGTGTGTAAGTTTATAAACAGTGGCTGCTGCCGCTAATGCAAAGCTCTTCTAATCGAATGGAGCTCTCCGAGCTACTAACGTTTTTCGCATAGTAAAAACGTTAAAATGTCCCTTTCGCTCTGCCGTGGTAGAATTTCTGATTGATGCCTAATCGGTCAGATTTAGATACCGACTTGAAGCAATCTGACGTCTAGCCGCACTAATGAGATGTGATACAGCGAAATTGTCTGTGTTTGGGTGACTATATATATATATATATATATATATATATATATATATATATATATGTATGTGTGTGTGTGTAAAGTGTATATATATATATATATATATATATATATATATATATATATATATATATATTATTATTTATATATTATATGCGCGGTACCTTTTAGAAAATATTTTGGTTGGATTGATGTGATTTTTTGACCCTGGGTCTCACGCTTTTGTCTGACGGTCGCAAAAGCATGAAACCCACCTGCTAACACCCTTGGCAAAGTTGTGTATCCTCTTCTTCTCCCTCTAGCTATGGGTAAATAGCAGGACAGACTGGGTTCTATAACCTTGGATGGCAACTGGTGTAGGAGAAAGACAACTCTGAATTCAAAACCTGCGGCGGGATGTTTGGGGACCCTGTGGCACGTAGTACACCAGGTCTCTGTATTTGGCCCTTCAAAAAGTGTGGATGGTTATGCGCGAAACCTTCACCATTATAATCAATTCTCATGTCCTGTTGTCGGGCAGTTGGTTTCCTAGAACTGATCTGCTTGACCCTCATACGTCGAATTCGACGGGAGAGTCGAGTAATATATATATAAAATAAGAGAGATAAATATATATATATTATCATCCGGATCACGCACAGAGAAACTAGAATTATGATACACTCGTGAGCTGTTTGACTAATAAAATGCATCTGAATTCTGCTTAAACAATACAAAACTAAAAGTACCATAACATTTTTCAATTATTTGATTTTCTAACCAAGATTTAATACTAGCGGAAAATGCTGGATTTCTAAATCTTATTTATTTTTTCTTTGTTTAAACATTCTGTCGGATACCTATCTCTATGTGATCTCTATTTCATTTTAATTGATACACACACACACACACATGTATATATATATATATATTTATTTAAAATGAGTTTCACTCAGTACAAGCATTCGACGTAGAAGTTTACAGACAGCATTTTATTCGGATATGTATATATATAATAAAAAGGCTTAAACACTAATATTAGTATTTAAGCCTATTTATTATATATTTACTCTTTCCTGGACATTGAGTTCTACCCGGATTCTATCCTCTTGGAATTATTTTTTTACACACACACACACACACACACACACACACACACACACACACACACACACACACATATATATATGTATGTATGTGTATGTATGTATATATATTTATATAGTTTAGAGATATGATTGCATATGTATGTGCATATTAACCACTAATATTATCTATCTATCTATCTATCTATCTATCTATCTATCTATCTATCTATCTATCTATCTATATATATATATATATATATATATATATATATATATACATTCTTCGCAATGATTCTTTTCCCCCGGGTAGCGATTTGCAAAAAAAACAACATAGTTTATAAATTCAATTTGTGCCATTTGGAAGATTGTTTAAAACATTCCAAACGAATTAAATAATATTTATGTTGGTTCCTCTTTAAAAATTGGTAACAGAAGTCATTGGTTAATGCGTTATTTTCCTATCATTTTTTATTTTTTTTTGTAAACAATGTCTCTTATTTTCTTTATCTTTGATAATGCTTTTTCCCAATATTGCTGGATTCCTTCGTTTAATGATAGTGTTATTATTCCGACGTTTGAAAAGAATTTACATAAAATAAATAGACAACACTTGTCTATAATATTTAATTTCTATATTCTTGTATATCTATATATATATATATATATATATAAATTTTAAAGAAACGTTCATTGTATCTTTTACTTTCTGCCCTTATTTACATTTTTGTATGTTTATCTGCCGTTTCACTTTTTTTTTCACCTTGAAAAATATCTCTTTTCTATTTCTGCCATTTCTAAATTCTTCTCCATCTCCCATTCCTTTAAATTATGGCTATCATCCTCCCTTTCTTTTTCTTGTATCTTTCTTTTCCTTATATTTCCTACATATTTCTTTCCCTTCTTCTCGCTATAATGTTTCTCTCCCTTTAGATTTCCATCTCTCTTCTCATTTCTTTTCTTATCTTTTCTCTCTAAATCCTTTATCCGCCTTTTGGCTCTCACAGAAGGTTAATATATTTATATCTAATTCATAATCTCTGATCCTGTTTATTTAATTATACATAATCTAAGTATACATATATACAAATATTTATCCGCCTTTTGTGAGAAAGTTAATATGTTTATGTAATTCAAATATGTAGAAAAATTATAGGAAATCTAAGTTTCCAAACAAATTTCGCTTGAAGATAAAACAGAATAAAACATTTCGATACTTTAATTCAATTTAATTTTAATATTTATATATATATATATATATATATATATATATATATATATATATATATATATATATATATATATATATATATATATATATATATATATATATATATATATATATATATATATATATAAAACCAAACAAGGCAGGAGTGCCACTAGCACACCAGGGGTAACAGAGGATTGAGAACAAGAGTAAAGAGGCGTGTTTGAGGAAAGGAGAAGGTAGGGGAGAAAGCTCAGGGTATCAAATGTCGATTGACATTATACTTGGAAAAATATATATATATTATAAAGAGGTAACTATACAATGAATCAATTAGTAATATTAATATAATTAATAGCGACTCCTCTTCGTTAACAGACTTAATATATGCATTAACTTACTGACAATCCATTGAATGGCACGAATCTAATGTATAAATTTGTTGCTGGAGTTTTATGTCTAAATGGAAAAAATTACAGCCTGACGATGTGAACATAACATTTTTTCGAAAGTACTTGCTGCTCTAAAAATACACCAGATCCATTTGACAACAATTTTATACATAAGGATCGCATCATTCAACATGTACTTGATCCTTCAATTTCTTAATTGAAAAGATCCTCTGGTTATTGAACAGAACTGGGAATTAAAAGTTTGTTTTATTTCTACGGTTTGAGCCAAGACAATCTGGGTGCCGATAATTGGACAGGTTCAAGCAATATCCTAGCCACTCAATTTTCTCGCGTAGGAAAACAAATTGACCTCGACTGAACTGGTTTCAAAACGAAACAGAGAGAAAGCAATGTTATGACAAGATAACGTTGTTAATTTAATTAAATTTCCTCCGTCCTAACCAGTCGGCCATTTAAGGAGGGCGTGAATGAAAAGAAAAGAGTATCAAACATGGCTGATAATATTAATTGCATTTATTATTGATTTGTTTATCTGTCATGTCTTTATTTTGTTTTTGCTTTTCGAAAACTTGTGTTGGATGAAATCGTTCAGAAGATCGACATTACAATTTCTAAGTCTCTATCCTACGGGAGATAACGTTAATACAACATTTTAGCAGACTTATTTGAGTCTATTTTGCTCAAGATATTAGGTTTCTAGCACCATATCATCATGAAAACCACACAAACACACACACACGCACAAACATATGTGTGTGTGTTTGTATATATATATATATATATATATATATATATATATATATATATATATGGTTTATTTCGTCAGCAATCATTCTCTCAAACATGGTTTTTAAATATGGATAAGTACAGCCTATTATTTTTTAATTAATTTTCTTCAAAGAACAAAACATGCTTGGCACACACACACACACACACACACACACACACACACACACACACACACACACACACACACACACATATATATATATCGTCTTTCACAGACAGACTGTTTCGTTGTATCGCAGACGTCCGATTGCCTCTAGCTAGGATCGAAATTGAATTGGCGTCAGTCGGGGATTCTAGCACTTAGCCGTTAGCGCACGGCAGGGGTGAAGGTGAATTTAAGCGTTTTTATTTTTAGATAAACACACAATGACTGAGAGAACTCGATTCTATTTACGGAAGAGTCGTGCATTATTAGAGTAATAGTCACTGTTTACAAACCCCCACTTCCTCCCCAGAGAGCTCAACCGAAATAATTTCTGGTGCATATATATATGTATGTATATGGGAATCGGTAGGATAAAAATGTACATACACGCACAAATACTTTGTACGTACGTAAGTATATTTCTTCCTCAGGTGTTATAATTACACTGCTATATAGGAAACCCACTAGCATTAACTTGTGTCTTCTTAATTATAATAATGAATGCTCCCAACGATATAAGTTAGAAAAAAAACTTAATCCAACTCACACAAATGATATCTTCCAAAACTGTATTCTATAAAAATTACATAACATTGAACAAACACTTGTTAATAATAGATTTCCTAATTCCGTCATTGATCACCAAATTAAAATGTATCTCAATAAACTTAATAATACCTCTAACAAAATTGATAATATTATTAATAATATTGTACGTCAAAATAAATAGAACACTATTAACTTATACTATTGTAACCAAATGCATAATAATTATAAACATGATGAAACTACACTCAAAAACATAATAGATGTAAATGTTAAACATATTAATAAGAAATAAGCTCATCATATATAATAAAAAAAATAAAACAATCGATCTCATAGTCACTAATAACCTTACAACGACACAACTAAATTCTTTACAAAAAAACAATGTAGTGTATCAATTTGAATTGCCCATTCGGAGATTGTCTCTCTAATGCTAATGATAAACCTACAATATATTGGTTTCACTACAATCACCTTCTCCCGTAAACTTACCTGTCACATTTCTGATCTAAGTGCTATTAAACAACATTACTTAGGAAAAAAATCGCCATGTACATGATATTAGACAAGAGATTAATTAATAATAGAAAATACACATACAAATAGTAAAAATAACCTTCAGATATTGGAGGCCATATACATTAAAACAAAGCAACTCACAATCAACAAAATTACATTTCAAACTAGTCACAACACATTACATTGCATCTAAACATATGATTCTGCTGTCGGTCTCTCACGTGTTATGTCGTCATATCACCCCATCATGAATTTTACGACCTGCGCAATCTTCTATGTCGATAAAATTGAATATTATCTTTGATGGTGAATATCTTTGTTTAAATGTCAGTATAACCACTATGCAGATAACCCATGTGAGCTGAAAGCTTAGATCAAGCAACAACGTAATAAATATATATCCAAAATGTGGACAATTTTATTCTTTATTTTCACCCGAAATACGAAGTTTAGCATGGCTCATGATTAAATATAACAGACATTCATTGTCTGTTATATTTAAATATATATATATATTTAAATATATATATATATATATATATATATATATATATATAGTCAGACAGACTGTTTCACAGCTCTTCAAGCCGGGATCGAAACCTGACCGTTTTGTATCAGTCAAAGATTCTACCACTAGGTTAGAGAGAAAGGCCTAGTCTCTCTCAGTCTCTCTCTCTCTTTTCTCTCTCTCTCTCTCTATATATATATATATATGTGTGTGTGTGTGTGTGTGTGTGTGTGTGTGAGAGAGAGAGTGTGTGTGTATATATATATATATATATATATATATATATATATAATAATAATAATAATAATAATAATAAAAACATACATATACGGCACATATACTTGCACTTGGATATATATTTCTTTCTCAGGTGTTATAAAAACAGTGCTCACTGTTGAATAACAGAGCCATTGCTTACTTATTAGTGATTATGCATAATGTCGAATGTCGATAGCATGACACGGAGTTTCATGGAAACCTGCAATCTTCAGGTGTGAAAGCTGACTGTTAGAGCGTTATGAAATTATCATTTTCGTGGTGATGATTTAAAATTGTGTGTTAAGACTTGTTTATTTTATTATTGTTGCCTATAATAAATATTCTTCCCAGAAGAAATTAATGTTGCCGATAATATTATAATTTATTATTTATATCATTTCAATGTTTACGTTCGAAAGACAAAGAAGTAAAAAAAAATAAAAAAATATCTAAAATATAAAAAAAATTGAAATTGTGTCAACACGCACTGTGCATAAATCTCTTTTTTGCAGAAAATTCCTTGTTATAATATTTAAAGCAATGTCTTATGGAATAAACTTAGTTCTGATGATGTTAATAGCATAATAGTTTAAGACTATAATGTGTTTCGAACCTAACCTTATACTTATTAAGGTGACATTACATATACACACGTTACAAATTCATCGACTACGGTAATTTGGAATTATATATGCGTATAGATATATAAGAAACGTTATTATTGATATGTTCGATGAATATTAATAGGTGTCACATATAATATTAATATTCGTAAGATCTATTTTGAAATCTATTTTAATCAGGGTCAATGTGTGTTTAAGCAGATGCTTGTTTATATGGATACATGTAGAAATAAATTCGCTTCCCGTTTTCAGCAAGTTAGAGTTATTTAAATGTTTTAATCTAATAAGCTTCTCCAACAAAGACAATTTGCATCTTTCCCTAGTATGGTTTAGCTTTCGCAATTGTCTCCCATCTAATGGTTTAATCACCAAACATACTTTGAAATTGTTGAGCAGTTTTTGTAATTAATATTGTTCATTATCATTTTGTGGTGGCAAAAGCACGATTAGCAGATGTTTTCGGTGGATAAAAAGTAATATTTAACATAATCGTCTGAATTGGTTGTAGGCCTGTAGATTATGGCTTCGCTCATGCACAGGCAATTTAGTATGAAGGTTACGTTTTAGGGTTTTACTGCAGTTTCATTAACTTTTAGCAGGATTATTATTTATTTTTTTTGTTTGTTTATATATATATATATATATATATATATATATATATATATATATATATATATATATATATATATATATGCATATATAAAATATAGTAAAATGCTAACTACATGTACAAAAAGACTTCTTCAGATAATAATAGTTAATCAATGGATTAACACACACACACACACACACACACACACACACACGGATGGAATAAATAAAATAAATGCTGCTTAAAATTTTATATTGAGAACGCATTGTAATGTGGGGCCAAAGTTGGGACCACAGAAGTAAAACACGGAACACGGATTAGATGTAAGAAAGATATATTAACAACAGGTTACAGAGATAGTGTAAGCAGAGCTTACTATAAGTTAGTGTCCAACACTGGTAGTCGTACGAGACTCTCACTGTCTCTCTCTGTCACTCTTTGTCACTCTGTCTAGAGTGTTGTGTCGCATACTTAATATAGGCCTGGAAGAGTCTATTATGTAGGTAGTTTCCGGTCTCACAATACCCCCCTTCCATAGAGTTTTGTTTTTGAAAAGGAGAGAAAAAAATAAAACTTAATACTTATTCCTCTTGGGATTTACGTCGAGCGGTTGAGTAAATTTCCTTTTCCTTCCTGAGCGTCGCACTTCAGGACATTGAAACGTGAAACTGATAGTCACCATATAGTATTGATTCCCATGTCTACAATATATATATCCGTATGAGTATTTTTAGTGATATGTATATTCATATAGTGCATATAAAATGATCTTCAAACATATATTTTTCAATCGCAAAAATAAATTTATTTTTGCAAGATCAACCACGTAATGTATTTTCTGCGTATGACTGAGATTTCAAACATTTAATCTTAACGCCACAAAAGAAGAAACAGCATAGAGGCAATCGACCACAAACAGATCCGCATCGATTCTATAAATAGCCATTTGCGTTCTTGATTTCAGATTGCCATGTCTTTGGTTCCATACTTTGAGTTAACCAATAACGTGTTTAACCTAAATGCATTAAATGAAGCGATTTTTTCTTCATCATCGTCATCATCATCATCATCATCATCATCCTTTCCATGACTAAGTGTTGTCTAAATATCGATGCCTATATATCTAGTGTGAAAGTTATTTATTCAAACGTAGGAAATTATAAATGGCGGGGACCACCCCTCTTCAATTTAAACAATAGCCGATGTCCTCCAACTTTAAGAAACATTGTCATTGATTCAGTTGAAGGAACATCTGCTGTGGCTTTTGAATTCTGTCCTAGAAACACACTGCCTAGCAACCCCATGTCATCACCGCACTAGCAGCATATATAGCTATGGAGCCCAGTAAACAAAATTGTGCTAGATGACTCGAGAAGTTTAATCCGCATTTTGATAGGTCTTGCCACCTGCCTCACCAGAAAAGAGTGATAGAAGAACCTGTTTAATCCTCGATAACCCGATGATGTGGTAGCTAGTAATGTATCATGTAATATATCATTATTAGTCGTAGATGGATCTTATTTATATGTTGAATTTATGATTTATCTGTTGTTATATAGTGTCAGATATTATTTGTACCAAACTGATTTTAGTGAGACAATACAATAATCATTAAAAGCAGACAGGATGCGATAAACCTCTCTCTGTTCTGCAGCTACTTTCATTGAAAGTACATGGAAGAACTATATCCCATGGTCCTGTAATCAAATCTTCCTGGTAAGATTACGCCATACCACTTACATAGCAGCAAACCACCCATATTCCCTCCCTATTCTATCGGTGAGTAGTACTGCCAACTGGATGTTTCTTCGATCAATTCAATCTTAACCTGTTCAAGGTTAGGGTTAACTCTTATCTTCCACTCCTATACACACAAATAGCCTCCTAACGTAACACTCTACCTCGAGTGGCCCTTTTAAATAGTTACCTTTACTGTAAAAAAAAATATAGATGATCCTAATAAGATTATTCTGAAAATAACAAAGCTGTAAATATTTAACTGATGCGTCGAAAAGTAAACTAAACGGTTGTTCATGTATGACAGCTGCTGTATTGAGCTCCTCGGTCTTGCAGACCGAATCACAGAAGAAACTATGTCCCAAGAGACATATTTTGGATTTGAAACTCCAACACCAAAACAGAGATTTGTAAAGTATTTCTACATGAGCATAAAAATGTCACCACTGGCCAAATGTCTCCTAAAATTTCTATACTCCAGACAAAAATGCTACTGCACAATTTAATATGACTCTAGGATTACAAGAAAAAAAACGAAGGTCACAAAGGTGGATGTGCATTTTTTAAATTCATTATTTGAGACTTTGCTGATGTAACTTATCGTATCTAAAATGGTAAACTACGACTGACTTGAAAGTATTTACCCAGAGTAAAAGAGTCATAAACATTCGATTCCGGTCGGGAATATTTTTGGAAAAATCGAATGGTTCGCTCTCAAGTGTTCCCTGTCTAAGTAAGAGATTTTGTCTTTTAACAAATATCGTATTTTTGACATCTCAACATCGTTCTAACACAGTAAGCTTTCAGGATTTTACAGCATTACAAAATTTAAATATAATAATTTTTTACTTCCGTTTATAAGTACATGTTGCAAAATAATATCCTTATATTTACGTGTTGATACTATTTTTTCATTTTTGTTCATCCATATATATATATATATATGTGTGTGTGTGTGCGTGCGTGTGTGTGTGTGTGTGTGTGTGTGTGTGTGAGAGATAAATATAGTTTTAAGGTAAAAGTGTTTAATATCAAGTTTAGAGCGTATATAATATGAATGTGCAACATTGTTGTCAACACCGAGATGTAACCTGTTCGTTCTATCCTTGAAAGCAATCTTTAAGTCATGACTTCATGGCCTGAAGTTTGAGTTCAAAAATGACACAGACAGTGTTGACCTCAGTATGCCCTTACACACACACACACACACACACACACACACACATACATATATATATATATATATATATATATATATATATATATATATATATATATTCATAAGTATGCAAATCTGTGGCAAACATATCTATTTATATATAGGTCGTTAAAAGCACTGTGGTTTAGACGTTTGGAGACAAGACAAAACTAAATTCAATCAGTCTGTTGATCTCTTGGAATCGACTTAACAAAAGACAGAATCGATTACCATTCTAGCGGATATGTTAAAGTTTGGAGAGTTTCTGAAACAGCCGAAATTTTATGAAACGAGGCGGCATTTCACGTTGCCAAGAACTGACTTTATTTTTGGAAGAATATTCTTTCGAACATCTGGCCGAGGCTGATGGCTCCATCATGAAATCTCATCGGGGTTTCAGAATTTCAATTCCAAGTCTATAATTACTGGCACCTTAAAGAATAAAACTGTGAAATTGCTCTTTAACAGAGACTTTTTGTATTTATTGATTTGTTTGTTAATTTTGTAAAGCCAGATAATATTTTTAGATTGTAAGATATTTTGGAGATAATAATGATTTACTTATACAAACCATACTAATTAATCTATAGCTGGGAGAGAGAGATGGATTCGTACCATTCCCAAGGTTATTTGCGTGTGAGTGAATATAACGAACATAATGGGAATTGGAACTCGGCTTTCCGACCTTCAATTCCAAGCCATTATCCATTACACCACCCGTACATTTAACCTTGCAGTACCTGCTGTTATCCAGTTAGGTACTAATTAGGCTCGAGGCCCGTTAACTTCGGTGACCGGACGAGAACCGGTTTTAAAAGAAACGTCAAAGTGTGTACCACAAGATCGTTTTAAACGCATATACTAATTGAAGTGCGTTACAGGATAATAGAACGAATTATATGTTTTTTAAATGCAAAAAATTTACGAGTCGTTATTATGTTATGTGATATATATATATATATATATATATATATATATATATATATATATATATATTTATATATGATAAATATAATGATTATATATGAAATAAATACTTAACGTTAATATTTATGTTATCTATGAGCCATTGTTATATTATTATGTTATATATATTGTTTAAATTTGTGAATATAATACTCTACATTTGGCTGACTCATTCTGTCGAGTGAAGGTCCATATAGGTCAATATATATAAATATATATATATATATATAAATCTAGGTGTAGAATCTAGGTAGAGCTCAATGTCCATGACAGACCAAGAATATAATATAAAAGTCTCAAACACTAATATTCCATAGTTTGAATTTGTAGGTCTGATGAATTGGATCGTAATTCCGATTCCAATGAAATAAATTATAGCCATGGAATATTAGTGTTTTAGCCTTTATATATATATATATATATATATATATATATATATATATATATATAT
>CAHIKZ030000913.1:760000-1002500 GCA_903632075.3 Acanthosepion pharaonis | reverse complement strand
GTTCTCTGGTTGCTGTTTCCGACTGGTAGTTAGGAGCCCTAACTCTTGCGTAGCGTCTTGAGCGGCCGCTGTGATCAAAAGTTGTATAATACCGGGGTGTTTGTAGTGCCATGTCGCGCATGGAAAGGTGTCCCTGCAGTCACCTCCGGTGGGCAGCCCTGAGGCCACATAATGATGCACATTTTGCCAACTCCTCTCTTCCCGCGTGACGCTCGAAACTGTCTTTTACTTCGGGTCTTCTCATCTTACAAACAAAATTCAATATGAGTTACAAAAACCGAAAGATTAACCCTACACCAGCCTTTCAAAAACCACCTAAACCCCTCAACATTTCATTCTCCAACATCCGGGGCATTAGGACCAACTTCTGCAGTCTGGAATCTTTCCTCACTGCAAACGGCCCGGATATACTGGCTCTGTGAGACAAACCTTGTCTCGTCTATCCCCTCTTCCGATCTCTCGATCTTCCTCTCCTCAGAAAAGACTCTCTAACCCACATGCACGGTCTTGGTGTCTACGTCAAGGAACATCTCCCACTGGCCAGTGAGTTTTCTCTCGAATCGCCAGACCAGTCATACATGTGTTTCCGACTCTCTCTCCTCAATGCGGTAAGCTATCTCTTCTTCTTTTACCGCTCTCCATCCTCTCAAGACTGTGGGATACTCGATAGCATTTCTGATAACATTGACAAGGCTCTCCCCCTCCACCCGTTTGCTCACATTTTTGTGTTTGGTGACTTCAACGCTCATCACACCTTGTGGCTTAAAAATGGTACTACTGACCACGCAGGCATTCAAACGCTCAATTTTTCAATCTCCCATTTCCTCATACAGATAGTTAACTTCCCTACTCGTTTTGCCTTCAACCGGGAAGGTAAAGCCTCTCTTCTCGCCCTGTGCTTTACCTCCACCCCCGAATCCTGCAGCGCCTCGCAACTTTGCCCTCCTGGTAACTCTGACTATGCAGTAGTATCAGTTAACATCTCCTTCAACTCCACCCCTTATAAAAAAACCTCTTATCACTAGAACTTCGTTCTACTATCAACGAGCTGACTGGGACGCGTTCCGTGATTTCCTCCGCGATGTCCCCTGGGATGGAGTCTTTAAGCTCCCCGTCCAAGAATGTGCTTCTGAGGTCTCTTCCTGGGTTAAAGCTGGAATCGACGCTTTCATCCTATCAAGGAAATATAGGGTCAAGTCGCGCTCCTCCCCCTGGTTCTCGGCTGCTTGCTCAGCCGCCATCGCCCATAGGCACCACTACTTCTACCTATTCCGTAGCGACATGTCTGACTGCAATAGACGTTTCTTTGCCTTCGCCTGTAACGAATGTAAGCGTGTCCTCAACGATGCTAAGTCAGTATTTGCGGCTCGAATGAAGGAACGTATTGCATCTCGCAAATTTGGCTCCAAAGATTATTGGCGTCTCTGCAAGAGCGTATTGAACAATTGCAAACCCTCTATACCTCCTTTATTCAACCAGTTCGAAGTCCTGACCTCCTCTACCGACAAGGCTGAATGCTTTGCTCGGAAATTTTTATTCAACTCGACGCTCGACTCTTCCAGTGTACCCATACCCGACTTCCCTCTTAGAACTGAGGCCATATTGAGTAGGTTAAACATAATCCCATCTTTGGTACTGGCCGTTATCTCCAATTTAGACCCCAACAAGGCTAGTGGTGGAAACGGGATACCAGCCATTGTTTTGAAGAAATGCGCGCCTGAACAGGCACCCGCCCTTTCTAAACTATACAACTACTGCCTCAAGGAATCGTGTTTTCCTGACTGCTGGAAGACCTCTTCGATCGTTCCTGTGTTCAAGAACTCCGGCGACCCCTCTGACCCTTCCAACTACCGTCCTATCAGTCTCCTTCCCCTCTTCGGCAAAATCTTCGAAGCCCTAATCAATACCGGGGTGGTTAACCACCTCACATCCCATGATCTGCTCTCAGACAAGCAATATGGTTTCCGCTTTGCCCGATCTACAGCCGATGTGCTTACGACCATCACTGAAACAGTCTACCGAGCTCTTCAAAATAATGGGGAAGCCCGAGCCGTGGCACTAGACATCTCCAAAGCATTTGATAGGGTTTGGCATGCCGACCTTCTTCGCAAGCTCCAGGGTTATGGCATTACGGGTCGATTATATAACCTAATACGATAATTCCTGTCAAACCGTGAATTGAAGGTCGTTCTCAACGGATTATCCTCCAGTTTCTATCCCACGAACGCAGGTGTTTCTCAAGGCTCCATTCTAGGCCCCACTCTATTGCTTATCTATATAAATGACCTTCCTGACGCCATAAATTCCCAAGTTGGCATCTACGCGGATGACACCACAATTTATTCCTGCCTCAAAAAAAAATTTAGCCTCGCTGACAAAACTCACCTGGCCGTGCATCTCGAAAAGGACCTCCAATCGATTGTGAACTGGGGCATGAATTGGCTGGTCAACTTCAACGCTTCTAAGACAAAACTGCTCTCTATTAATCAACACAGAGATCCTTTCCTTCCCTCCATTAGAATGTCTGACGCTCAACTTCTCGAGAGCAACTCTCTGCGGCTTCTCGGTCTCACGTTGACTGCTGACCTGAGGTGGAATAAATACATTAAGTCAATTGCCTCGTCCTCGTAAGAAAAGTTGGCTCCCTCCGCGCCAGGAAGTTTTTCTCCCTGGAGCTCCTCCAGATCTACAAATCAACAATTCGCCCTTGCATGGAATTGCTGCCATATTGGTCTAGTGCCCTTCTGTTTGCCTCGGGGTTCTTGATAGGCTCCAGAGGCGGATATGCAATGTAGTTGGCCCTGCCATGGCGTCTCGTCTACAGTCACTTTCTCAAGACGCGCCGTCGCCTCCTCTGTCTGTTCTGCAAAGTTTCATGGAAATTGCCCGAGGAGCTGCATTCGCTGGTTCCAGCGCCTTACGATGCTGGCATCCCGCTCTCACCCTTCACTGTCGAAACTCCTAAATGTAGCCGTCTCTTCTACTCTAATAGCTTTACATGTCTCGCACATCTCGCCTGTGGAACTCCTTCCCTAGTCCTGTTTCCTGTGAGCTATAATCTCCAGCTATTCAAGTGTAATGTCAATCGACGTTTCCAGTTGCCTTGATCTATCCACTACCTCATCCTTTCTTCTATCACTCCTATCTGACCTTTTCTAAACTTTCAAACACTTTGCGTCCCTAGTGGCTTCCCGCCTTGCCTTGGGGAAATGCTTAAAAAAAAAACAAACACACAAAACAATTAATACAAATAAAATTATATATAAAAATTTGTTGATTAAAAGTAATGAGGGTGGATGTGAACCACAAATCAAACTAAAATATAACAAAAACACAAAAACTAACGCTAACTGATATTAGTTGAATCCGTCACCCCCCCAAAAAAAAATAAGAGAGGCCGATCTATTTTGTTTTCAGACAAAATCAAGAGGATCTTTCGTTAAGGAAGAGGAATGATAAAATAAATACGGCCATCGGGAAAAAGAACCTGACTTAGTTGAGATAAAGAAAGTGACAAAAACCAACTGGGGAGGGTTAGAATCTCGATTTGGATTATAACCAAAGAGGATACAGGGAATAGTCCAGGAACAACACTCACATTAAATAGGTACACAAGAAGGGTCTATCCTAACCATTGTAAATTAGGGACACTTAAAAAAGAAAATAAATGTTAGCACCTTCACACAAGCTAGGCTTGTTATATTTACCCACTTTTCGCCGAAATCTGTCGAAACGAAACTATCAGTTTTAATCTTCACTCTGAGCAGATGCTCAAAGAATCGGATTAGATACTAATGAGAATAGCGCTAAAATCTCAAGATTTCCTCTGTTCGCGTCGTTCAAATCACTATTCGAGCCGTGGCTAGCAGTGTCAGAAACACTATGTTTACTCCCAGAAATTGATGACGACACATTGTCTCACGTGTATGCGTGATCAATGTGCACGAGCTTTTCGGAAGCGATACAACCCATCAACTCGCCGACATAGTTTCAAAGGGAGGACATTGGGAGAGGGTTTACGAAGTCATTTCCTCTAATCGAAGGACACACCGTTGACAGTCTCTACAAATCCTTCACGCCCTACATGAAGGCCCTGTTATTGAGAGATAGCTTATTCCGAATCAGTTGTCAGGTAAGAGAAAACTCAAGGTTTCTGAGGTAATCCGCCGCTGGCACCCAAGGCCAAAATGAGCGAAACTCGTCCGCCGACGATGCGTAGTGTATCCTTCGTGTCGCCCTCCACGATAGAAGACTTTCTTAGGCCGAGAAAGGTCTGAAAACAAAATAGATCGGCCTCTCTTATTTTTTTTTGGGGGGGGGTGGACGGATTAAACTAACCTCAGTTATCGTTAGTTTCTGTGTTTTTGTTATATTTTAGTTTGATTTGTGATTCACCTCCACCCTCATTACTTTTAATCAACAAATTTTTATATATAATTTTATAATCATTTATTTGTATTAATTGTTTTGTGTGTTTTACAGGTTCCCTGTGTGTTTTTTTTTTTTTTTTTTTTAAGCATTTCACCCCAAGGCAAGGCGGGAAGCCACTAGGACGCAAGGGGTTACAGAAAGTTTAGAGCAAGATCAGATAGGAGTGATAGAAGAAAGGATATGGGTAGTGGATAGATCAAGGCAACTGGAGACGTCGATTGACATTACACTTGAATAGCTGGAGATTATAGCTCACAGCGAAACAGGAATACAGAAGGGAGTTCCACAGGCGAGAGGTGCGAGACATGAAGCTATTAGAGTAGAAGAGACGGCTACATTTAGGAGTTTCCACAGTGAAGGGGTGAGAGCGGGATGCCAGCCTCGTAAGGCGCTGGAACTCATGACGTCTGGGAACCAGCGAATACAGCTCCTCGGAGCAATTTCCATGAAAGTACTTGTAGAACAGACAGAGGGAGGCGACGTGAGAAAGTGACTGTAGACGAGACGCCATGGCAGGGCCAACTACATTGCATATCCGCCTCTGGAGCCTATCAAGAACCCCGAGGCAAACAGAAAGGGGCACCAGACCATATATGGCAGCAATACTCCATGACAAGGGCGAATTGTTGATTTGTAGATCAGGAGGATCGGCTCCGGGGAGAAAAACTTCCTGGTGCGGCTCAAGGAGCCAACTTTCCTTGTGGTGGACGAGGCAATTGACTCAATGTATTTATTCCAACTCAGGTCATCTGCTGTCAGGAGAATCTCGGAAATTGACTGCAGATGTTCCGTTACGATCTTGTTTAAAATTTTTAACTCAGTGTTTAGTAGAGTTATGAGCCGATAGTCGTGTAAATCTCGCCCAACACAATTGCCCTTTTTAACAGCGTGATCACACCCCTGGTGATCAGGTTGTGGACGGATCCCTGGCGTTACCAGTTGCTTAACACGACAGTCGAAATGTATTAGGTTGGTGCAAAAATAATTTCGTTTTCTAACATATGTTACTATTTCAGAAAACGAAATTATTTTTGCACCAACCTAATATTTGTTGTCATAGTTACATCAAATTCAATATTTAAAAAATAGACGCTCCTTCGTAAACCTCTTTCTGAATATTGGTAACCTTCTTTTTACAGAGTGTTTGTTTTTGATGTCGGCAATATGGTTAAATTTCCTAGAACTTTTATGACTTTATCAAAGCAATATATTTTTCGCTTTCATTGCTTGCCTTGATAAAGTCGGAAGACGAAACGCGTCAGCAAGAAGAATTTGTTAAAGATTTAAGTGGAAAAAACAAGCAAAAAAGAGATACGCTGTCTTGGCATTACGTCTTTTCTTTTTGTATCCCCTATCCAGCACAAGTTTCATCCGACAGGTTTGTTGATTTTTTTTTTTTTAATTTTGAACTCTTTGGAAGAACAGAATTCATTTTAAGATTTTTTTAATTTTTTTATTTGTGAAAATTTTTCGCTCTTTTTCATTTTTAGTTTTTTTTTTTTTTTTTTTTTTTTTATAGACAGGCCAAATTTTTATCTTTCTCTTTTTTGTTTCACTCCTCGCCAACCCAATCTCGTTTTCATTTTGTTACTTTACATGGGATAAGTTTAATTTTCTTTTACCCCACGTCCTCCTGCGAATTTAATGTGAAAAATTTGGGAGAGCTTATTCATTTGATCGCTGTGGGGGTGATTTCACCACCAGCGCAGGAACTGCTGAATCACCCTAGCCGCCAGTAGATTGCCGTTTCTTTCTACTGTAGACTGGTTGCCAATCAAGGCTATAAGACCAAGCCCATCTTGCTATACAAATCCTATCTGGGACGGAGAAGATATGAATGCATACCATTTTCCAAGAGTATTTCTGCGCAAGTGACAGTAACAAACCTGAATGTAATTCGAACACAGCTCTCATATTTCAAATTCCCAGCCTTATACATTACACTACACTGAACAAAAAAAAAAAGAATGGGATGTTTTTTGTAGGTCCCCTGTGTGTATGCGGTAGTATGGTGAATGGGGCATTGATTGATGGCGGACAGGTTATTTTGGTGAATGGGTCGTGAATCGGATTAGCTAGGTATAAGACAAAAGTGATAATCAGTCTCACCCCACCTTTGGCCTTGTGTCAAAATTTTGTACTTTTGCAAAATAAATCTCGTCAGAGTAACTCCATCATTCATTTCTCAATTGGTCGTTTGTGATTGTTGCAAATAAGAGATTGTTCTATTGATAATTGTAGATAGGAGTTTTTAAGAATTCGCAATATAGAAAATGAAGAAAAAAGATTTATTTCATAGAAAATACAAAATTGTGGCACAAGACCGAAATTGGGAATTGGGTTGAGGGTGGCGGTTTCTTGCTATCCTATACCTAGCTAATCCGATTCACTACCCATTCATTCGTTACAATTGACACATTCACCACAAAAAACAATCCATCGCCAATCAATCCTCCATAAACCATAATACCCCATACTCTCAGGGGAACCTACAAAACTCAACTCATGACGTAAAATTCTCATGATTTTAAAATTTTAAATACATAAAAAATCTCTGGATGATATAAAATGAGAGGGGAGGGAAATGAAGCCCAAAACACACTGATATTTATAAAATGAAGTATGTAATGTTGAAGTGTCTATGTTTGTGTCTATCATAAATCCAACAATATTAATAAACAATACACTGTTTTTAGAATGATATAGTCCGTTCATTAAGGGAGAAAAATCCATTCTTGATTCATTGACGTCATAACACGTTCAAGCAAAAGAGATGTTAGAATCAATCACTTTCGCAGGACTAATGCATGGATTATTGTTTGATTAAATTTTTGTCTTATATATTAAAAGATCTTATCAATTTCCGTCTTAAATGTGATGTCTTCTGAAATTAGTTTTTACCGCCATAAAATAAAGCCGAAAATATTATTAAAATACACAGCGTGTTTCACGTGTTTGAGAACACGTTTTATCGAACTATAAGTGGATGAAAACTTAATATGACGAAGTAGATTTTAATATCCTCATTTCGATTTCAGGCATAGGTAAATCTTAAATTTCAGCTCCCAATCTGACATAAGAAATGCAAAGGCACAGCATGCTTGTGTAGCTATCCAGTAACCACAAGAACGAAGAAATAGACAGCTGCATGAAAGTGTCCAGGACATCACGCTGAAGGTCGGCAATTAGCTTGGGGACTCTGGCAGAAATATGTCATCCGTAGCATAAAGAATGACACCTAAGTTGTCACGAGCTGTATGTACAGTTCTAAATCTCCTGATTTTGACCCCTAAGGTTATTATTTCGGTCGCATTGTTCCGAAATAAAGAAACCGGTGGTATAACAAGTTCAAAGGCTCTTATTCTGAACGTAATGGCCAAATGACAAGAAACCGCCTTATCCGGGGATGTGGGCAATTACGAAGCTCTACCGAGGCCGACATCGAAGCTGAGAGGAGTTTTATTAAAGAATGTTGTTCTCTTATTCTAAGTTAAAAAAGAATACTAATTTTATTTTGGGGGGAGGGAAGAGAAAGGTCATTGGTGATGTTTATTCCCGGTGTCATTGGCACTTTCTCCCCTGTCTATATATCAAACCCCCGTTTCCAGCTGACCCAACCAGAAGCGATCACCCCACTGGGTAACAGTTATATCTTCATGTTAACTGCTCTGACGAGTACCTTTTGTTGGTGCCTCGACTACATGAATTTAATCGCGCTACTTGATTGACATCTAGCTCACAATCTTTTACTGATGAAATACTTACCGCCACTTCCACTGCAGCAGTTTCTTTTTTCGCACTTCCAGACTGTGGAACTCCCTTCCTCTTACTTGCTTCCCTGATAACTTCGATCTTCAAAAATTCATCTTTTATCTTTTCCTGAATCTTCTCTATACTCAGTATTTTCTCTCACTTTCACTCCCTGTACCCCCCCCTGAATGTGGCACTCCAGTCTTCCTTGGTGTGAAATGCTTAAAAAATGTAGTTATAAAGAAAGAAAGAAAGCTATAATGACAAAAGTACGCCGGTATAGGCTTTAAGAGAGCTTTATTCAACTGAAAATACAAGGTTCCTATATAGTGTTCTTTTATAGTCCCAGTAAACAGAAATAGCTCGCTCAAAGAGGAGAGTAACGAAACAAGGGACGACTACTTTTGATTATTCATAACATTATTCTCCCAAAAATGTTTTCAAAAAGTGAAAAAATGGTTGAAAATATCATAATAATAAAAATGTACATATTAATGATATAATCACAATTTCAAACTCGATATTTGTAAATAACAGCTAAGACCGTAAGCCAAGGGTCGATTCTTCCTAGTATATAGTCCCAGTACACAGAAATCGCTCTCTCAAAGAGGAGAGTAATAAAACAAGGGAAGACCACACTTGATTATTCATAACAAAAGTATCCCCCAAAATTATGAATACCAAATGTTTCTGTCTGAATGACAACAGAGAATGTTCCAAACGTCGAGTAAAAGATTCTGAATCGCAGAGATAGACGTCTGCAAAAAAAGACATACATAGTTAAAATCTCGAAATTCTTGGTGTGCAAAGATTCACGGAATATCATCTTAAAAATGTGGTATCACAACTATTTATGGCTGCAAATAATGAGAGAAACAAGTTGTACACATGATAAATACCAAAATAATTATGTCTGGCTTGGTTTGTTTTACGGCATATCAACACCTCAATGGGTTATTAATACCGACAAGATTTTTATTGCTGCTCATATTTCAAAAATATATTGCTGGTAATAATGTTATATAGGAATAAAATGTCACTATCGACACTGGAGTTTGAACACGGATCACCAGTGAGCAAACACAGGTGATTGCATTTCTAATAAATCGGCCACGTGATCGTAAAAGAAATATATTTATGGGAGTTAGCCTGGCGTCTAACTGATCACCATTTCTATCCTATCCTCTATCACAATACAGATCACTATTTCTACTCTATACTCTATTGCCCTACGGATAGCTATTCTCTATATATATTATTTCTCTATACTGATCACTATAGGGATTACTATTCGGTGGTTACTTTTCGAGCGAGTATTATAGAGCAAGTACTATTAATGCGAGTGTTGTTCGAAGGCGTCTAACATCAGTGTTATTCAACGTTACTATAGTTGTATCTGCGATTACAAAGTCTCTACTACAACGAGCATTACGAAAATGACAACGCGTATTCGTTGAAATAACAAAAGTGACAACGAGTGTTCATTGACATCACAAAAATGGCAACGAGTTTTCGTTGATATCACAAAAAATATTATATTTGGTAATATTTATTTACAAAAATGTATTGATGGTATTAAAATCAATTTTTATAATTTCATTGTGTTTTGATCCCAGTTTGATGGTTAAATATTCGCCCATAGCTGGGACCCTAACAGATGCTACCACCACGAGTTGGTGTGGACCTGGGAAAACCAGCAAGTAAGAGGTGGTTCAACACTGCTCAAAGCCTCCTGATCAGAGTTCTTTTTGTTGGACTTAGTTTATCGTCTTACCCAGGACGCCTAATTTAGGGGTGGTCTTACCCCACCGGAGAGAAGCTGTCAGCGTATTCTGAAGCCCCAGCCGACAGGGCGGTAATTATGTTTGTCAGAATCTTGGGTCCCAATAGAGTAACAAACGGTTCTTGATGTAGAATGAAGAGCATCTTTATAGAAAGAAATGATCTGCAAAAGGGAGGGTGCTTTGAAAGAGGAAAGCAGTTGCCCAAAACGTTGAATCTCAATTCTACCGTTGAAATAAATGCAAACAGTTTTCATAAAATATCGAATATTTCTAGATGTAAATACCAAGATAGGTTGAATATTTGATAAGTTGACTAGTCATGCTAGTTTTGTGATATCTTGCATGTATCGATTTCAAATATTCTCATCAATTGTTTCTTACCAGATAAACTGTTAAAAGAAGACTTCAAAAACAAAACGTGGCGGTTTTCTTAGAAATGAACAATATTTGGTATTGTGGTGTTATCAAGTAACTGTAGAAAAAAGGCTTAGCCCACAAATATATTCATTCTGGTGTGACGCCACAGCTTTATGAATAGTGCAAAATTGGGCAGCTGAATTTAGCATCGGAAGTGAGACTCTTGAAGTTGATTTATGTTATGGACGCCCTGCAACTGGGACTACCGAGGAAAACATAGACCGTGTTCGCTACATGGTGATGAATGAGTGGCGATTGACTCTAAATCAAATAGCCAACGCTATTAGCATTTCTCCTGAGAAAGTTGAGAATACTATTTATGATGAACGTGGCATGACAAAGGGTTGTATTAAGTGGGTGCCATGTCTTTTGATACTTGATCAAAAGCGCGCAAGGCTGATCACATCACAGGAAATGAAACATAGCTTGAGGCAGATCCAACTGGTTTTTTGAAATTTTCCTAACCCAGGATCAGTTTAATCGCTTTGATCCAGAGACAAAGAGACAATTCATCCAGAAACAGCCCTCCTCAGAGGCTCCAAAGAAGGTCATTTTCAAATTGGGTCATACCATTAATGGAACGTACTATATCATCTTGCTGAATCTGCTACCAAATGATAAGACAAAACATTCAGAAAAAAACTGAAGAAAAGGCTTTTGTTTTATCTAGATATTGCTCCAGCACACAAGTCCTTGGTTTTAATGGCTACTGTGTTTCAATTGGGTGATCAGCCTCCCTATTATCCTGTTTTCTTTTCGAACATAAAATATAGAATTGTCTGGAAAGCATTATCGCTGTGATGATGACGTCATATCTGCTGTTGATGATGTTTTTTGAATCGGCAGGATGAAAGCTTCCACATAAATGGCATCGAAGCACTTCAACGCCCGATGGAAGGAATGTTTATACCACTAGTTAGACTGTTCTGAAAATTAAACGATATTTGGTTCATTTCCATGACAGTATCTTCTTTAGGCTATGAAATTTTCAGCCGACCCTCGTAATTAAATAACAGTTTTCAAAAAAAAAAAAAAAAACTGAAACGCAAATATATGTCAAGATAAATATAGAACAATTTACTTATCAACCCTTCAAATGGTATATGGGATGCAAAAGAGAAAGCGATTTCTGTTACATATTGAAGTGAATCGAAATTTTAAATCCAGTTTTGAATTTAATTCAAAGTTCTTTAAATATTGAACTGGATTTGAATGTTTGATGTTGTATTTAATAAGTGTTTCACGGTAAAATGGTGTGCCTCTTTCTCAGTATATTAAATCATAAATATTTATACATGTTAGTAAAAAGAAAGGCATATTTATTTTGCACATTTTCAATTCCAAATATACATCGATATGAAGAGAGAAAACCTTCATAAAATCTACCAAAGTTCTGGTGGTATATTTGTTCTTTAAAATTAATTCTTATACAATTCTAGAGCTTTCAATAAGAACAATTTTCTACAACGAACACCTCAGGAAAAAATTAACAAAAATACATGAGGTTTTAGGAGGCAAAAGAGATTGTTTGTCTTCCATTCTTACACGCTTCTTTCTTTCTATTGTTCTTCCTTTTTCCGTTTGGTTGGTTGGTCACTTTATCAGGTTACTTGTTCAATACTCGTCATTAACTAATTTCTCAATGACTAATATACCTACATTTCTACCCACCATTCCATGTTTTTTACAGTACATCCGTGATTTAATTGTAGATTAATAGCTGGCATCTACAATGCAAACTGTAAATAATGTCCCCACCGAAATATAGTTGTAATCTAGTGAAGGTTACTGAATAGAATAGTAACACAAAGGTTAGTAATGAACAATAATACTTAGGATTAGAACAACACATATAAGATTCGCCAGTGGCGCGTAGACGTAGTCAACTGCTAGAAGTAAGTTAATTGAATCCCACAATGAATCTCATGTGGGACAAGGCTGAATTTGATGTGGGGTATCCGAGCCCGTAGGATCGACCAAAAATTCCCCATAGACCCCTTATAAAACTGGGTCAGGTAGCTGTTTCCCGAGACGAGAGTCTGCCCTTCGTATGCTTGACCAATACAGCTTGAGACAAATCTCCAAATGCAGAACAACATACAGTATTTTCTACGGTATTTACCTGTATGGGGACATATTTATTATCGTCCCTAGCTATGCTACAAGCAAATAAATAATGAGGAAACACCCCAAGATATAAGCAAAATGATATATGAATATATAAAGGGATTCAAAAGTCATTTTGAGCAATTGTGTCACCGAAATCTCCGTTTTAATACAACACTAATCCAATGTAAAAAAATGAAGATACATTGAATGCGTTATGATAAATGAGTCACTGAGGATTAGACAAGTTCTTCGCAATTAATTCAGAGACAATGCTAATGATTTAATCATTAAAAAGAAAAAAATAATCGAATGAATAAAAAATAAAATAATATATATATATATATATATATATATATATGAAGAGACTTAAAATTCAATTTCTGTAAAGATATATTCGGATATTTAATGTTTACCACATTTCGTCTCGCTTATACAGAGTTTCTCTGTTGAACCAGTCTGCTTTACTACTCGACCACAGTGTGCGTCGCAGCAAGAAAGATTTCACTCTCACTTTTTAAAGAAAGCCCATTCCTTTCACCCAAATTATTTTCTTGATATTTCATATCAGTACAGTTTCGTATGCAAACCGTAAAGAAAACAATTTCTAAGGATTTAATTGATCGTATTTTTAATTCGACATCTTTTTACTTCAAAAGGTTAGTGGACTATTCTTATTTCAAATAGCCATGGCATTTTTTATTTATTAAACAAATAATTGTAATACACACTTTATTTAAGGTATAGAAGTAATTCCCACTGTTTAATAAATAAAAATGCGGCATCAATTTAAAATACGATGCTTCCACTTTTATAATGTTTCAAGTAATAAAAAACTTGAATTAAAAATAAAAAATAATTCTTATATATATTACATACGCTCTATCTCTGATATTGAGCAATTTTAACCCTTAAATATAGCATACCTTAAAACTATATATATATATATATATATATATATATATAGACAGAGAGATGAAATAGAGAGAGATAGACCGATAAAATCCATACGAGATTTTAAAAAATAATAATATTTATTGTATACAAGTAGGCATTTGACGAAGTGGAATTATGTTAATAATCGAAATTTTCGGACACGCCAGTGGCCTATTTCACTGACACGAGAAACATAAATGATTAGGTTGGCACTGGGTTTCTAGAAGGCTTTTTATGGAAACTGAATTTATTGAGTGTTTCCTTTTAACCTACGATGTGCGAATTTATTTAAGAAATACTTTCCCATCATATATATATATATATATATATATATATGTGTGTGTGTGTGTGTGTGTGTGTGTGAAATGCGTGTGTATATAAATATATATATACATATATATGTTTGTGTGTAATATATTATATATATTACTAGTATTATATTATATGCGCGGTACTTATTAGAAAGCGCTCAATATCCGAGATAGAGCTAACATATTTGGTTGGATTGATGTGAGTTTGTGACCCTGGGTTTCACGCTTTTGCGATCGCTAGGTTTTTTCTGACGATTGCAAAAGCGTGAAACCCAGGGTCACAAACTCACATCAATACAACCAAATAAATATATATATATATATATATATATATATATATATATATATATATATATATGTGTGTGTGTGTTTCAGGCAACAATATAAACTTCAAAATATAAACACAAGTTAACCAGTTTGGCCTTTGACCGACACAATCGGGATTCGTTTGTTGAAAAATCAAAATACAACTCTTTTGTAATTATTTCAATATAATTGTGTGTCGACAGTAAATTCTCTTAACCATGCGTACGCCATCATGTGCCTCAGTAAGAGCATATGATAGATAGAACAGGGAGAAAGAGAATTAGTAGTAACAGTTCTACAGAGATTTACGTGTACATTTGTGTGCATATTCCTGCAATTCTTTGATAATATGTGTGCATCACTGTGCAATTTTGATTTCCTTTTCCTGACACAAGAATCAATGCCATCTTTGCGCTGTCGGTGAAGGAGGAAACAAACAAACAAGCAAGCGTTTGAATGGAGGTGCCAGCCTGCAACTATATCAACTCCTTTGATGTATTCGAAAGAGAGAAACATGCGAATGGAGCGTAGGTGTATGAATGTACCTGCTCATGATGTTGATGCTCAATCAATTGCCACGTGTTTGTGCTTCTGCACAGCTGTGTGAACATAAAAAAGAAAAAAAAAACTACACTTCGGGTAATTGCGTACACGTGATCATCTCCAATCGATTCATGCACACAAGGAAAACATCCACATACACATACACAGACACATATATATATATATATATATATATATATATATATATATATATATATATATATAATGACAGATAATTATGCGCTGGAAGTGTACTTATTTGCAACTGAGAACGCGAATCGGTAAGACAAGTTCGGATTTTATCTACAATGTGCAGCTAGTAATAATATCGACACGAGTGGTGGACATTATTTACATTATTCAGACTATTGTCCTCATCTTTGTCGCCATATTTATTACAACCTTTCGGCCGTTCTACGCTCCATCCTTCTTCAGGTGGTTGGAATGTCGAACTTGACCCTTTATTTCGCTCACTGGACACATGGCACTGTGTATAAAAGCGTTACTTAGATCTAGTGACAGGACCCAAAGAGTGTGAATTCAGAACTTTCAGAGGGAAATTAACAGGAGATAACTGATAACTGACATCCATGGCAAGTGGAACTAGAACAGTCTACCCCATTGAGGGTTCAGTTCGACATTCCAACCACCTGGAGAACGTTGTAATAAATATGGTGACAAAGATGAGGGCAATAGTCCGAATAATGTAAATAGTGTACATAATTCCCCATCTCAGAAATATAGAAAGATACAAATTGTGAAGTTGGCAAGCCCAGTTAAATATCCAGGTTGATATAACAATGGGAAAAGTATCAGCTAATCCCCCTCTATGGGTGAAATAACAGCGTACTCTGTGTTCAGTATCCTTGGTTGGCAACCTGTCTAGGAGAAAAACCACACTGAGTTGAAAAACCCGCGTTGGAGACGTCGTGGCACAATGTTCACATATTTGTTATCAGTTTTTCGCGAATTTTGCTCGTTCCGCACAAGACTTTTCCATTTGAAAAGGGCTTGATTCACAAAACTGGACACACACACACACACACACACACACACACACACACACATATATATATATATATATATATATATATATATATATATATATATATATATATACAGTGCACTCAAAAGTACTGGAATGGCAAGAACATTCTTTTGTTTTTGTTGTTCACTGAAGACATTTTGGTTTCAAAATCAAATGATTAATTTAAGACAAGAGTTTCCCGAACTTTTTTTGATTTGGATGCGTTTTCGAAACGATTAGCCATTTTCTAATATTTTTGTTATATTAATATAATACATGCTCCGAGGAGAGAGACAATAAAAAGACTATATTCATGGAGACAGAAGATGATGACTGTCGTTGCATTCAAATTTCTGATGGGCGCCATTTAGAGTAAAGCAAATCCCCAGAAGAGAGTACCACATGCTAGATGTGCGAGAGAAGTAAATTTTACAATAGAACTTACGGTTATATCTACATATTTCAGCAGTAAAATAATGGGACCTAACTGCCAATCTAGTACTGACCGAATCCATGCTACTTGCAGAGTTCCAAGAAAAATATGACTGGTAGTAAATCATTTTTTGTATATTCTGAAAGTATTTTTCTTTTGCTGAACGTAAGAAGCTCACACAACTTCCAATTAATATTATTAAATCTTCACATCCAATTATTTCTTCTAAACGAGTTTTATGCGCTGGATTTTTGTTTATTAAACAGTTTTTTTCTTATTAATCAGTTTATATGACATATTATTGTCATTAGTGTAATTTTTAAAACTGAAAGATTGAATGAGTCAATAATATAACAAAGCAAATTTTAGCGCACTTAACCGTTTTCCTAATTCTTTGCTTTCCCGTGTGTTACTCACCAATTTTCTCTTTCTTTCTTAACTTCGGCCTCAATCTTCACCGATGCAGGTAGCTAGCTGTGTCTCTCGACATCTTTGTTTTCATTCTGATGAAAACTCATGCTGCTTTTCGTTCTTAACGTTTCGTTAGAATGATCAGCGTAAAGTTGGCAAGCCACCCGTTCTTCATTATGAGCAAGACTAATTTTCATACGTGCATTAATAAACAGAGAAGCAGGAACAATAATGGAATGCTTGTCTGCGTAAGAGACGGCGTAACAAAAACAACAATGTTGAAAGCCTAGGAAAAAGCGAAGTACTATAGACTGGTCCAGAAACTCTCCTGGTTTAATACGAGAAATAAGAAGAAAAATCAAATTAAACACAGAAAAAACAAAAACAGGAGATTATGGAAAATATCCTTTTAATATCATTACAATTTTCCTGTTTTGTTTATTCGGCTATATACAAACTTGTGCAAATTAATTGAAACAATAGCTTTAGTTTCCTTTCTTTCACGATACGTTCAATTTTAGGCGCACAGGAGTGGCAGGGTGTAATACGTTTTTATTTTCCCTCAGATTAGGTCATTTGCAGTGGTGTGCAGTAATATGAATCTGTTTTCGGTGTGTATGATGGAATTTGTTTGGCATTGAAAAATATTGCTTAATACGTGATTGCATCAGATTTTCATCACGCGTTGACACTATTGTTTCCACAGTCGATTAGTCGTCCTACGGCCATTGTCTGCAATGGATGTTATTCCAAAGAAGCCTAAGAAAATTGTAACGCTGTATGAACACACTGGCCGGCCATACCAGTGAGCAAATGAAATCCCGTCCGGAAACTCTCCTGATTTAAATCCAATCGAGAATCTGTGGTCAATCTGCTAGAAAAGATTTCGATGGACGGATATACGAAGTACTAACATGTGTAGTGAGTCAGGTTTTATTGGAAAATACGAAATAATAATAATGGAATTATTCGTTTTGTTTTAGTTAATTTGCACAAGCGTTTATTTAGAGTTTCCTGATAAAACGTAAAGAAGTATCTGTAATGTTCTGAATATGAATTAATCATTATTCCTGACCTGACACTCCGCCTTTATCCATCTCCGTAATGTAGCTTGCCTGTCACTTTTCTATAAATATTTCATGGTAACTGTTTTGGCAAGCTTTCATCTTTTGTGCATAGAATTTATGAATTTCAAAAAACAGTATTAGATTGGCAGTTAAGTTTCATCATTAAAATTGCTCGATGTTACCATAAGTTTTATGCTCACAGTTTCTCAACTCGCCCTTTTCGCACGGGGAAATCTCTTCTTCAGTCAACTTTGATCTTCAAAAATTTTAATGCAATATCGATCATTATCATTTGTCTCCTTAATTCCTGTTATTTTATAGTTCTTTTTCCTTAATAATGCTTTTCTCTTCACACACAGTACACCCTTGAATCTTAGTGGCTTTATTATCTTGCTTGGGGTGAAAAGAATACCATGACATTTCAGTATGTAGGAGATCATCGTTCTTTAGTATCTCCTTTTCGAAAACATCTGTGAATTACTATGAATACTTTGGGGAAATAGTGGAGTGTTTTCCTTCTCCATGTTTCTGCATTTTGAGTATCTTTCTAATAGAGTGGCTGCTACGCAAGCCTAGAGAGTTATGTCTGTTATTTAATCGACAGATGAGGGTGGTTATGGCAGTTTCGTGCATTTCCTTAAAATATTTCTGCTAGTACTACCAGTTGTTGTACCTTTATTCTAAAAAGCCATATCACATAAGAAGGCAGGCGATAATGTCTCTCCATATTTTTTCTTTATAATCTGAGGATTGATGAGAATTCTTAACCATAGGAGTTAGTGAAATGGTTTTCTGTTAACTCATCGACAGTTTCAAAATTGAAAACGTGTGTCCGCCCATCTCAGAAATATAGACAGATACTGAAAGGCCGAAACGTTGCAATAGTCCGAATAATGTAAGTAGTTTACATAATACCTCATGTCAGAAATATAGACAGATACTGAAAGGCCGAAATGTTGTAATAAATATGGCCACAAAGATGAGGACAATAGTCCGAATAATATAAATAGTGTACATAAAACCTCATCTCAGAAATATAGAGAGATACTGAAAGGCCGAAACGTTGTAATAAATATGGAGACAAAGATGAGGACAATAGTCCGAATAATGTAAATAGTGTACATAATACCTCATCTCAGAAATATAGACAGATAGTGAAAGGCCGAAACGTTGTAATAAATATGGAGACAAAGATGAACAAAATAGTCCGAATAATATAAATAGTGTACATAATAGCTCATCTCAGAAATATAAACAGATAAGAAATTCAGTCGTAGAAACAAAAAAAAATATATTCGAAGTTTGAGATAACCAGTTTCTTCTTTAAAGTGCTGGGATATGGAATAAGATATTTTGATTACAAATGTTGAACTTGTTTAAATGCATCGAACTTTGCGCCAAAGAGACTGTATCGGTCATCTGTATGACAAAATAGAGAAAAAAATTACTTTTAGTTGATATCCAGACAAAAAAATAAGGCCCCCTCTTTGCCTAATTCTTTTAATATGCGGTGGATGTCAGCGTTTATTTTTATTCATATCTTATTATCTATATTAATGATAATCAACAACTTACTCATCCAATGTAAAATAGTGTTCCCAAGTATTATACAGGATAGTGATTACTTGGTGTCGGAACGTGATCCACTGAAATCTGTGGAATTGATTACAATTTTTACCACTCAGATGGAATAACACAATGCACGCCGGTAGTCGTGAAGTTCGCTTTTCTGGTTCGTGGTTTGAAAAAAGAAGAAAGTTAGTGAAATCTCCCTCTTTCTCTATCTTTCGCTCTCTCTTTTGCTTTTGTCCCCCTCTCTCTCACACGTTCTCTCTTTTTGTCTCTCTTGTTTTGTAGACAGCTCAAGAAGACGTGCAATATGGAAATGACACTCATGCCAGTTGGTATAAGGTAACTGGGAATGATTCCGAAGTACCTAAGAAAGAGATCGGCGGGAAACATTCTTCTAAGAGTTTAACCATCTAGAAGATAGAATAGTTAAAATAATTCAGTTAAGTGCAATCTGGGAGAAACGCTACGGTAATCATTTTTATTTTTATTTTCATGACTAACTAGGGATACTATTTTTCCCCACAGTAGGTTGCCTTTTCTTTCTGCTGTAAGCAGGTTGCTGTCATGGCTAGAGAACCCAGTTGGCCCTGCTATTAAACCCAAGGCTGGAGGGGAGAATAGATGGATCCGTATATTTATCAATGGTATCTGCATCGAAAGTGTATGTAACAAACCTGACCAGAATTCGAAGTCGGCTCTCCACCTCTTCTGAATTCAAAAATTCAAAAAGATATCTATTACGCCACAACGTCCATTAAACTTGTTACGTTGCAAAAAAAAACGGAGGGGAAGGATGAGGAAGATTTATGGTCATTTGAACTTTATCATTTTTGTCCGTATGTGAATACTCAACTACTACTACTACTACTAACATTACTATTAATATTACTACTATTACTACTACTACTACTACTACTAATAATAATAATAATAATATGAACAAGAAAAAGGAAGAAGAGGAGTGAGAAGAATGACGAAAATGAATATTGTATTAATGGCAATAATGAGAAAGTGCACATTAATAATGGACTAGTTGATTCTAACTAACACGCATGTGCAATAGGTCTAATATCGATCTGGCAGTTAAATGTACGCCTCCTTTGGTTTACCTAAGAAGTGGTTGTTAGTGGCAAGTATTTCCCGAACAGGAATCCGCACGAAAATTACCTTATTGCTTGAATAAACAAAAACAACAGAAAAAAATGTGCAGACGTACAAAAGAATATGGTAAAGAAACGTGGAAATTTTTATCAACGCAACTAGAAATAGGATTCACATGTTTGATACCAGCAAGGTCAATCAGCATTTTCATTAACTTTGAAGATATTTTTAATTTCCCGAAATTATCAAGAAAATCGACAGAATTTATTTTTATCAAATAACTATCAGTATAACCCATCTTTGACCGGGTCTTTCATTACTGGGAATTTATGCCTTTAGGTTGGAGCAGTTTAAGTTTAATGTCAGCCCACCCGGAAATCGATATTAGTAACAACAATTGGTTGCAAGTGAGGCACATTCCAAAATGGGGGAGTTAACAATTTCAGTGGAGGGGGGCCGCGAAAAAGGGCCATTTTTACGTTTTCAATCTTTTTTCAGCCTCACGCGTAGCAGCAGTTAAAACAGGCGTTTCTCCTCAGCCACTGAGTCCTCTGATCAACATTTTCAGCCTCACGCGCAAAAGCGTTCGGATGAAGACTGTGGAAACGCATAAATAATATATAACTAAGAACTTATGAGCCAGGCAAACCTACCTAGGTTTTACCTACGCGGATCGTCAGGGTACATCTTTAGATTCTTAGTTTTGCTCTATTTAGCGTATTGAGCACTTTGCTTAGTTATTTTTATGTTACACGTGTTGGAGGTTAATTTCTTTGGACTCAGAGCTTGGATTCTGGTCGATTAATTTCGCCAAAATTACATGTTCCTCTTACTTTTTTTTTATTCCTTTTTTCCCTTGGGTATTGGTTTGTTCATTTACAAGCCAAAATACCTAAGGATTTTCCGACAGTATACTTATTTATATTTATAAGATTATTATTATTATTCTCTCTCTCTCTCTCTCTCTCTCTCTCTCTCTATATATATATATATATATATATATATATATATATATATATATATATATATATATATATATATATATCCTAGAACAGATAGAAAATACTGAAACATTGCTGAGAGTTATAATGGACAGGAATTAGTGGAGTGCCATTGTCGCCAATTATTTGGACACAAAACTGGCACGGAAGAATTATTTATCAAACAAAAAATCATCGAAATCGGATTACACACATACACACACAAACACATATACATACACACGCATATTTATAATTATAGATATAGAATAAACTCAATATTCGCGATAGAATTTCCTGAAAGGATATTTTCAAAAGTCATACACTTTTGCAGTCATTGAAGATTTGTTACAAAGCCATGCAAAATGTTTATATCAAAAACAATTCTAAATTGTTATTCTTCTTAATAGTTATTTACTGTAGTTCGTTTTGTTTAGCAGATGATTACACTAAAGGATCAACCAATGTGTATTAAATTCTCTCACAATATCCTTGTGGTGCCGCTTCATAGGGAAATATAATCTGGTAAAAGAAACTAATGAGTAAGCATTCTGTGCGAATCCCCAAGCAACCGGGAGCCAAGTTATCCAATTAGCTTTTGTCTTATGTTAGACACTAATTCTAGTTCAAATACTACCGTATTTTATCAGTTTTGCGGGAAAACTGAATAAACCATCATTGCTTCCACAAAACTTTTATATGGCATATATATTTCAAGTATTTGGCCACACGCGTAAAACATTATTTATTTTTATTATTGTTATAATTATTATTATTAAATTATTATGTTTCGAATTCTGATATGGTCGCACTACCTAACAAGTCTACGGGAAGACCTAAGGAAGTTAAGATGTGTTGCTATGGATACATTTCATGATCTATTTTTCCAACTTCCATAACATTATTAGCGTTACATCGATAACGTTCTTCTTAGTATGTACGCTGCATTTATCAATACATTATTTGTTTCTCTTAAGCTGTGATTTCTTAATGTATTTTTGTGTTTCTTTTTTATCATTCCAAGTGCACCTGTTATGACTGGTACTATTTTCGTTTTCAATTTCCGCATTTGTCCAGTGTAAGTCCAGGTATTTGACTTCGATTAACCCAAACCAGGTCAAGATGTCAAGCATGTCAAGGTCGATTAACAAAGTGGTCATGAACCCGAAGTGTTTCCACTCCAAAGGCCAGGCCACTGGTCAAAATTGGTCATAGATTATGTCCAAGCTGGTCAGAGCTTAGTCAAAGCTGGTCATGACTTGTCCTAGCAAGCTAGTCGAAGCCTCGATCGAATCTCAGCCAAAGGCCAAGAAACGATCCAATAATTGTCAAAACCCCCAGCATAACGACAGGTAAGTATTGAACCAATCTATCGTGACGATTTTTATATTCATTTGGCGCAAGTAGAGATTAGATGGTCTACGGTTTTCTGATATTTGTCGCATAACCTTCATTTTGGAACCACAATATTATTTATGATATTCGCCTGAAAAGACTCTAGTCTTGTGCTGCTAGAATAAAGCCTTACATTTTAGATATTAATCCAGATACTCATAACAATCGATGAGTGGTAACTTTACAACATCGGCTTTATTATTATTCTCTGGGTATTGGCCATGAAGAGGTTTGCCTTGACAGCGTTGTTTCATTTGTTCAAGAGCTTTATGCTTGGCATTATTTTCCGTTAATTTTTGCTCCAGCAGTTGCTTCTTGTGTTCTGTTTTGGTTTTCAACAGAATCAACTGAATGTAAATCTCATTTGTATTTAAAACCTTCATGAGGGAATGTTTTTCTTTCGGTTTTCGTGTTTGAATAACTGTATTATTTACTACTTTGCTATTTCCATGAATGTTAATAAGTCAATAGTTGTTGTCTTGTATGACACTTCTAGCTTTGTATGATGTATGTATAAAACGTTCTACATCAGCCTTTGGATGATGTATTATTATTATTATTATTATTTATTAATTTATTTCTGTTGTATACACATTTTCTTCCGAGTCCCAACCAGAGACCTAAGGTCAGAAATGCCTTCATGACATTTTCCAATTAAGAATAACTTCAATGAGTCTATCATTTGCAATCCATAAGGATGTTTCCAACTACCACTAGAAATATTGATGTCCTCATGTGCCACATTTCTGAGATTCCCTCTTCAAGATCTTTGTATTTTGATGTTTTTTAAGATCTTCAAAGATAATTTTAATCTGCAGTAATTCCGTATATATAAGAAAGCACATTCTATTATTATTATTATTATTATTATTATTATTATTATTATTATTATTATTCTATCATTTTGCCAGAGAATGATTTTAACTGCCTAATTACCAAATCCCCTGCGTGGTGTATGTGTATAAAAGGCACTGTAGGAGACTTATCCATGCACCCCTGAGACATTTTGTTTAGAGGGAGATGGATTTACGGATGATATGTGCATTTTCTGCACAAGGTAATCTTAAGTAGCTTTGAGATACTGATGTGTCCACGAAATTTATTCACATGATTTTCAGTTGTTTTCTCTATTTACCCCAATGCCTCCTTATCACAACAGGGGTTCATTGTAGATTTCAGTTTCCACATTTTTCTATTTTCATTTACATGTTCTTGTAGCTTACGTGTGGTTGAAATTCTCTTTTAGAAAATATCGGAATCTTGTGATAATAATTTTGTAAAGGTGTAAACATATAAAGTTTTTTTTTTCTTGATGAATTAAAATTGGCTACAGTAATATCTCGTTCAGATCTATAGTTTTGCTTTCAGTTTTCTGACTTTTACAGTTGGACTTAACCCGCAAAATGCTAACAGCGCAACTCTTTTCAAGAATACTGGAGAGCGTCTTTTAAAGTTTAATTGATCAGGCATCCATTGCTATTTGTATTACCTAAATACTTGGTAACTTCTTCAGTCCGACGAGATCTTGTCGACCTACGTTAACTGACTTAAATGTATTTGTAATTGGGTTTAACATTTATGTTTATGGGCCGATTTTATTAAAGCCTGTCGTTATTGGCTGTAATGCATGCGTATAGTATAACCTTATTAGACTGAGACTGTGTGCCACAACGGTTTCGTAAATTTGTAACTCAGTGTCAGGTCGGTAGTTTCACTTAATATGAAGAATAAGTTTGTTTTTTTTATAGAATTTCAGATCATCTTCTTCTATGTACCGTGTCTATTTATGACGTTGTTGATCATGGCTCTCCATAATTTCTTGTCCTTTGCAGCGCTTAATAAATTTTGTCTTCTTGCTCTATTTCCTAAACCTTGTTCCGCGATCCATCTACTCAACCGTCTTGGGTATGAAGATAAACTACATCCGCCTCCGGAGTATGAAGATAAACTACATCCGCCTCCTGGGTATGACGATAAACTACATCCGCGTCCTGAGTATGACGATAAACTACGTCCAACAGCAAGGCCTCTGATCAGGAGGTTTTGAGGAGCGTGGAACCACCTCTTAATTGCTGGTGTTCCCAGGTCCGCCCTAACACGGGCAAATAGCTATGGGCAAATAGTTAACACCGAAACTGAGGTAAAAAGCATTATGAAAGTGTCAAAGACTATAACCAGAAATAAATTTTTGAAGAAAAACTATTACCAGCAATGCGTTTTTGAAAAAAAATTACTGCAATACATTTTTTAAAATCATTACCAGCTATACATTTTTTATGAAAAAATATTATCCGAAATAGATTTTTGACAAAACAAAAAAATTACCGGGAAAAAAAGTAATCGGCATTAAATGACCCATTGACGTTGATATGCCGTAAACCAAACCAAACCAAACTAAACCATCTACTCAAGCTCGCTAGTTAGATTATGTGTTGGTTTCCCATGTCTCTCATACCGTCAATCTGTACTGAAAGTGTCAAATCTTCCAATTCCATTTCCTCATTTTTACCCTAGAAATTACAACTCACTCTTTTCTGATGTTAATTATAAGTGTCCTTTTGTTTCCATTTTTTCTAAAGGTTCGTCGTTGCTTCCATGTTTAGCCTATTGTATTCTTCTGTAGAAAACACATTTGTGTTGCTATAAGTATCTTCTTGAACTGTGAATTACTGATAATTAATTCCAACAAAAAGCAACCAATGACTACCAAAGAAGTGTAATAATGGCGCACTTGGGACAGATACAGTGTAACTTTACTCTGTCCAGTGCAATTCGTGATACAAGCGAATAGCACTCAGGCGTGAAAGCTCACATACTCAGAACGAAAACTCAATCTATCAAGAAATTACCGTATATACTTGACTATACTTTTTATGTCTGATCGATCATATCTGACGATGCCTTTCATCTTGGACGGTTAGCGGATCCTTATTGTAGACGTCTACTCAGGCACATTTGTGTTTCTTCACATCTATAAAGCCTACATGGGGTTTAAACTGCAACTAGACCTAGCTTACAGTTTCTGGGAAAGAACGCATTATCTGACTTGATCAATAGACTGAACATAACTTCGGTTAACAATCGACGGCTCCCAAATAGTTAGGTCGAACCATTTTCACTCAAAAAGCTTGGGCCAACCCGTGGTATAGTTTTAAGGCACTTCCCAAAGGTGTCGTACATTAGAATCACTTCTGCCAGACCGATAAAATCAAGAAGTCACCTTCCTGACAAGTCGACCTTGGTAAGATTCGAACCCGGGTCACATGGTCGGAAATCGAACGTGTTCACAAACTCGAGTATAGTGCGAGTTTATATGATATGTATTATTATTATTAGAATAGGAAGTCGCATTATACGCAGGTAATTTTTGGAAGAGGTTAAAGGTCATGCATTTTCTGGGTGTGGTTGCACTATGGATAGGTACATTTTTTCTGTAGGGGTTAATATTTATTAAACAAATTCAGAGGTCGCGCTATAGATGAAATCGGCTTATACACGAGTATATATGGTGTAAAAAAAGTCTTCCTTTACGTCATATCACAGTTAAAATACTTAGTAGTAAAGAATTTTATCAAACAGAAAATCAAGAAAGCTGGAAACAAATCTAATAATGACCGGCTGCATTTTATGTGAAGTAAAAGATTATGAGAACTGCCCAGTGTTGAAAATTTGCTTCAAGGAATACGACGAACGTCACCAGGCAAAACAAAGCACGACTTCGCACAGAAACCTAAAAATGTAGTAATACGTGTATAATAATGAACGGAAATCCAGGAAACGGGTGAGTGAAAATAATTATGTGGAGATAACAAAAGAAATATCGAATGAAGAACAGATAAATCGACACGGATATGTTTACGTAGAGGGAAACTTAAGAAGAAACCTTTAAAGAGAATCCTTACCGCTCTTAATAGACGTGCAAAACAACGTCATCAGAACCAATTATATAAACGGCAAGATAGATACACACAGGAATGCGGTACTCTTACGCCGTATGCAAATACGACATAGGTAATACTCAACCAAATGATCAATATAGCAAGTTGAACCATATAGAAAACAAGAAAATACAGGGTGCCCCAGAAGTCACCTACGCATTTAAAAGTCTAATAATTCAAACATTTTATTATTATTATCAAAACTGGTTTAATATTTATAAGTCTACTATTTGTGTCCGCTTTGAATATTGCTCTCACATCTGGTCTGGTATACAGGCTCTATATTTAAAGATTTTTGATAAAATCCAAAGAAGAATCTGCAATGTTTTTGGTTTGGATCTTGCATCTCGGTTTCAGTTACTTTTCCCGTAGTGCAACGTAGCTTCTTAGCCTTTACTTAAACATTTTGATTGTAATTATTCTGATCAGCTTTCATCTTTATTACCTAGATTGTATAAATGTAAGTGCTGTATTTGATTAACAGTTTACTTTATTCGTTTCATAGCTAAAATGGCTACATATAACGGTAACTTCTATACATATGGAATCAGCACATATTCTAGGCCAAAAAAATCTCCTGAGTCGAACAAGCATAGAAATGAATACAATATGGGAACAAAAATGCAAAAGATTGCAATATGAGCTCTGGTAAAAACATGCATTGATAACAGCAAAATTTGCAATATGAGCACGGTTAAAAAATGGTTGCTGAAGATTTTGGTTTATAATACCCAGAATTTCATACAGAGATGTCCTCAAGGCACAGTGGATAAAGACATTAGTTAGTTCCAGTGACATGACCCAAAGATTGTGAGTTCAATACCAGGCTAAGGCAGTGGAGGGGGAGATTAACAGGAGATAACTGATAGCTGACATCCATTAAAAATGGCATGTGGAACGAGAACAGTCTACCCCTGTGAGCGAAATAAAGGGTTCAGTTCGACATTGCAATCCCCTGAAGAAGGCCGGAGCGTACAAAGGCCGAAACGTTGTAATAAATATGGTGACACAGATGAGGACAATAGTCCGAATAATTTAAATAATTGTCCCAGAGAATTAAGCAAAATATAATCTCAGATGACGAGATTTAAACGATTACAAAATCTGGGATATAACACAGGATCTGGTAGCAGTAAACAATAAAAACAAAAACTGAGATAATGTTCCAATAGCCTGCAGAGTAAATTAAAGAGAAATAGATAAAGATTTCCTCCTTTTTTATAGAGTGAAGCAAGTTATCAAGAGATATCAGGGCGCTGAGAATAGCCATGAAGAGCCTCGGAAAGAGAATGGTGGAAGTGGAAATTAATAGTAGAATAGAAACCATCCGACGACAGTATTACTGAAAACACAAAGAACACTCAGGAAGAATATTATAATATTGAATAGTTATTATTAGTTATTATAAGTCACTATTTGCGTTAATACTAGTAACGTTTGGCCAATTGTTTAAATGCCAATACTAGATTAGTTCGCTGATTTTCTTTAGCGACATATCAACCGAAATCTGAATAATTTGAACACAATTTTATGGCTTCAAATAAATGCATTTTCAACGCAATTGTATGCCTTCAACTACAGATAAAATGTATTGTTAGTCATTTTACTGTAGGTATTGGTCTTTTTTTTCTCTATGAAAATGTATTGCCGGAATTTTTATAATTAAAATGTATTTTTATACTTTCATAATTTTTTGTTCTGGATGGGGTTTCACTATTTGCCTATAACTGCTGCCCTAAAAAAGTTGCTACCACCCCAGGTCAGAGTGAACAAAATCAACTAAGTCGATTTCGCTCTTCCAGCAGATCATACGGTGCATTCGCAAGAATATGACATTTACTCAGATCTTGTCAGAGATACGAGAAAGATGATCATAGTGAAAGTAACATTCATACTCATCATTATAGGCGTTCTTTGAACAGCCATTAATTGCCTCTGATAAATGTGGAGGAAGTAAAGAGTTCGGTATACGAGGTGCGTCTAAAAGTTATTAGACCTTTGGGAATAAAAATAAAATAAATTTGGGACATTTCACAAATTTTATTTAATCATCTTCAAAATACTCCTTTTAGGAGTTCAAAGATTTCTCTCAGTGGTTCAACCACTGCTGATAACACTTCTGGGATGTCTTTTCTGGAGTGTAATGGGGCCCTGATCTCGCTTTTCTTATAATTTACTCTCGTTTTTTTTTTTCAGCATTGTTTTCAGATTGGGGAAGAGCCAGAAGTCGCACGGTGCTATATAGGCAAAGCAGGGAGCCTGTCGAAAAAGTGGTGGGTGTGTTGTTCTTGACCAGGAAAACTTGGATTATATGGACGGAATTAGCCGGCAAATTTCACCAACATTCTCCACATGCACAAATCCTCCGTTAAAATGAGATGCACTGATCTTGTGCTTATTCCCACTTTGTGAGCAATTTACTGGATAGTTATCCGACGGTCTTCCATTATTATTCACTGAACCTCGATCGGCTCCTGGTTTCCGCTTGTGGATGGTCTACCCGAGTGTACTCGCTTTCCACTGAGGTGCAACGATGTTTGAAGCGGTTGTACCGCTCCGTCATCTCTGTGTTTTTAATTCTCAAGAATGCCTGCTGAATTTTCTGGATGGTTTTGGTTTGAGCATTTACAAGTTTTGTGGCAAAACAACATATCTCCGCTCGATGCGTTTGAACGTCTTTTGGCCATGGAAAATTCGATGAGTGCGCACTACATATATGTACTCTAAGCGTAACAGCCGGGATACTCTCACGCAAGTATTTTGCTTCATTAGTATTTGCGGGAAAAATAAAGTCGGATAAATTTTGAACGCACCTGATACGTCACTCGTAAAATAGCATTGCTAAATGCAGCTAAAATATTAAACCTGCCCCCCACCCCGGAGTGTTAGAGCGACAGTTTATCAGTCTTAAGTGTAATACATCCCTTACAACTGATATAAAAAAAATACGAAACAATAAGAGTAAATGTGATCTTTATAGAAAAGATAAGGCTATTACGCTGATTTTGTTAATACGGAAACACCTTTTAAAGGAACGTTAATCTATATAACATGTATATCGATGCAGAGAATTATAAATGAAGAACTCAGTTTTTTCACTGTTATTGGGAGAATTGTATTGAAATGAGTGGTTTTCATGCGGGGAAATTATTCCTGTTGTAACAAGAGCTTTTAGTCAGTTTTACTGGGCCTTTTGACTTGATAGTCTTTTGTAACTGACGCAGAAAGTTGGCTGCGCTCCTTCATAGCCTATGAACTTTTCAGTCTCGCCCCATACATGAAGAGACGAGGTTATAGATTTCCAAAGGAAAGAATATGTAAGGTGTTCAATTTAAGTATTTTTTTTATTTACTTATTTGAACATCGACCACTACGATATATGACTTTACGACAAAAAGAATTTTCCTTCTTGCACTTGAAGTTTCTGTTTTGAATTCAGTGTTAGAAAAGATTTTAAGTTATTCTGTGCCTTTTCCAAGTACTAAGTGGACATAATTGCCCCAGTCAGAAATTGAACTCGCCACTCCCAGTTCTCTTTACGTCCCCTATTGCGTTACACTATCTGTCTATTCTGAACCAAATTTATAATTTTCTGACTAAAAATAGCGTTATTTGTCGCAGACATTTTCATGCGTTTAATTCTGCATTCGTATCTTTCCGAATGTCTTGTGATTAATATCTTTATAGATACGTGCATCATTGTGACGCCACAGCGCTTTTTTATCTATCAATTTTTCTGAGTTAGTTTCTATTTTCCAAATTGTTTCTTTATAATTATATATTCATGTCGGTCTATTTATCTGTTTTTCAAACGCTGCAAATCATAGTTTCCAATATGAATTTGTCTTCCACTTTATGTTACTTTATCTCTTTATAATTACGTCAACGATTAGGTCACTTTCATCTGTACCTCTCCCCCCCCCACGCACACATCGTTTTTTTAATAGTTATAAGCTACTTTGTTGGTAAATATGTTTGTCTCTGAATATCTTTCCCGCAAAGATGTGTATCGACATACCGACACTTATGTCCTCAACTTTGTATTATTATCACAGCGTTTAGAGTACTTATTGATTTGTATTACGTTCTCAGAATTTTGAACTGAACTGCTTGTTCTGTTGCTGATATCTAAGGATATATCATCTTGTTTTAATTTAGAACTATCCAGATATTGTTTGCTCTAAGTCCACTGAGTTTAAATTTGCTCGAGTCAGAGAAGGAATTGAATTCACAAGTTCCTAAATTTACGAACCAAGGCTTGGATCCACTAGGATATTATCCCTTGAGAAAACCCTGAACCAATAAATTCAAGCCTATAAAATTATCTTGCCTGCTGTTTACTACATGGGCTGTTGTCACACTTGCCTGCATTTGCGGACGCTTCTCTTTTCTTATTGCCGCTGCTGTTGAGATATACATTAACCTTTCATACTTCTTCTCTTTTTTCTCTTCCTCTCCTTTTCGTTTATAGGTTTGTCGCCATTTCTCAGTTTTTTTTTCAATTCAAACGATGCGTGTGTGCATGTTTGGTTTTGTGCGATTCTTTTTCTAATTATTCATGAATTAGCGCTTTTTATTTCTTTATTTTATATGCATCCATTAGTATTTTCTTTCTCTATGTGTATTTTTATAAATTTATTCTTGTTTATACATATTTTCTTTTCATTATGCGTGTTTACATTTATTACATTCACTTATGTCCTAATACCCTTGGGAAAAGTTATGACGCCTTATATTCTCCCCCCAGCTATGGGGAAACAACAGGCCAGACCGGGTTCTATAGCTTCGGTGGCGACTGGACTACCGCAGAAAGAAATTATAAACTACTGCGGAAGAAATCTGCTTCGTCAGTCATGTATCGAAAGATACATGATCACATAATGGCGTATCATGCACGGCACATAACTGACTGATGTTTGTTTGCATTTAATATATTTCTTCTTTATGTGTGTCGGGATATATATTTTTCTTTTCGATATGTGTCGTCATGTATTTAACTTTACGTGTTTTGTGTATTTTGTTCTTTATTTTATTTTTTAAGCATCCAACACGTTACAGGGTTGGAGCGAGAATAAAGACTAGTGATAGAGAAAAGGTTGAAGAGAAGGTTAGGGGATCTGGAGATGTCGATTGGCGTTACATCTGAATAGGTGGAGATTATAGCGATCATGAAAACAAGAAATGGGGAGGGAGTTTCACAAGCGAGAAGTACGAGACATGAAGTTATTAGAGTAGAAAAGACAGCTACATTTAACAGTTTCGACAGTGAAAGGGTGTGAGCGAAATGCCAGCCTAGTAGAACGCTTAAATTCATGAAGTCTGGGAACCAGCGAAAGCAGCTCATCGGAGCAGTTACCGTGAAGGTATTTGTAAAAAAGACAGAGGAAAGCAACGGCACGTCTGTGAGAGAGCGGCTGCAGACGAGATGCCAGATCAGAGCCAATTACATTGCATATCTGTCTTTGGATTTTATCAAGGACTTTAAGACAATTAGAAACGGTTCCAGACCATATATGGCAGCAATACTCCATGCAAGGGCAAATAGTTTGATTTGTAGATTTGAAAGATCGAATCCGACGAGAAGATTTTCTTAGCGCGGCAGAGGGAGCCAACTTTCCTAGCGGTGGACGAAGCTATTGATTCAGGTCAGCGGACAATGTGAGACCGAGCAGTCACAAAGAGGTGCTCTCGTGGAGTTGAGCGTCAGTCATTCTAATGGGAGGCAGGGATGGTTCACTCTGGTGAGTAATAGAGAGCAGTTTTTTTTTTTTTGAGGCATTAAAGTTAACCAGCCAATTCCTGCTCCAGTCCACAACCAATTGGAGGTCCTTTTCAACACAAACGTCCAGGTTAGTTTATCAGTGACACTAGATTTTTTTTTGAGGCAAGAGTAAATAGTAGTGTCGTCCGCATTTATGCCTACTAGGGAACCTATGACATCAGGAAGATATGTATTAGCATTCATTTTTTCTCTTGATGTGTATTTTCACTTCGTTTTGTGTGTCTGAAAATATTTATTCTTTATGTGTTTCCTTTTGTCTTTTGATGTGCGTCCGCATATATATCCTCTAGATGTGAGCTTGCATTCATTATAACGTCTTTACGTGTGTCCTTTTTATTTTTTCTTTACGTGTGTTTGCGTCCATTATCTGGTATTCTTGTATGTCTTCATTTACTCTTTTACTTATGTGTTGACAGGCATTAAGTTTTTTATGTGCGTCTTCATATACCTTCGTGCGTGTCCGCATATATTTCGACATCATGTGTTTCTGCATGTAATATAAGGTCTTTATGTGTGTTTTCATGTGTTTTTATGTGTGTCCGCATAAATTTTATCTTTTTATGCACCCGCATGTATTTTCCAGTAGCTGTTGTTTCATTGTTTCGCAGTATATGGATAATATTTTTGTCTTTAAAATGAAATATTTATCTTTTAATTTTAATTCTTTCGCCGCAAGGAATGTGATAAAACTGCATGTTGTGATTGAGAGTAACCCCACCCACCAAAAAGAAAAGAGAGGAAAAAAGAATCGGATTTAAGAAACCAAAAGATGAAAATTAGATGAAAGCATTTAAATTTCTGAAAGTTGTACTTGACAGGAAAGCAAGAATTCGAAATAGAGTTTCACAAGTATGAAGTTCGGGAGACGAAATTATTGGCATAGAACTTACATGTAGAAATATCAAAAGTGAAATTATGAGGTTTCGCTGCTCTTAAATTCATCGAATCTTACCAAAGAGGAAAGCTCACCAGATCAATTACCGGCTTACGAACACATCATATTCAAACAGTTTTTCTTGTACGATCAAGCAACGTCGAGCCTGGTCATTACCTAGACGGGTACCATATGGGAATACCCGATGATGTAAACTTGGATGTGCGGGTGATGTAATGGCTAATGGCTTATAATTGTTTATCAGAGAGCCCAGTTCCCATTGCAGTTGGGTTCGTTATACTAACTTACCCGCTCATACCATTGGGAAAGGGATCAATCTACCTTTTCTGACCCCTGTTATGGGTTAGTTACTAAGATTTGTATCACTAATTTATTATTATTCCCCCCAATCACATTCTTACTGTCTAAAAAAGTTTTGCTGGCTTTAAATAACCTGTAAATCTTTGATAAACTGTCAAAAATGAATCAATCAATAAGATATTCAATTCAGCAATTTTTATTTTTTTCAAATTTTTCATTTACATAATTGGTTTATTCCGTTTATCTTTGAGCTCGTGACATAAATTCACATTTTTCTCTTTTGCAGTTCGGCAACTTGTGCCATTTTGTTTATTGCGTCTGACGCAGACCTGCACTTAATCTGAAGTTTTTATTTTTTTCTGAAACCGTTTTTAGTGATGGTAATTTTATAGTAGTTTATTAGTTTCAGAGCTATTTCAACTAACAAAAAAATCATGTTAACCAGAGTTTCAATTTCCGTTTGCTTCGTTGAATTCATTTACGTACAAATAACCTTCCAACTTGTTCCCCATAAGGCTCACTAAGAACTGTATCACAAAACCTTGTTATCTCAAAAAAATATTAAAATCTAAAAAGATGTTCTCGTTTAAATAACTTGCAAAGTTGTGATAAATCGTAAAAAATGATTCAATCAATCATCCTTGAAACGATGACTCCGACTATTTAACCTTAATCTTTGGCAAAGGACCGTATATGTGATTTCTACTTGAGGTCAGAAGTGAACTTGAAACGCAATAGTCGTTTAAAGCAAGGAGTCGTTTTGAAAGTGCAATCTATCAAAATGGATGTCGAAACCTCAAGCTCTGATCGGTGATGATGAAATAATGCAAATGTTTTCTGGTAGTGAAAATTACAAGCCCTTTTACCAATTCAGCTCTCACAGCAGAGATCAATTGCAAGTCTCTGATAATCTTGACTTTTAGAAGTGCATTCATAAGTTTTGTCGCATCCGTAGAGATATTAACTGGTAATTTGTGAATAATGCTCAGCAGCTCGTTAGCCTTTGACACCTGACCACCACTTTACCGGTCGTAGAAAAAATGACGTAAAGCCCAGTCACCGGTTGAACAGTGGTAAAGAAAAGTAACTAAATGCCCAGCCACAGGTTGAACAGTAGGCAAACACTTGTAACTATTTTTATATCTCCCGTGAAACATTACATGCCAATTATTTGTGAATTTTAACTCAGGAGTTCAGGCAGAAGGGTTAAAATTTTCAGGAACAAAGGGCTCAAACGATTAATGAATAGAAGACGTTATAACATACGTATTGATGTCATAGGCGTCAGATAACTGACCATTCATAATTTACTTCATGGAACAACCTAAGGGAAAAGAATGGTAATCAAAATTTAGACATTTTCCAGAGTTGGATTGATTAAAACAGCAATTTCTTTTCCGTGATTGTTTACTTTATTTAAAAACAAATAGTAAGGATTTACATTATTTACATTATTCGGACTATTGTCCGCATCTTTGTCGTCATATTTATTACAAATTTTCGGCCGTTGTACGCTCCGGCCTTCTTCAGGTTGGTTGGAATGTCGAACTGAACCCTTTATTTCGCTCACTGGGTTAGATTTTTCTAGTTCCACGTACCATGTTTAATGGATGTCAGTTATCAGTTATCTCCTGTTAATTCACCTAACCAAGTTATCCACTACCTTAAACGGGTATTGAACTCACACTCTTTGAGTCCTGTCACTGGATCTAACATACGCCTTTATCCACTGTCCTCAAGGACACATGGCACAGTGGATGAAGGCGTTGAAATAAATATAGTGACAAAGATGAGTACAATAGTCCGAATAATGTAAATAATGTACATAATACCTCATCTCAGAAATATAGACAGATACCTAATGGCCAAAACGTTGTAATAAATATGGCGGCGAAGGTGAAGACAATAATCGGAATAATGTAAATAATGTACATAATACCTCATCTCAGAAATATAGACAGATACTGAAAGGCCGAAATCTTGTAATAAATATGGCGACAAAGATGAGGACAATAGTCGGAATAATATAAATAATGTACAAAATAAACCATCTCAGAAATATAGACAGCTAGTAAGGATTTACTTTAAAGAATTTTTCATTATGGAAACGGTTTGTCAAGATCTTTTTATTTTCTGTATTTTCCAAATGTTCTTAGTAATTTCTCAGTTAACTTCTGCCTTTCTCGGCACTTTATTTGATAGTTTGTACACAATCATGATCTAATTAGTGAATACCTTGTGAGAGAAGCTGTATACGAAAATAGATTAAAAGCTGTTGGTTGTAATACAAGGACCGGCTGAAAAGTTCATAGACTGACCAAGATATAAATGTAAATAAAGACACTAGTTGGTAGATTAAAGATATGCAAGTGTATCAGAATACACTGTCGTACACTTGTATGCCCTTGAAAATTACCAACTACTGTGTCTACCAACTGCTACTACTTATATCTATATCTTCGTTCGCCTCTGAACTTTCCGATCGGCCCAAGAACATTATTTTTTAATGCATATGTAATTCTTGGTATTAATGAATTGTCTAAGACCGATAATTATTTTAATATGTTTTATTGTTATCCATTATTCATATAGACACAAATATGTAAGTAAATTCTCTGTTTATATTAAACAGTATTAACAACATTATAATAAACAGTATTGGCCAGCCTGAATGCCCGAGAAAATTTCATAGAAAATATGCGTCCTCCAACTGGAAGCCAGCCTGTATCCTACATAGAACTTTCTTATAGCCTGATGTGCTATACCAGTTTAGCTACGAAGGAGCGTCTGTTTATCAAGGTCGAGTTTACAGCATATTAGCAGCATGGCCCGACGTTGCCCGTGCTTGATTCAGAAGTCGTACGACTCATACAGCAATCGCTATCACTTGACTTAAAATATTTTTGCCCTTCCTTGCCTTTTTCCGTGCTGATGTCGCTACATGCCTTACTTCTTGCCTATCTCACACTGTGATTTTTTTCTACGCTCTATACTAAACAATAAATCTGTTACGAAAAAAGAACTAAAAAAAATGAACACAAAACGATCAGCTTTAAAAAAGAACTCGTAGCTGAAAAAAACGAATGAAAAATGAATGTTAACAAATACTTTTTCAAACCCAACCCAGTTCTGCGGAATCAGAATCAACGTTGAGTTTAAGCAAGCGAATGAGCCAATTGAAGTAAAGTGCCATGCAGATTTAAATTTTTCCCACTTGTGACGAATGCAGCTATCGATTTTTTGCATGCTATCATGCTAGTTAACATTCGTATCAGTCAGCTGTTGGCTCTCACGATGGCCAACAGAATCTTCCTGCCTATTCGCGGAGCCAGCTATTGGCTCTCATTCTGGCCAGTACAAAATGGCCGCAAACTACATGAAAACTGCCGTAGAAGCAAGAACAAATCGATTATTTCCACTAACGATGGAAGTTGTTAAATGCAAAGTCGGTCTTGGCCTTTTCGCTAACTTGGAGCATGTGCATGTGTCTTGGTGAAGATCCGTCGAAAATTGCGGCCGTGCATTCGTTACACCCCCCCCCACACACATCCTGCCTTTTATAGATAGAGATAAAATTTAAAGTACCCATGATTTCCCGCGAATGTCCATATCTGCGTGAATCGTTTCTTAACGTACACAAATAGCGTCATGAAATGGACTCAGTCCGACAACTTATTATAAACAGAGCATTTACTTAAGTATTTGTATATAAGTCTATATATAAGTCTATATAAAAAACGTATGATAATAAAATATATTAAAATATGTAATTCTTACATAGGATAAGGACATACTTCCTCTGTTATGCGATTTAAAATCTGATTATTTCTTGTTACTGGCTAATTGTTTATTCACTAATGTCACAAATAGTATTTATTAAAGTAATATTCTTCTTTGATGTGCCGTATTCTTTCATCCGAGGAACGATGGCGGTAAATACCCAGCTATTTAACTTATAGGTGTGGGCGAAGAGAAAACACGAATTCATACGCTTCATGAAACTGTGCAAAACTGAAAGTAATAGTCAAGCCCAAAATTTGAAACCTGGTCGACGATTACACGGGTCTGTTAGCAGAAGTCTATTATTATTATTGTTGTTGTTATTCCTTCAGGAGGTAAGCAATTATGAATCTCCACATGAACCCGTTTTGTATCTCTGTTTAAGCCTTTGTCCTTTATGTCATAAAGCTGGTTAAATAACTTACATAGTGTCCTCCACTGTTTATTTTAACTTCAATACGTCCTGATAAAGTCAGATTCTCCAATATCACTTTCCTTTAATTATTTAAACAAATACAGTTAATTCTTTCTGATCTTAAACCGAAGTGTCGTTTTTCCTCAAAATTTACTCAATCTATTTGTTCGTACATGTTTCTACAAGTATTCTTCTGTGGAACCACATCTACGAGGCTTCAAGTCTACCCTTCATATTTTATAAAATTGTCCAATAAAAACGGGGAAACGATATTACATAGCAGTTCGGTATTGTTTACTTGGTTTTTATCATTGTTTCAATTATTCTCGAGTTTTGCGTAGGATTCAGATGACGATCCACAACTCGCTGCCTACTCTCGACGTAGGATCTCTGCTCTCTGCCTAGCTTCGTATTTACATTATGTTTTACAGCAGCACTAGCAACATATATCATTTGCTTACTTACGTCGTCCGAGTCATATGTTCGGATGCAAGAAGGTTTCATTTATTTATTAAAGTCGACAGAATTTACGCACAGGAAAACATACAGAAAAAATTATTAAATTATTATTATGCGTCAAAATTTAGATTCACTCGAGAGTTAACCCATATACAGATAAACAATGTTAAAAGGAAAATAGTGAAAATAAAGATAGGAGATGTCTATATTTCTGAGATGAGGTATTATGTACACTATTTACATTATTCGGACTATTGTCCTCATCTTTGTCGTCATAATTATTACAACGTTTTGGCCTTTCAGTATCTCTCTGTATATCTCTGAGGAGGTATTATGTACACTATTTACATTATCCGGACTATTGTCCTCATCTTTGTCGCCATATTTATTACAACGTTTTGGCCTTTCAGTATCTGTCCATATTTTTAAGAGGAGGTATTATGTATATTATTTACATTATTCGGACTATTGTCCTCATCTTTGTTGCCATATTTATTACAACGTTTCGACCGTTGTACGCTCCGGCTTTCTTCAGGTCGTTGGAATGTCGAACTGAACCCTTTATTTCACTCACTGGGGCTCAAAAGACACGTTTAGCGAGCGCAGCAACAGATTATGATAAATTAAGTATGTTTAAATTTTAGTTATCTGGTAAAAATAACTTGCCTTCTTCGAAAACAAAGTATAAAGTTTGGATTTCGTAGCAGAAAGAAATTTTAATAGCCCAATAAAATGACTGTCCAGCTTGGTGCAGGAATATCTAAGTCGTTAACATGTCTATGAATGAAATTCACTTTAGCAACATCTCTGCTGAGAATTTTCTTGGAATAATAACTACAACATTTATCTGTTTGCGAAAAAATATTTGACAAATTTTGGTTTAATCATTTCACCTCAAGTAAGGGGACAAAGCATCTAAGACGCAAGGGGGTTACTGAGAGTAAATAAAAAATGAGAGAACGTTGCTGAAGATAAAGGACAATAAAAGAACGATTCATGACGTTCATTTAATTCTTTGAAGATCGTAGTTGACAGGAAATCGAAAAACCGGAAGTACGTTCCATAGACGAATAATTACGAAAGAAGAAATTATCAGATTATAATTTACCTAGTAATTTAACGGTAAAATGTTGCAATCTTGCTGCCAATCTAGTACTACGTTTAAAGTCATTGATGTGATTGATGCCGAAATGCAAGTTCATGACCGGTAATATTGCAGATTTTTATTTGAATGTGAACATGAACGTTGATAAATGGACATCAAAACGCAGTCATTACTGTAAGATATGGATAATTATTAATATAATTTCACGTTATGTATAATATCTATATCTTATTTCCACATTATTATTAATATATTTTTATTATCAATATTATGTATAATATCTATATTTTATTTCCTCATCGTTATTAATAATAAGAAATACTCTACTAATCTGAAGATATCCATTAGATATGCCAGGGTATATATCTATGTTTAACAATAATCCACGGATTATTCATTACTCTCTAAGAACTGACATGCCTTCTTGGGAAATATATTGGAGTGGATTCCCGTTGCCATCTACACGGTTTGTAGTTCAGAAATTTTCTTCTATATAAAATATAAACTCCCCATGATTTCCCGCGAACGTTCATATCTGCTTCAATCGTTTCTTAACGTAAACAAATAGCGTCATATATTATGAAGTCCGACAATTTATTATAAACAGAGCATTTACTTAAGTATTTGTATATAAGTCTATATATAAGTCTATATAAATAACATATGATAATAAAATATATTAAAATATATAATTTTTTTGTAATACATAAGGACATCCTCTGTTATGTGATTTAAAATCTGATTATTTCTTGTTACTGACTAATTGTTTATTCCGTAATTTCACAAATATTATTTATTAAAATAATCTTCTTTGGTGTGCCGTATTCTTTCATCGGAGATGAATACCAAGCTATTTAACTTATAGCTGTGGGCGAAGAGAAAACACGAATTCATTCTCTTTGTGAAACTGTAAAACTGAAAGTAATAGTGAAGCCCAAAATTTGAACCCGGGTCGATGATTACACGGCGGGGTCTGTTAGCAGAAGTCTATTATTATTGTTGTTCTTATTATTGAAAGATAGAATTAGGTGACATTTACTTACAGATAATTACATAGAAAATTCCTTTGCTGTTTTATCAAGAAGCCAGCGAGTCAAGATAAATTCTTACACACATCATGCTGTAAACCACCGTAGAATGATTAAATAAAAGGAACGAATTTAGCTCCAGCAAAATGAAATCTATAGAAAGGCCGCTGTTTCTCTTTAACTGGATTTGTGCATCGTCTGTTAACCACGGCTTTTTTTTTTTTTCGCTTTTGCACAATTATTCATAGTACTTGTACGGAAATAAAGTGTACAATTGAAGCAAATTGTTCGTTGTTTAAGAGTTGCACTTTTCAACTCATGAGAGTTAAAAGAATTCATTTTCTGGACATGCCAGCCGTCGATTTTCAGAATCATTTCCATAAAGGAGACTATGTGAATTAGTTGTATTAAGAATAAAATTGGTTTAACAAAAGTAGAACAATAATGAAACAGTTGCAATAAATTGTCTCTGAAAAGGAGAAATTATTTTAATGTGAGGAAGAAATATGGTATCATTATACATTTGAAATGATTTGCTTATTAGTTAGAATTAACATAAGATTTGGGTGTAGACTTATTCGGTGTTATATTACAGTTTTTGTTGAGGGGTTCTCCCCTTTTTACACAAATGGATTCACCCAGTATATACATATACTACTGCTACGGGAAGAGACGAGAGTAAGAGATAAGCAAGACCGAGGAGCCGAGTCGAGTCGAGTCGAGTCGAGTCGAGTCGAGTCGAGTCCAGTCCAGAGTGACAGAGTACACGGTTGTAGGTAACCGGAAGAGTGAGGGTGAGGTAACAGCGTTGTAGGAGTCACAGTGAGCGAGCACGTAGACTCAAAAGAAGTCATACATCGATACTTCAATACCAAAGACTGTATGTATATATTTTGCTACTAACCCGTATTCCTGGAACTACTAACCTGCTTTACCAGTTTGTATTATTACGATTAATACATTATTTTCATATATTCATTCCTGGCGTTTGTTATTTAATGGTACCGGATTTCAACCCGGAATCCACAACAGTTTTTAAATTCTGTTTCGTAGATGTCACTTGTACATTATCGTTACTGTTTATCTCAGTATCGTTTTTTAATTCTATGTTTTGTTTTCATTTTTGTTTGAGTGTCACAAATTAATACAGGGTGTCCATAAAGTTCGTGTGCACTTTAAACCATAACTTTATTTGTATTTGCAATAGAAATAATTTGTAAAAAGGATTAGAAAGAAGTAAATTCATATTCTTTAAGGTTTTATTGAAATTTTTAAGTTTCCACATGTCTACCATCATTAGCAATACAAAGGGTAATACGATTTTGCAGTTGACGGAAAACATTTGCCAACTGATTTACAGTAATGGCTGAAATAAGTTATTTTAGCTATACTTAAAACTAGGTACATTAAACTTTAACACTTTTTTTTGGAATTATTTCTATCGCAAATACAAATAAATTTATAATTTTTAAAGTGCACACGAACTTTATGGGCACTCTGTATTAGGTCTGTACATTTTTTAAAATTCTGTTTTTATTTATCTGAGTTATATAGAAAGTTAAGTGTTTATCTCATGGCGTCTGTTTAGCGTAAGATTGTATTAAAGATTGCATAGAACATGGCCAATATTGGAAGTGAAATGTATAATATTTGATCACATCATTTGCAAATGTATGGATCTTGCATTTGTAAGTAATTTTTTTACAAACATTAGTTACAGACTTTTTGCATGGAATGAAAACTCGTCTAGATTATTGCAATTTCTGTATATCTATTCTATACACCTAATAAGCTGACTTGCCAACTTTTGTTATTCCACGTAGAAGTAGACGGCTGTGACAGCTCTTGAGCATACCTTAAAAACCAATGCTTCTTACAGAAATTGCAATCGGAACATGAGACAATTCCAAAGATCGCTATACAATAAAGATTTCTATTGGTCATCAAAATTGTTCCTCTCCCACCCTTTAGTCCAGTTATTGTTCCCTGTGGCTGCTGGTTGTTCTCTGAGCTGAAGTCGTTTTGAAGAAATTAAGATGCAGTGGGCATGACAAGAGTCCTGGACAACTTTAGATTTCTTCCGTGTCGTCTTCCTAAAGTGGCTGGGGCGCTACAACAAATTCTTTGAAATCAGACGATCTTATTTGAAGTGTGTCTGGTAATAATTTATCTTATGTTAATTACTTGTTAAAAATCTTTGTAGATATTTTCCCCTTAACAGTGTATTCTTTTTTTTACTATTTTTTTTTTAATTTGAAATTATGACTTATTTCGTTTCTATGTGATACTAAGGAATTTAATAGCTTATATAAGCTACATATGGGACTTAATTGACTGACTGAAATGATAATTGATATCTTTTTAATGAGTTCTTTTTATGCATCTTCCACTGAACCGGAGTGTATATTATGCCTTGCACTAATCGCCAGAGCGATTGAACTCAAAACCTCCAAATACGCTTAACTAACACCTATTAGACGTCATCATATGTTTGTCCGGTAGGACTATTCGCTGGCACGGTATTTCCTCTCGTAGGAGCGATACCCACCCCCTGGATTGAATTAGATATTTGTTTTGAAGTCCCCCGTCGATTAATATCTACAACAAACAATGGATATCGGTGGCTGAATAAAATGAAGTTAATAGTCAAAGTATAATCGTATATATCGATCATAATATCTGATCTAAAAATCACTGATTTGTTCTTTTTGGCCTGTTATAAACATTCGTTTTACAGCCTATAATTTAAAACCCCATGAAACCATAATGCTAATACCGCTAAAAAAGACGGGAACTGTCTTAGAAAAGAACATGATTAGATTCTAGATGCTGTTCCTTGGGTAATTGTGATTATTGAAAGCAGAAAAGTAGCTTATACTGAAAAGTACCCCAGTCTTACAAAATTCACGGATGACGAAAAACAGTTGATTATTTTGGTTTGTTCTGCTCTTAACTTTCGCAGAGTCACGTGGGTTCAGTAGCCTTGGATAGTTGCCAATTTCTAATAAAGCATTAGTCTGAATAACAAACTGTAGGGAAGTCAACAGGAAGACAATCTTTTATATCTCTCAAGAACTTATTGCAATAAAAATATATTATTCTCTCTACCTAACAACGACAATTGAAAAGAATCTCTCTAAGTTCAACATAAAATTTGTCACAACGACGTCCAAAACAGTAAATCAATACAAAACAAAATAATCAGCTAAAACTTGAAGGAGAAATTTACTCTATCACCTGTAATAATTACCACAAAAATACATAGGAGAAACCTCAATAAATTTAAATAAAAGACTTTCTGTCAACAAAATAGATCACGTACAAATCATCACACTAAACGCATTAGTTTTTCAAAGTAATGGGTTTGATCATAACTTTGATTTGAAGTATGCTCCTTGAATTAAAAGAGAAAACAATTTACTTCAATATATATATATATATATATATATATATATATATATATATATATATATATATATATATATATAAATATTGATTCATGTTTCATTAAAAAATATACACAAGTTTTGTCTATTTATTTTTAAGTTAGTTCCTTTCATAATGTCTGATAAGCTTAATACTAAAAATTCTTGAAGCTATATACATAAAACAGTTGAAACCTTACCTGAACAAAATAAATTACGAAATCACCAAAAATATTCTTAAATGCCTATAATTGATGACAGAAGCCATTTATTTATACCAACTGCTTCCCATACTTAACACTTCTCGTTTTCACTCTCGCGTGGTCATGTATGACCTCACGAGCTGTTACGTGATTTCCGCTTCCGCGTCTCATACACACGAGTTAGTCATTGCTTTGAAATTTCATTATTGTTTCGTCGGTGTATTTATTGAGATATTGAAAAGTAATTGTCATCTTTGATAATGGCTTATATAAGCCAAAAGATGATATATATATATATATGTGTGTGTGTGTGTGTGTATAAAGTGCAATAATCGCTTAAACCTCCACTGAAAATCTACGTCCAGTTTCTTACAGTTCTGCTTTCTAAGCAGCTTTACTGTGTGGGATATTTACCAACAAGAATGATGAAAATATGATGAAAAAAACAAAAAACAAAACACACAAACAAATAAAGGACATTATGGGCTAGAATATATACCAAAAACATAAAAATATCAATTACCTCTTTATATATATATATATATATATATATATATATATATATATATATATATATATATATATAGTCATACACAGACAGTGTTTCGCTGTATCACAGCTCATCAGTGTGACTAGATTTCATATATATATATATATATATATATATATATATATATATATGACGTCTAGTCACACATCCATGTTTTTACTAATAACATAAACTACATTCCAAGAAGGCCTTCAGCAACAGCAGTAAACAAAATGGTTAGCGCATGTCACAACAAGTAAAAATAATGATATAATCAAGTCTCTGACTTCCAACGCTTTAAAAAATAAAGCATAAAGTTTGAAAAGAAATTCTTATCAATCCTAGAAATGACGATAACAAATAATGGACTTAAAGACTAATTTTAAATATCCACTGAGGGTAACGTTAACTGTTTTGGCTAATGAATGCTGAGTATTTCATAGTTGCCAACTGCTAATAAAACCACTGCCATCTATGAACCCTAGATACCTGAAGAACATTGAACTATAAAAACTGTTATGCTATCCTAGGTACTTATTATTGTGTCGCAAAAGGAAAATCTAAAAACCAACAAAAATAAAGATAAAATAAAGGGAATACAAAAATATATTATCTAAAAAATCCATAACTTATTAACCTGAATCACCTTTAGCTCATCTCAGTATAGTACGCATTGAAAATACTTCAAAAACGGGTATGAAATTAATCAATGAAAAATATAATATTACATGGTAATTAAAGTCTAGCAAATAAATTGGTAACAATGCAACGAAGTATACATCAACGAAACATCACGACACTTAACGAAAGACTTAATAGAACATTTCTTAACGCAAACAAGCACACTAATGGAATTGTGCACCACTGATACAACAATGATCACGATTTAGGACGTGTAAAGCTCCATTGTAATTAAAATTCAGTGTAATTTGTTTTTATGAAAATCAATAAAAAGCAATGATTAATAAGTTCATTAAGATAAATGTTAAATTGGGTTTGTACAAAACATCTCCACTTACTAAATTATGACTAAAGCAGCGTGTAGTATTTCATACATAGGAAACCGTGCAAAATTAGTTATAATCTGATTTACATAATGCAGAAATTAATTTTAAGAATTAATTTAAAGTTTCTATCCCGTTAATTCAGATTTCCTTTTTGAGAATAACTTTTTGCTCTCTCTCTCTCTCTCTCTCTCTCTATCTATCTATCTATCTATATATATATATATATATATATATATATATATATATATATACAAAAAGCATATCTATCTATTTATCTATCTATCTCTTCCCCTTCTCTCTCTATATATATATACATATCATATATATATATATATATATATATATATATATATATATGTGTGTGTGCGTGTTGTATAATCTGCTTCGATTTAGATCCATTTTGAAGCCTTAGAATTTATCCAGCGTCGTTTACATTGACGGAATCATTCTTGGAACACTTCTTTTGGAGACAGCGAGCAGCTGCCTTGTTTCATTCTCTTGGATTTCCTCGACATCATCAGATCTTGTAACTTTCATGTCTGATTTGACTTTTCCCCATCTTTGGGATTTGATAAGCCCGAGGGGGGATATCTGTGGAATATGTTGATTGTCGGACCTGTGGAATGTTGCGATTTCCCAAAATCTTCTCCTCAAACCAAGATCCATGATGGAACTTGTGTAGTATGTTGAAACAGCACCCGATACGCTTTACGCTTTACACTTTACACTTGCTATAAACAACGGAAGCGAGCGACAACGTTACTATTTGCATGCAATAATAAATTGAAGATCTATCGTTACCAGATATTCACGACGTATTTTTATCTCGGCTACCGTAGCATCATTACTGACAATTTTTGTTCTGATTTCATATATATACTAGCGAACATAATTTTAAGAAAAATCTAAATGTGAAATAAATTTTTATTTTAAAGCTTCAAAGAACATTTTATCAAGGAAAAATAAGCATATAAAGTTAAAATTTATTTTGATAAAGTTATAAGAATAATTATATAACATTCGAAGAGAATAGATATCATAAATATTGAGGTCAATACACAAAATAAGACAAGAAGAATTTGTTTAAACATGTTTTGCTAGATCCAAGCGTTCTGTATTCAATGTGCCTTAAATTTCACTACGTCTTTCGAGTAATTATGTCCTTCTTAGTCACATGTAGATTTTCATTGACAAAATCTACAGAGAAATCTATCTAAAAAAAGGAGGTGGTCAATATGGAAATTTCTTTATGACTATATTTTAAAATTCATTTTTAAAAACGTGGATTTTCATTCGAATCTTTATTTTTCTATTGCTGAATGTGCGTATAGCGCAATGCCTAACCTAAAAAAAAGGCAAAATCAACGTCTCCAGTTCGAATTCAGGTTATGTTCCTTGCACTCTTTCACACAAATGCACTTCCGTAAAGTACGGAGTCCATTATTCTGCTCCAGTCTTTGGTTATAATGCAGAATTGGCTTGTTCCTCTAGCCGTTGTTGGCAAGCAGTGTAGGAGAAAAATAATACTGATTTCGAAACTAAGTCGCCTGAAATTTTAGTAATGATTTGATAACTGGTACACATACTATATCTGAAATGACTAAGACGATATATGTTAAGAAATATGAAATTTTAAACTTTGGTGCGAAGTGCATATTGGGTAATCTGGAGCCCCGGAATGATGACAGTTATCTTTGGTGACAAGAGCATGCTCTATAATCTGAGCGGCAGGAATGACGCCAAGTGTCTTTGGTAACAAGGACATACTGTGTAATCTGAGCCCATGGAATGATACCAGGTATCATTGGTGACAAGTGCATACTGGGTAATCTGAGCCTTTGGGAGGATGACAGGTATATTTGGCGACAAGAGTATACTAGACAATCTGAAACCCGGGAATGATGCCAGGTATATTTAGTGAAAAGGGCATACAGGGGTAATCTGAGCCCCTGGAATGATACCGCATCATTGGTGACAAGTGCATACTGGGTAATCTGAGCCTTTGGGAGGATGACAGGTATATTTGGCGACAAGAGTATACTAGACAATCTGAAACCCGGAATGATGCCAGGTATATTTAGTGAAAAGGGCATACAGGGTAATCTGAGCCCCTGGAATGATACCGATGACAAGTGCATACTGGGTAATCTGAGCCTTTGGGAGGATGACAGGTATATTTGGTGACAAGAGATACTAGACAATCTGAAACCCGGGAATGATGCCAGGTATATTTAGTGAAAATACGGGCATAATGATACAGGGTGCAATCTGAGCCTTTGGGAGGATGACAGGTATATTTGGCGACAAGAATGATACCCGGGAATGATCATTATTTAGTGACAAGTGCATACTGGGTAATCTGAGCCTTTGGGAGGATGACAGGTATATTTGGTGACAAGAGTATACTAGACAATCTGAAACCCGGAATGATGCCAGGTATATTTAGTGAAAAGGGGGACAGGGTAATCTGTTTTCTTTGGGAGAATGATACTGCAGGTATATTTAGGAGGGCATACAGGGTAATCTGAGCCCCTGGAATGATACCGGGTATCATTGGTGACAAGTGCATACTAGGTAATCTGAGCCTTTGGGAGGATGACATCAAGAGTATACTAGACAATCTGAAACCGGGAATGATGCCAGGTATATTTAGTGAAAAGGGCATACAGGGTAATCTGAGCCCTGGAATGATACCGGGCATCATTGGTGACAAGTGCATACTGGGTAATCTGAGCCTTTGGGAGGATGACAGGTATATTTGGCGACAAGAGTATACTAGACAATCTGAAACCCGGGAATGATGCCAGGTATATTTAGTGAAAAGGCATACGGGGTAATCTGAGCCCCTGGAATGATACCGGGTATCATTGGTGACAAGTGCATACTGGGTAATCTGAGCCCCTGGAATGATATATTTGCAAGAGTATACTAGACAATCTGAAACCCATGATGCCAGGTATATTTGGTGAAAAGGGCATACGGGGTAATCTGAGCCCCTGGAATGATACCGGGTATTTTGGTGACAAGTGCATACTGGGTAATCTGAGCCTTTGGGAGGATGACAGGACAAGAATATATATTTGATACTGCGACAAGAGTATAATCTAGACAATCTGAAACCCGGGAATGATGCCAGGTATATTTAGTGAAAAGGGCATACATTGGGGTAATCTGACAAGAATATAGGGTAATCTGAGCCCCTGAAATGATACCGGGTATCATTGGTGACAAGCATACTGGGTAATCTGAGCCTTTGGGATGACAGGTATATTTGGCGACAAGAGTCTAGACAATCTGAAACCCGGAATGATGCCAGGTATATTTAGTGCATACTATCATCGATGACAAGGGGGTAATCTGAGCCCCCTGGAATGATACCGGGTATCATTGGTGACAAGAGCATACTAGGTAATCTGAGCCTTTGGGAATGATGACAGGTATATTTGGCTACTAGATAATCTGAACCCTAGAATGATGCCAGGTATATTTGGCGACAACGCCATAATGATGGGTAATCTGAATCCCCCAGAATGATGCCTGGTATATTTGGCGACAACGCCATACTGGGTAATCTGAGCCCCTAGAATGATACCAGATATCATTGTTTACAAAAGCATAATCTGAGAATGATGCCAGGTATCATCGATGACAAGAACATGCTGGGTAATCTGAGCCACTGGAATGATACCGGGTATCATTGGTGACAAGAGCATAATAGGTAATCCGAGGCCCTGGAAAGACGCCAGGTATCTTTGCTAACAAGGGCATACTAGATAATCTGAACCCCTAGAATGATGCCTGGTATATTTGGCGACAACGCCATACTGGGTAATCTGAGCCCCTAGAATGATACCAGATATCATTGTTTACAAGAGCATACTGGAATAATGCTAGGTATCATCGATGACAAGAATATGCTGGGTAATCTGAGCCCCTGGAATGATGCCAGGTATCATTGGTGACATGAGCTTATCTGGGTAACCTTAGCCCCTTTGGTGATAAGTGCATACTGGATAATCTGGGTCCAAGGAATGATGCCAGCTATATTTGGTGACAAGACATACTGGGTAATGTGGCCCCAGGGAAGATCAATGCACTTTTCTAAAGACAATTTTCCTTAACCTGACATTCATTAATTTTAATAATTTTTGAAATTATGATTAATCATTTTTTAGTTGCGAGTCTTTGGTATTAATTTATTACATATTTCATCCAATGTGGATATTCAAGGTTTATAACTTCGGAGAAAGTGCTCTGAAACTGATGTCGTCAATATACCTGTTTTTAAAGAGAAGATTATTTGGTTAGCTCTGCTAAAATGTGTTATGATTTGGCATTTATCCCAAGCTAAAAAACAACCGCTAGGATAAGCTGCTGTAAACGAACTGAAATTGACTGCCGATTTCGTCACTATAATGAGTGGTATAACTAAGTTGTCATTGTTAGACATTTTCATGGCGGTCTTCCTCGAGTATAGAATCTAGAGGTTGGCAGTGAATATTTCGGAGACAGTAGGAAAGCGTAGTGGAGGTTCGCAGTGGATATCACAGCAGAGTGTAGTTCATCCTTCTCCTGGTCGCCTTTGGTCCTTCCGGTAGGAGGAAACAAGATGGCCGCCTTTATACACGACGAATACAGTGTTGGGCGGCTTCTGATTGGTCAACCTTCCATTGGTCGACTATAAAGGGAAATAAGTCATTCTGACTCGCTCACTAATTATACGTAATATATACCCAAAAAACCGTAACAGTCATCACGTGACAATTTGACTTATCTCTATCAAAGGGGAATAATCGCCTTCTGTATCCCTACACCATTATATGTCATATCTCGTTGAAACACCAATTCCTGCACGATCACCGGAGTTAAGCAACCTCTTCTGACCCCGGCTATATATTAATTAGTAAAAGATTTATTCCTAAACCTTTTGATACACTCCCTGGTAAAAAAATTCTTACAATCTAAAACCGTATTTTCTTACTTCAAATAACCAGCAAAGTGTTGATAAATCGTAGAAAGCAAATGAATCAGTAACATATTTTAAACGATACAAAATGACGTTTCTCTCATACAAGATTCACAATATTCAATAACTGATTTGTGACGTTTATCTTTAAACTTATTTCAGAAATTTAAATTCTTCTGTTTTGCAACACTTGTGCTATTTTTCCTATTGCTTTTGATGAGGTCCTGCGTTTGTATTTGTGTCAAACCATTTTAACAGGAGTGAACCATTTATTCTCCCACTTACGTTTCCTCCGTTGTTGGTATTATTACATCCGGATGAAATCTAGTAGTTGAAAGGAAAGATAAGTTTTTATACGACTATGACATACACAAAACGATATATACATATATGCACGTGACTCACGCACACACTAAAAAAGAAACATATAACTCTACAAAGAATCAGAGTGTGAGAAAAAACAAAAAAGCGGGGCCTTAAATATAATACGGAGATACCCCCGTGTCTGGAGAAGCCATGTTTAGGACTGCAGATTCAAACGGGCCGGATTCATCTACTATGTCCCAGGCGGAGACATATTCCATGAAAGAGAAACGGGGAGTTTTGGGTTTTCCCATATTCACAACTGAGAGTCGGAATTTATTTCTATATCTGCTGAAGAAATATCGCTTTGTAAGCGACTGAGAGAGGCAGATTTGGCATTTGTCCCAGGCTAAAAAACAACCGCTAGGATTAGCTGCTGTAAACGAACTGAAATTGACTGCTGATTTCGTCACTGTAATGAGTGGTGTAACTAAGTTGTCATCACGTGACAATTTGACCTATCTCTACCAAAGGGAATTAATCTTCTTCTGTTTCCTTACACCATTTATAGTGATATTAAATGTTTAGCTTGTTCGTTTAAGTCTCCAAAATATAACAATTCTTACACAAATACTGACTTTCTTTATTACAATTTAATAAGCTTAATTCTATATACAAAGTAAAGTATAAGTGAATATATATCAATACAAATTGGTTACAAATAAAACATGAGGATATTAACATTTCAAATATGGGAGATTGGTATAGAATTTATAAATTTATTTTTATTTATCATATAAAACCATAAATAGCATAGACATTGCCGTTCCTATTGGAAAAATTGACTTTACCAATAGTCATTATTTAAAATTCTCTTCATCTCAGCTATGTAGTATGAAATTTCAGTTCCCCATGACGAGCGTTTTTCTTTATAGTCTTCAATCGACGATCAATCATATTAAATGTTTGTGTTCGATTACTTACATTTGTATATCTTCGCCTTGAAAAAATATCCGCATCGCTTGTTTAACAGGAACATTTGCATGGGCTCATGTTGAGTAAGAACTCTGTTACCTATACACCCTGATACTAACTTTCAGGAGAAGGGCTCATTGCACACTCTCGGGCAAAATTTATCACCGTAAATGATGTGGAAAGATTATATTGAATTAATTGTTGGGTCGGCTGCAAGGATGGTTCGTTCAGTGTGTTGTGCGAGACATTTTTTTTAATGTACCATACACATTCGTTCATGCAGTGAATATTGTTGTCATATCAGCTCCAGTGCTTCTGCTATGTATTCAGAGATTCTTGATGAAATCCAAAATCTGCAATGTTATCGGTCCTGCTCTGACATCTAGACTTCAATTACTTCCTCACCGCCGTAAGGTAGCTCCCCTGTGAATGTGCTATAAACTCTTTTCATGGTAATTTTCTGATGAGGTTTCCTCTTTGGTTCCTTGACTTTACGAATTCAAGCATAGTACTAGATTGGCATCTAGGTCTCATTATTTTACAGTTGCAATTACTAGATGCAACCAAAAGTTTTATGCTAACCGTTTCTTTTTCTTGCACTTTTCACCGGCGTAATATGCATTCCCTCTGCCTTTTCTATAAATACCTTTATGGTAAATTTTTTTATGACTTCTCCTCTATCATATCCTGACTCAATGAATTTATGTGCTTTACTAGACTGGCGGCAAGGCCTCATAATTCTAAAATGGAAATGGCTAGATATAACCTTAAGTTCTATACGAACAGTTCCTTTATCTCACTTCTCGCTTGTGGAACCCTTTATTTCGCTCACTGGGGTAGACTGTTTTAGTTCCATGTGCCATGTTTAATAGATGTATATCACTTATCTCCTGTTAATTTTCCTTCTGGAATCTAACCAACGCCTTTATCCACTGTGCCATGCGTCCTTGAGGACATCTGTGTATGAATTTTTGGGTATTATAAACCTAATGTTTCAGCAACCACTTTTACCAGTGCTCATATTGCAATTTTTGTTGTTATCCTTGCATGTTTTTACCAGAGCTCTTCTTGGATTCGCCATTCAAGTTCTTCCAAAATCTTGGTTTTGTATAGTAGATTGTTCCTGTAACCAAGTTACAGGGTGTTAAGTTAGGACTCCTGGCTGGACACTCATACAGAAAATAGAGATTTGCTATTCAATCACCATGTATATAGTTTTATAAACACAACATCCATTAAGTTCACTCGTCTACATTCTTGCCCTGTTCTTTGTACAGGTGTAGAGGCTTATCCCTTGTTTCCTGATTAGGATTGGATTTCTAGTTTGCCATAAAGTCTATTCCTTCTCTTTCACTACCAGTAGCCCCTTGCGTCTTAGAGGCTTTATCGCCTTACGTAGCATAAATTATATTCTTATAATTATTTTTTTTTTATTATCGTTTTTAAATATGTAAATGTCCAAGCCAGCGAAACCGGCAGTATTTGAGAAGGGCCTACGGGATGGGTAACTGGATACTACAGCACTGGACACCCGGTTGAACCAAGTGATGCCCAGAATACATCTCAGACAGTGAAGATGAAAGGCGCTAAGGTGTTGCTCCTGTCTAGAGAAGAGGGTCCAAGTCTCGATGTCGTAGAGCATCACGCCGGCACCGCATTCTCTATAGAATACAATTTTATTGGTCGTAGTAGGTTTCTGTTCTCGCAGACTCTCTAGGTAACCCTGGCGAACATCTGTTGATCTCAGTATCTAGGAAGAGGGTGTCTGAAACGGTGGTGCCGAGGTATGTGAATTCATGAACCACCCCCAGGTCATACTTGTTGATTGTAAAGCGCTCTTCTCCATCACGTTAGTTTTCTTCAGACTGATGGTCAGACTGAACTCTTGGCAGCCTTTTGAAAAAAATTGTCCATTAGTCGCTGCAATTGCTCTTTAGAATGTGGAGCGCTGCAGGGAATATAACACGATTATAAATACCTTAATCTGTTCTCTCGTAGCTATCATATTCCGCTGACCTTACACTGAAAGATTATTAATTTTCCAATAGCTGAAAAAATGTTTTTATGGTAAAATCTTTCCCCGATGAAAACCAGAATTCGTTGAAAATATTTTCGGTTCAAAACCTAGAGAATTTCGAATGTATTGTCTGATATGATGCAAAAAGTAACTGCAAGTAATGGGGAACATATAACAGAAATAAAGAATCCACCTTTAGAAGAATAATGCCAATAATTATTTATGCCCCCGTACTGGGTATGACGACAAAGTACATCCGGCAGGAAAACCTCTGATCTGGACGTTTTGAGGAGCGTAGAAGCACCTCTTAATTGCTGTTGTTCCCAGGTCCACATAGTTCCAGGGTGGTAGCACCTGTTAGGGTCCCAGCTATGGGAAAATAATTACCACCCACAAAAAAAAATGGAGTTAAACACTATGAAAATATAAGAATAAATTTTTACAGAAAAAAATGCCAGCAATACATTTTGGAAAAAAATATTAACAGCAATGCATTCTTGAAGAAATTATTAACAGCAATACATTTTTTTAATAAAATATCACCAACAATACATGTTTGAAAAAAAAATAATTGCTGCAATGCATTTTTGAAAAAAAATATTACCAGATATATATGTTTGAAAAATATTACCAGCAATTTTTTTTTTAATTACCTGCAATGCATTTTTGAAAAAAAAAACCACCATATATATATATATATATATATATATATATATATATATATTTGAAAAAAATTATTACCAGCAATACATTTTTTGAAAAAAAACACATTACCGGCAGTACACTTCTTGAAGGTCATGGAATATCTATATACATATATTGTCAGTTATGAACTTCCCAAAATAACCTTCAAATACATTCGTCGTCGGCATGACGATAAACTACATCCGGGAGCAAGGAGTTTTTGAAGCGGGTGGAACCACCTTTTAATTGCTGCTGTTCCCAGGTCCACCCTGACCTGGGGTGGTAGCATCAGGTAGGCTCATAGCTATTTTACAAATAGTTAATCCACAAGCTGGGGTCAAAACATTTATAGTAAAAATTCCACCAATACACTTTTGAAAAAAAATATTACCAGCAATACACTTTTGAAAAACATATCACCAGCAATGCATGTATGAAAAAAATATTACCTGCAATACATTTTGAAAAGAAAAAAATTACCAGTAATATATTCTTTAAAAGGACATTAGCAGCAATACATTTTTTGAAAAAAAAAAAAAATAAAAACATATAGACAGCAATACATATGACTCTCAACAAAAACACTTTTTACAAAAATACGTCAATGATACCTGATCTACAAACTGATTTCTTACAAAGAATACATATCATGTTTATACGAAACTATTCTAAAAATCTTATCGGCATTAAATAAACCATTGGGGTTTATATAGCATAAAACAAAATAACCTAAACAAAACAAAATACAAGTTATAACAAAAAAGAAAAGTACTAGATTTGTATCTAGGTTCCACCCGTTTACTGGTGAAACTGCTAAATGCAACCACCACTTCTATTCCAACGGTTTCTTTACTCCCACTTCCCGCCTGTGAAACTCCCCTCCACTTACTTGATTGCATGATGACAACAATCCTCAAAAATTTAAATGCGATTTCAATTGCTAACTTCTGTCTTTTTGAATCCTTGCTTGGGGTGAAATGATTAAAAAAAGATTCGATCCAAACTTATACATTTAATCCGTCAACGACGCAAAAACGTTCAATTCTGAAAAGAAGCCAATTTAAAATATTGCATTCATTTCCCCCTCTCTATTTGCTCAGTGTTTTTTCTCTCTTTCTGCATTCATATTCGCGCCTTTCATTATTTCCATTCTTTCCTTCCATACATCCACATCACGCGTGAGGTTTTATTTTATTAACTAATTCATTTAAAAGTTAAACAGAAAACTTTTTTCCTTCAAATTATTCATGTATGGAGACATTTTGTATCAGCTGGTTTCACGCATATACATACACACGCACACACACACATACACATACACGCATATATATATATATATATATATATATATATATATATATATATATATACATGCAAAAGAGGTGACACATTCTTTCTAAATTTCCTTAAAAATCATTTAATCACAAGTTATCATCGCCTGAAGAAATACAATCATAGTATTGACACATGAAAACTTATGTGGCGATTTCAAAATGTTTTTGATATAATCTCGTATAATATATATATATATAGTTATTTCATTTTTCTAAACCTATATATATATATATATATATATATATATATATATATGTGTTTGTGTGTGTTTAGAAAATGAAATAACTAAATATAAGCAACCATATACAGGCGTACTAGCTTTTATACACAGCTAAGCAAATAAATAATTACCAAATTTTCCAAAGAGGAGTAAACATAATAGTATACGATGTGGTTAGATAGATCCAGAAAATATATCTTAATAAACATACATATACCTACGTTAGGTATGCAACTTAAGTTTCGTTGGTTATCTAACAACTCCGGCACAAAATATAGATTTTTGTTTTAATATGCAGTGGGTTCATGGTTAGAATGCTGATACATAGTTCAAAAGTAAGATGGCACGAAAATAGCACAAAGCCAATACTGGGTTTTAGGTGTAGAAAATGGGATGGAGTTAGGAGTCATTAGGTAAAAAGAAAAAAAAAGTGAAAAATTGTAGCACGTTTCAAATTTAAAATATGAACTGAGACGCAGTTCGTTAGCACAAAGAGTGGACGTTTGTAGGGATAAAAGGAGATAATCAGTTTGAGCCCTAAAATAAATTAAGTTGAAAATGAATTTATCCAGGATTACAATGTTTGGGGAGAAATATTTTTCTATGCGTCCAACTAGACATAAGCTCATTCCGTTTATCAAGTGGATTTAAATTATCAATATCTTTGCGGATGTATTTCTTCTAGTAAACATAGGTTTTATCTTTCCCCCTTCCCAATTGACAATAGATCTGTAGCTATCTTTTTTAATACCCCAGTAGAACTTAGAGACTGCCGTAGTATTTGTGTACTTTTTGCTTTTAATGGTCATTTTGTGATGGTATTTTTTCCAGTGATTTGCAGTTAACCCAAAATAAAATTTAATTTGTTCGTTGTGCCTGATGCAAGACATATATATAACTTGTTTATAGATACATTTACCATTAATAGGGCAGACGGAACTGTTACGACAATTGCATTTTTGATCATCATAGCTACTGTTGTTATAAGTGTTGCTTAAGTATTTGTTAAGGGTTACACTATTATGGTGGTCTATATATTGGCCAATGTTTCTAGTTCAGCTGAAACAAGCCTTAATGTTGTTTTTGTTAAACTTTTTTTGAGAAAGGGGTCATGACTAATATGTTTGTGTACTCATTTAAGAAATCTTCTACCGATGTTCTTCCAGACATTACTGTTAAAAGGTTGGTTGAACCAAAATATGTTGGGTTTTCTATTTATACGTTTACTATTGTTATTCATAATAGTGTTTGTGACCTACTTTATTTTAATATTATACATATTTAGTCTTGTATTTGTCAAAGATGTGTTCATTACTGGAGTTAGTAGAGAGCCTATGTTGTATGGATTTGTACAGGTTATTAAGTATACTAGGTGGGTGGTTATATTCTTTACTCATGGACTATTATTATAAAGTACTATTACTACTATTATAAGGTATGTACACACCCACAATTTGGATAGATCGAAAGTAGTGTCAAGAAGATTGATCATCTTGGTGCTGATGATTGTGGTAATATTAAGACCGTGATCATTAAAGAATTTGATAAGCTTTTTCCTCAGTCGGCAATATTGTCATGGCTTATTGTTGCGTATGGGTATGTTCTCACTATCAAAAGTATACCTGAGTTCCAAAAATAGTAGTATGCCTACTAGTTCACAAAGTGATAGCTACACGCCTATTGTAAATTGGGAATTTGTCGCTAAAATCAAACGATTCTGTGGCAAGCGGGAACGAGGAAACTTATGTTTACTATAAAAAAAAAATACACCCTCAAAAATATTGATAATTAAAATCTACTTTAATAGGCGGAATGAGCTTATGTCTAGTTGTAGGCATAGAAAAAATGTTTCTTCTAAAACAATGTAATCCTGGTTAAATTCATTTTAGATTTAATTTAATTTAGGGAAAACACTGATTATCCCACTTTAATCCTACAAACGTCAATTCTTTTTGCTAACGAACTGCGTCTCACGTTCATATTTTAAATTCGAAACGTAGTACAAATTTTCACTTATTTTTTTTCTATTTTTTCCTAATGGCTTCTAACTGCATCCTATTTTCTACACTTCAAAACCAATATTGTCTTTGTACTATTTTCACGCCATTGTAATTTTGAACTATGGATCAGCGTTACTAAACTGATCCCTTGCATATTTATAAAAGAATAAAAAACAATATAATAATAGTGTAACACTTAACAAATACTTAAGCAACACTTATAACATTAGCTATGATGATCAAAAATGCAATTGCAGTAAAGGTTCCGTTTGCCCTATGAATAGTAAATGCATGTATAAAAGCGTTATATATAAGGCTTGCATCAGGCACAACGACGAAACTAAATTTTATTTTTGGGTCAACCGCAAATAATTGGAGAAAATGTTTTTACCATTAAAAAATGACTTTTAACACCCAAAAAGCGCAAATGCTAAAACACTTTCTACGTTCTGATGGGGTATAAAAACAGATAGCTACATACTTATTGGAAATTGGGAATTTGTAGCTAAAATCAAACCATTCTCTGGGAAGGATGAAAGTTGTAACTTATGTTTACTATAAAAAAATACACCCTCAAAAATATTGATAATTTAAATCCACTTAATAAGCGGAATGAGCCTATGTCTAGTTGTAGGCATAGAAAAAACTGTTTCTCCTAAAACAATGTAATCCTGGTTAAATTCCTTTTAGACTCAATTTAATTTAGGGATCACACTGATTATCTCCCTTTAACCTTACAAACGTTAACTCTTTTGTTAACGAACTGCGTCTCATGTTCATGTTTTAAATTTCAAACATGCTACAATTTTCTACTTCCTTTTTTTCTAATATTTTTCTAATGATTCCTAACTGCATCCCATTTTCTGCACATAAAACCGCAGTATTGGCTTTGCACTATTTCGCACCAACTTCAATTTGAACTAGCCCTAACTCTTGCGTAGCGTCTTGAGCGGCCGCTCTGATCAACAGTTGTATAATACCGGGGTGTTTGTCGTGCCATGACGCGTATGGAACGGTGTCCCTGCAGTCACCTCCGGTGGGCAACCCTGAGGCCACATTATGATGCAGTCTGTGCCAACTCCTCACTGCTCACGTTGCGGTTGATAACCATCTGCTTCTCTTACTTCAGGCCTTCTCATCTTCCAACAATTACTCAACATGAAGACTCAAATGAACCAAAAAAAGTAAACCTAAACCAGCCCCTGCAAAAATCACCTAAACCCCTCAACATTTCGTTCGCAACATCCGTGGCATTAGAACAAACTTCTGCAGTATGGAATCTTTCCTCACTGCAAACTGCCCGGATATACTGGCTCTGTGTGAGACAAACCTTGACTCGTCTATCCCCTCCTCTGATCTCTCGGTCCCCGGCTACCTTCCTTTCCTCAGGAAAGACTCTCTAACCCACATGCACGGCCTTGGTGTCAATGTCTGGCCAGAGAGTTGTCTCTCGAATCGCCAGACAATTCGTACATGTGTCTCCGACTATCTCTCCTCAATGCCGTAAGCTATCTCTTCTTCCTCTATCGCTCCCCATCCTCTCAAGACTGTGGGATACTCGATAGCATATCTGACAACATAGATAAGGCCCTCTCCCTCCACCCGTTTGCTCATATATTCGTGTTTGGTGACTTTAACGCCCATCACACCAAGTGGCTCGAGAATGCTACTACTGACCGGGCTGGCATTCAAACATTTAACTTCTCAATTTCTCAATCCCTCACGCAGATAGTCGACTTCCCCACGCATTTTGCCCTCCACCTGGCAGGTAAGGCCTCTCTTCTCGATCTGTGTTTTACCTCCATCCCTGAATCTTGTAGCGCCACGCAGATCTGCCCGCTTGGCAACTCCGATCACGCCGTGGTATCTGTCAACATTTCCTTCAACTCCACACCCTGCAAAGAACCTCCCATCACAAGAACCTCGTTCTACTATCAACGAGCGGATTGGGACTCGTTCCGTGATTTCCTCCGCGATGTCCCCTGGGATGTTGTCTTTACACTCCCTGTCCAAGAATGTGCTTCTGAGGTCTCATCCTGGGTTAAAGCTGGAATTGACGCTTTCATCCTCTCGAGGAAATTTAAGGTCAAGTCGCACTCCTCCCCTTGGTTCTCCACTGCTTGCTCAGCTGCCATTGCCCATAGGAATCACTTCTTTCATCGATTTCGTAGCGACATGTCGGACTGTAATAGACGTCTCTTTGCCTCTACCCGTAACGAGTGTAAGCGTGTCCTCAACGAAGCTAAGTCAATATTTGCTGCTCGGATGAAGGAGCGTATTGCATCTCGCAAATTTGGCTCCAAAGATTATTGGCGGGTCTGCAAGAGTGTCCTGAACAATAGAAAACCCCCATACCTCCTTTATTTAACCAGTTCGAGGTCTTGACCTCCTCTACCGACAAGGCTGAATGCTTTGCTCGGAAATTCTCATTTAATTCAATGCTCAACTCCACCGGTGTACCCATTCCAGACTTCCCTCCTAGAACGAAGGTCTTACTGAGCGGCTTACACATAACCCCATCCGTGGTACTCGGCATTATCTCGAACTTAGACCCCCACAAGGCTAGTGGTGGAGATGGCATACCAGCCATTGTCCTGGAGAAATGCGCGCCTGAGCTAGCACCCGCCCTCTCTAAACTGTATAATTACTGCCTCAAGGAATCCTGTTTTCCTGACTGCTGGAAGTCCTCATTCATTGTTCCTGTGTTTAAGAACTCTGGAGTCCCCTCTGACCCCTCTAATTACCGTCCTATTAGTCTCCTACCCCTATTCGGCAAAGTCTTCGAAGCCCTAATCAATGCCGAAGTAATTAATCACCTTACATCTCTCTCGGACAAGCAATATGGTTTCCGCTACGCCCGATCCACAGCTGATGTGCTTACGACCATCACTGAAACCGTCTACCAAGCCCTTCAAAATAACGGAGAGGCTCGTGCCGTGGCCCTCGACATCTCCAAAGCATTCGAGAGGGTTTGGCACGCCAGCCTTCTTCGTAAGCTCCAGGGGTATGGTGTTACTGGTCAACTGTTTGATTTGATACAATCATTTCTCTCAAACCGTTCTCAACGGATTCTCCTCCAGTTCCTATCCCACGAACGCAGGTGTTCCCCAAGGCTCCATCCTTGGCCCCACTCTATTCCTTATTTTCATCAATGACCTTCCCGACGCTATAGATTCCCAAGTTGGCATCTATGCTGACGACACCACAATTTATCGGCGACAAAACTAATCTGGCCGTGCGTCTCGAAATGGACCTCCAATCGGTTGTTAACTGGGGCAAGAATTGGCTGGTCAACTTAACGCCACCAAGACTAAATTACACTCCATTAACCACCATAGAGATCCTTCCCTGCCCCCCATTATAATGTCTGATAGTCAACTTCCTGAGAGCAATTCCCTGCGTCTGCTCGGTCTCACGCTGACTGCTGACCTGAGATGGAACAAATACATTGAGTCAATTGCTTCTTCCACCGCGAGGAAAGTTGGCTCTCTGTGCTGCGCCAGAAAATTTTTCTCCCCTGAATCTATACTTCAAATATACAAAACAACCATTCGCCCTTGCATGGAGTATTGCTGCCATATATGGGCTGGGGCACCTTCTGCTTACCTCGGAGTTCTTGACAAGATCCAGAGACGGATATGTAATCTAATTAGACCTGATCTGGCGTCTCGTCTGCAGTCACTCTCTCACAGACGCGCCGTCGCCTCTCTCTGTCTTTTCTACAAATACTTTCATGGTAATTGCTCCGATGAGCTGCTTTCACTGGTTCCCAGACTCCATGAATTCAAGCGCCCTACGAGGCTGGCATCGCGCTCCCACCATTACACTATAGAAATTTTTAAATGTAGCCGTCTCTTCTACTCCAATAGCTTCATACCTCGCACCTCTCGCCTGTGGAACACCCTTCCCAATTACTGCTTCCCTGAAAGCTATAATCTCCAACTATTCAAATTTAATGTCAATCGACATCTCCAGTTACCTTGATCTACCCACTATTCTTCCCCTCATCCTTTCTTCTGTCACTCCTATCTGCTCTCGCTCCAAATCTTCCGCAACCCCATGCATCCTAGTGGCTTCACGCCTTGCTTGGGGCATAATGCTTAAAAAAAAAAAAAAAAGCATCAGCGTCCCTACCATGATCACACTGCATATTAAAAAAAAGAAAAATGAGGTAAATCTTGTGCTGGACGAGTTGGAAAACCAACGAAACTTAAGTCGCATACGTAACGTAGGGATATATGCGTTTATTAACATATATTTTTTGGCTCTCTCTAGCCACATGTATTATCTTTTCACCACTTGGGAAGAACTTACGTCGCATACCTGTGACGTCGTCCCCCGGTCGCAGCGTCGACTGTGTCGTTCGATCCCGGTCGCGGCGCCAATTGTGACGTCACGTGCTCCGCAGGCTCTGATATCCTGGTCACGGACAGCACCAACTGTGACGTCTTCGCCGTGGCGTCAGCTGTTCGCTCCTCGATGCTCCAAACGTGACGTTCTAACCCTTTGATTAGATTGATACCAGCCTCGCCGTTCCCAACCCGCTTCCAACGCCTGGTTACCAGGGTAACTGCACTGATCTCCAGTCTGCCTACCCACGTTGTGAATTGATCTTAGACAGACGAGATCAAACAGGGGTTGGGGCCGTAATGCAAGTTGAGTCCAACAGGGGTGATAACACACAATTATGTATAAAAGAAAATAAAATAAAAACTCACAAGGTCCAACGTATCAAAGAAAAAGGTAACAAACTTTTTATGTCTATTTGCTCGGTACATAGGACTATGTCTACTTCCCGACCCGTTCTGTGGATTGTGGCACGACGCTTTTACTAGGCAACTTTAAGGTTTCAAGTTGTCTGCTCTCTAAGAAATTTGTGTTTCGGTGTGTCTTTGGGCGAAAGTCGAAAAAAACTTATTTCTGTGGTCTTGATTCTAAGTCGCTCTTCAAACTACTTGTTCTTGGTTGAAGAAGAGTCCAGAAGTGTGCGTGAATCTTGGTCAGCTATCTTGACGCGGTTTCAACACTGGGCGCTCATCTCTGCTTGTCGTCCAAGGTTCAAAACTTCTCGCCAGGGTCCGCGACTCAATCTGACTTCTTCTCTCCGGCTTCTAACTCAAACTGAACTCTTTCTCTCCAGAGTCTGAATTACTGGTCACTCATCTCCGCCGTCGGTGCGCGAACTAACGGTCACTTCTCGCGAACTTCTTCTTTCGGCTTGGGTCGGACGAACTTCTTCACTTAGGCCAAACGAACTGGCCTCTCTTGCCCGCAAAGTGGGCGACAGAACTCGGGCCGCCGTCCGCGGTTCCACTCCGCTTGCCGTCTGCGGCTGAACTGATTTCTGTCGGTTAGGGTTTCACTTTTATTGACGCTGTCAAAACTGGGGTGGGTCTGTCGGCGCCAGGGGTTTCTTCGATAATTCTAAATACGTATCCACCCTTCTTATTTCTGGTTAGGGATTTTTCATTCTTTTCCATTTTCGGTAACTCACTCTCATTCCCACTCCCTTACTGTGCCTCTGAGGGGCGTGTATCCGCTTCCCCGCTTCTTCGTATCGGCTCCTTACACTTACACTTCTGACAGGGGCGTCGACCGATTCTCCTCGTGCGTCACGTGACCACTCTCGGCCAATGAGATCCTTGTCGGGTATTTTTCCTCCTCCTTCGTGTGTCATGTGATCTTATTTAGCCAATGGCGTCTTTAGTCGGGCGTGGACAGTCCGTGGCTTTGTTTTGGGAAAGAAACACCTTGCTTGAAAAACAAAAATATTAATTTAAATCGCCCTTATCATGAGCGACTGAGATGACACTTTCGGCTTTTTAACACGTGGCATTTGTCAAGCAGTTTATCGCTAATTAGATATGATCTAAGAAAGGAATTTCTCAGACTCGTTGGCGTTTCTGAGCGGAATAAAAATATTTCAATTTTCCCTCCGCTCGAAGGTCTGATAATAAAAATCTTAATTACCTCAAAAAAAATTTCGCCAGCGACAACGCCTTGTGTGGGCTTGTTCTAATTCTGGAGACTGTCTGTGTTTTCGTATTAATGGTTTGTCTTCATATCCTTAGATACACTTCCCCACCCACTTAGACCTTTACTATCATTCCAATGACACACTTCCCACTTGTTACTTATCAATATGTTCAGTGTCCCTAAATTTCGTTTCCCCTTTTCCTCCTTTCTTTCTTTTCCCTTGGGTGACAACTTAATTGATAACAAACTTCCATTTTTCGCGGATCCGCGGAAATCGGTCAGATGCTTGACCTGAATATTTTTCGACACCTGTTATCTGTCAGCCGTGCGTGTGTGTGCTCGCCTATGACCTGTTTTCGTATTATTTTTTCTTCTTTCTTCTTCGTTTTCTTTTCTTTCTTCCAGATCGCTTGAATGTAAAGAAAGAATTATTCTTAAAACCCAAAAATATTTTTTCGGCCTTAAATAATTATTAAATGGTTGATAAACCGTAAAAAACAAATCATATATCTATGAATATTTCTCTCAGCTCATCAGGTTCAAAAACTGAAGCTGAAAACTTCAAATTTAATTATATAATTAAATTAAAGGCATTAGATCTGTTTCATCTTCAAGCGAATTTTGGAATAATTTATTTTTAAATTTATTGAGTTTAAACGCCCATATAAATTCATAATTTCCTGTTTCCAAGGATACAGAGAAATCCAATCATTTAGGCAGGGGTGGTAGCGTGTTCATTTTTATTAACTATTGTCGTATCAATTATGCGTTACGTTAAAAAAAGAGAGGGTGGGGGTGTATTTTTCCACGAATTCTGACATCGGTTAAACGCATGTCGTCTGTTTTTTTTATTATTAAAGACAAAAAGTTTTTCAGCAATTTTTCGTACTTGTATACTTAAAGATTCTTTCTAGAAGGGGTGTTTGGGTTAGAATACGTTATATTTAACTACGATTTTAAAATGTTTTACTCTTAATTACTAATAGACTATATTTCTTTTTAAAACAATTAAATGTAATAGAATTACTTAAATTATTTAAAATTATTTTTTTCATATCAAAGTATATACATTACCAGTTCCCATTTTTTCATTTTATTTTTAAATATTATTTAATTAAGTTATTTTTTTTTACTTTTTATAAACTTAGTAATATATAGTTTTTCATGTATGCACAAAAGAAAATGGGTCATTTAATGACCTACATATTCTAGCTTTTCTTAATAATTTCCATTTTACTGTAGGTGTTTTATTGGTTTCTTTTAAGTGCCAGAAATATTTTGAAAGGGATGTCTGATTTCTGTATTTATTTATTTATCCTAAAAAAAGTTTTATGTCGATTGAACCTCTTTTTTTATTGATATACTAATGATAACGTGCGACATTTATTTTGTAGAGGACGGTTATGAGGATTTTTACAGTTACATAATTTCATCTCTTTTTATTTTTATTTTATTGTCTACATTTCTTTGGTCTAAGTGTTTATTGAGAACATTAACATTATGTTTTCTTAATAATTTTTTCTAAGTTTTCAGCACAGATGTAACGTAATTTTAGTATATTTTTTTTATTGAAAATAGTACTTAGTTTACTATTACTAGGAAAGTGCTTAACTATTAATGCAAGGGATTTTTGTTCGAATTTATTCTTTACCATTTGTCTGTATGGGAGTGTATACCGATTTATTTTTCTACTTCTGTTTTTTTTATGCTTTCCATTTTCCTTTTTTATATAAGTTAGTTTTGGGCTTTTGTAGCCACTATCTTTTAGAGCTTTATTATAGAAATTAATATGTTCATAAAACATTTTCTCATTTGCTGAATTTGTACTCATTCTTTTTCGATAGATAAAGTTATAGGCTTAATTGTAGATAGAGGATGATTTGATTTAGGGTGTATATATAAAGGATTGGTATTGGGTTTTTTATAAGGGATGTATACATGTTACATTAAATCTAACGTTATATCAAGGAAGGTAATTTTTTTTATTTAGTGCTTATCGAAAATTTTAAGTTCAGGCTTTTAAATTCAACAAAATAACATGATTATTGTACTTTTAGGATCCTTTTGGCAAACACTTTTTTAAAATGTAATCGTTGGCGATATGCAAACAAAATCAAGACACATTAATGATAATAACGAAAGTGGAGAGAAAGTTCGAACGCGATTAAAATAAATTTTAATTGTAAATAAATTCATTCGTTATTATTACCCTAAAGGTACAATAATGACGTCTATTTTGTTCAAGTGTATGTTCTACTTCTGTGTGTACAAGTATTTGTTTATATATATTATATGTATATATATATATATATATATATATTGAAATGGATATATATATATATATATATATATATATATATATATATATATATATAAATGTACGATCAAGGTGTCATATACAAATACATATGACTATACTCCCTATAGTGTAAGAAAATACAATGCTCAATGTGAAATAATGGATCTATTTAATATATTAATATACATAATACCCTATATTTATTGCACAACTCAAAGTTTCATACGGTCAGCAATGATTAGGTACACCAAAATTGACACTGAGTATTGCAGACAGATGTTTTAAACAAATACACTCTGATCCTCATCGGGCATCAACTGATTGACTGATATTAAATATATGCCTAAAATATCGTGTCTGATGACGGCATGAAACTCTGATTTGTGCAAAAAATGTAGTGTATTATATATATATATATATATATATATATAATGTAGTGTATTCTCCTCTCTAAGTTCTCCACTGCCTTGAATGCACACTCTTTGGGTCCTGTCACTGGATCTAACTAACGCCGTTGTCCACGTGTCCTCGAGGACACCTGGCACAGTAGATAAAGGGGTTAATGAGCGAAATAAAGCTTCAGTTCAACATTCCAACCACCTGAAGAAGGCCGGGGCGTATAACGGCCAAAACGTTGTGATTAATATGGCAACAAAGATGAGGACAGTAGTCCGAATAATGTAAATAGTATATATATATATATATATATATATATATATATATATATATATATGTGTGTGTGTGTGTGTGTGTGTATAAATATATACATTACATAATTATATATATATATATATATATATATATATATATATATATATATATATGTATGTATGTATGTATTGTTTCATATATCCAGGTATGATGAGAACCAATAGAGTACAATTCCAACGTTCACAGCATTTAATTTAAGAGAGGGCTCAATACAGTGTAGAGCAATATAATTTATTTTAAGATATAACAAATTCGCTACACAATTGCAATCGTGTTTTATTGCGTATCAAATTTATCAGGCGATTGTAAATATCAGAAATATACATTTCTAGAATAAGCATATTGGAATATTTCTTTCTTAGAATTATATTACTGGAAAGCATCTATTTCCAGAACTGGTTCATATCCTTCACGTTAAGCATTTATTGATTAAAGCAGCCACTTTCTTCGCCCTTGTATATTAGCGGATAAGTAAGTTTAAATATTATAGAAATTAATTTTATTTACTTTAAAATATCGTGTCTTTCCAGGACATTAGAGTTCATTGTTTTCTGTGGATTTCTTTTTGGTGAAATATTTGAATTGCGTTGATTTATTGGAAGAGATTATGAAATATCTTTCCTTCCTGCCCACACCACTGTTTTTAATTGAGAGTTGTCTTTCTAGATTGGCAGCCATGAAATCTAGATATCCCAGTCTACTCTGAAATTTAACCCTTTCTTATTTATATACTTTTAGCATCTTGGCGATTATCGATCCATACCCGATTTCCTTAATCATTTATGAATTGCAATAATTTTCTCTATTTTCTGGGAATTTCTCCGATTTCTTCGAAAATGGGTGTATATATTTATCTCGTTGCCTTCTCCACATTTTGCGATTCAGATTTTATATAATATTAGACTGGCTTATAATCAAGTCTATCGATCGTAAATAAACAGGGTATTTAAACAATAGGTTGAGGAAAGTTTCATACCTTACTCAGGAACATTAGTATGAAAGTGAACGTGACATAATAGTCTGGGATTTGGACTAGGGTAACCCATGTTATTTTTCTGTGCCGATATCCGTTAGACTGCCCGCATATTCCGGTAGGTAATGGAAATCTTTCTCTACAATAAAAATGTTTCTCTTTCTCTTTATCATTTTTCTCCACTACTGTCAACAAACCTTTGTCCAAAATAATGGTTTGATTCCATTCTGCTGTCCATTCCCCTCAAAGGATCTCCATTCCACCAGAAATGTATGATTGCAGTTCTTTGCAGCCCCAAAAATGATTATGCATCTTCCTTTTTTTTTTTTTTTGGTCTTTTATCTCAAGTTGTCATGTTTTATAATATTCCATAATATAACTTCAGGCATTTGTGTTTCCCGTTCTATTTTAGACTTGCAATAACCACAATCCTGTCTTTCGATTTTATTGTTTTTTTTTATTATTCTAATAACAAATTATTTCCTTTTTTTTTTTGGTACTAGCAGTATTCTTTCTTTTACTAATGGCGGATACAAAAATCAATCAGACACCTGTATGGAATGATGCCATGTCAAGCAACACGCATTCCCCTGCAACTATATTCAAAATTAGTTTGATCTCGCAGCACGTAAAACGTTAGTTTAAAAAAAAATGAAAATTTTATGATTTTTAAATTTTAAATTAAATTGCCTTCAAAATCATTTAGTGATACTGTGCTATATCAAATTCACTTTCATTTGCAATGTTCTTCTTCTATATCCCATCAGGATGTGGGCGTTCATCGCTCTCCACAGTTTCCTGTCTTTTGTAGTACTTAGTAAGTTTAGTCTTTTTGCTGTTACTCCGAGGAGTAAATACGTTCGCCTATCGTCCGCTTCATACACATCCAGAGGCTTTTTAATCATGAGTATAGTTTTATCCCTTTTAATTTTCTTTAATTCCAATTAACCCCTTGCGTCTTAGTGGCATTATCGCCTTGCTTGGGATGAACCAAAATCGCCAACGATTTACACATTCTCGTTAGATAGGTTATGCACTGCTTTCCCAGTCCCTCTTCTCTTCAATCCTGTAAGTGTTACATTTTCTAAGCCTTCTTTCTTTATTATGTGCCCGTGAAATTTCATCTGTCTGGTGTTTTGTATAAATGTCGTTGTTTTCAATTTTTTTCCCAACCTTCATCGTTGCTTACATGTTCGCTTCGTGGTATTCTCAGTATCTTACATTAGAACCATATTTCTGTTGCCTCAAAACATCATCTGTGATGATATTGTTCAGCATTCACTGTAATATTGAATAACTCATATCCTTTGTTTTCATGTTTAATGAAATTTTTCTATTTAATACTTTCCGTAGGTTTTGGATGTCTTCTTTTGATAACCCAAATCGCCTTCAGATTTATTGATATGGCTCTATTTAGAATTTGTATTCCAGTCATAAATCCTAATACTGCATTGGCATTTCATATTACAGTAGCATCGAATAAAGCAAGGTACATATAATGGTTGTCTAGAGCACATCGATCTGGGAGAAGATGATTTGGGATTTATAAAGTTCTCAGTTAAGAGTATTGTAATACAACACACTCTATTTCGCATTCTCCAAAGTTGTCTGCTGTGCAGATAGGTTTTCGAAGATAAAAATTAACGCAATGACTTCCAGCCACTCAAGATATTAATAAAATACAACATTTGTGTCTCCTTTTTTGAAGCCATGATGGACTAAATGCAGTATAATTGAATGTAATTAATCAGTTTTAAGTTAAATATCAGTGAATGAAAAACTGATGAAACTCGTTCACTTTCAAGAGTCTAAATAAAACTGAACACAAATAAGTAATAAGTTATAGTCATATATATAGTCTTAACATCTTTTTCATAAATATGCAATTTTCAAACAAGCTAGTTTCAAAGCATGTAATATGGATAGAGACTATATACTATAAAATGTGGTTCTGTTATCCTTTTACATTTGTTTGTTAAGTAGTGTTACTAGTTTCCTTCTCTGAGGCTCTTCCTCCCTTATGTCCTATGACTACCAACTTCTCCAAATCATCTTTCACCATCCTTATGAGTTCCAATAATTACAACTCTTATCTTTTCTTTATAAGTACAAGCGTACATTTCTCTGTTGCTCATGTACTCCGTCATTGATTTTCTTCCTGAAATGCATGTCCCTTTTGCCTCAAGTCACCTTTTCATATGTGAAGAAATTGTCCATCATTCGATACTGTATTCGACTATTGACATTACATCGAATTTCATCACATTTTACATTGTTTTGTTAGGGTGAGAAACAACCTGATTTGCTACATACGAATTGGAAACGTTTACCCATCTGGGAAATGTTTTAACCCTTATCTGAAAGCTCATTAGAATAAAGTAAGTTGCCTTCCAAAAGCAAAGAGCTAAGAAGAAAGAAATTGCTGAGACCAAAATTAAAGTAACAATTAGTTGTGATGCTTTCGTAAACACACATGAAAACGCTCTTTTATAATGACGCTTTTTTCATGTTTCGATCTAAGGGAGGTAACTTTAATTTGTATAGTTATAATTTTCAATTATCTATGTATGTATGTGTGTGTGTGATTCTACGTGTTATTGGACATATTATATTCATCTAAACACTAAGTTACACTAAAATATAAAAAGGGGTAAAAATATAACACAATTTGGTAAAAACCTCCATTTTCACATGTTTCGTCGATAAATTGTCTTCACCACAGGAAGAATTTTTCAACAAATTAAACAAGAATGAAGAAGGCGTAAATCACATTAACCGTCCCGACGATGATTTCAATTTTAGTTCTTTTATTATAGTAATTTGAGTATAACAGTTATTTATCACATATATATATCAATATATATCTTTAAAATCTAAAGGATTCATTAGCTTGAAGCTATCTTTAATCAATGACCTGAATAGAAATTAAGGGGATAAATAACTGTTATACTCAAAGTATTATATATTGCTTTCCAATATATATATATATATATATATATATATATATATATATATATATATATAAAATTACGTAATGGTCAGTCAATGCTCATCACCTGAAGTTTGCATTTACATGAAACTCCAAGTCGTGCTACCGGTGAGCGATAATATGTATAAGAATAATAATGATTAATAATATATACATGACACAGATATTGTATTTCATCGAACACTTGTTTATTAACACCGCATTATATGTGGGATATATATATATATATATATATATATATATATATATATATTTTAAGACATACATTTTTTATCTTTATACACTATTTTATTGGAGTCTGTCTATATTTCTGAGATGAGGTATTATGCACAGTATTTACATTAGTCGGACTATTGTCCTCATCTTTGTCGCCATATTTGTCACACCGTTTCGGCCGTTGTACGCTCCGGCCTTCTTCAGGTATTTGGAATTTCGAACTGAACCCTTTATTTCGATCCCTGGGGTAGACTGTTTTAGTTAAACGTGCCATGTTTGATGGATGTCAGTTATCAGTTATCTCCTGCCAATTTTCCCTCTGAAAGTTTTCCACTGCCTTAACCAGGAATTGAACTCACCTTCTTTGGGACTGTCACTGGATCTAACCAACGCCTTTATCCACTTTAATAATAATAATAATAATAATAATAATAATAATAATAATAATAATAATAATAATAAATGTATGCAAAGATAATTATTTAGTATGACTTTTATGACTAAACCATTATTATATCAAAAAAAAAAATTTCTTACAATCTATCAATGTTTTCAAGTTTTAAATGACCTACAAATGGTTCATAAGCCATAAAAAGGAATCAGTCAATCAATCAATTGACAATATCACTAACATAAATAGACAAAAATGCTATTATGAATATTGTTTTAAGGATTTCTTTGCGGTTTTCTTCTTCATCATCTTCCCAGCCTGTGAATGTTCTTTGTTAGACTTTCCCAAAATCCACGAGGGAAGAATTGGACCATTACCATACTGCGCATATATAGTAATAATCGTTGGTAGGGTAGATCGATCATGTCTCTTCTATTCATCATCGCCCAAAGCTAACCCTAACCCCAGCCGGAATTCGACCGAGGCTTTCAGATTTCTTACATCGACCCGTTATCTATTACATCACCTGCGCATTCAGATTTACCCCATCTGATAATGCCAATCTCATCCATCTCGGGTACTGACCAAACTCGACGTTGCTTAACTTCGGTGATCATACGGGAACCGGTATTTCACAGTGATATGACCGTAGGATATTCTTTGCTTTCAAATATGGGAAGAAAAAAAAATATTTTTTTTTTTTTTACATTCGGGAAATCGGAGATTATTAAACCCAGGGAGGTTATCCGATGATTTTTGACAACGGAAAAACATGTGAAAACAAAATACTGTAAATTATTTTACGAAATATTTACTCAATACAAATCCCAAAATCCGCTCACGATAGAGAATTATTGAGTGACGTGGTTTTATGGACGCAGGAGGAGGACAAGTACAGATTATGAGGATATGTAGGATAGATAACTGTTGACCCTAGACATGAAGAGGATAAGATTATCGTGATCGGGGAAGCTTTCTGCATGATATATCTATTTATCACTGGAATATGACGTGGATGTTTACCCTATCCTGTGTACGTGGGATGTCGTGTATTAAGCTTAAATGTCTTAACTTCTGCAAAAAAGAAATGTTGCTTGTTTGAACTATTGCCATGAAAACTGCGGTAGATTAGTGACGTTACGTCATGGGAAAATGGGCTGTCAGGAAGAAAATAATTCAATCCCAAGGCTGTCGAACGCTTTACGAATCTGTGAAGGCGGGAAAGTGAGGACTCAGCAGCTTTTGCTAAAATAGTTAAAGTATATTCCATTTTTTCACGTCTGCTGGCTGCTTCTGTAACTGCCTCATCGCTCATCCCTTTCCGTCCACACGTGTTCCACACAGCGGAAAGGCTACACTCAAAAAGATTTTGGGTGGTTAGTTTTTCAAAGGACCGTACTTTTTCGGTTATGCAAAAACACTGGGGAAAACTTATGTTCGACAACTTAAATGTGGGCTGGAGATAATATTCCTAAAAAGCCCTGGTCATTAAATTTACTTAAAGATGGGCTGGAGTCACGATTCCTTAGAAACCCTGCTTATTATATGGACTGGAGATATGATTGCTGAAAAACCCTGCTCATTAAATTTACTTAAAGATGGGCTGGAGCCAAGATTAATGATCACCCTGGTCATTTAATTTATTTAAGATGGACTGGAGACAAGATTCCTGCGAAACCCACGTTATTAAATTGACTTAAAAATTGCCTGGGGCCAAGATTCCTAAGAAACCAGGTTCATTAAATTGAGTTAAATGAAAACGAATATATCTATCAATCTCATAAGGACGTGTAAGAAATCGTATTGCTGCACAAAATTACGTGGACATCAGTGCGAAGATCATTTGATATAATCAGTTCTATATCAACAACGTCAGTTAAAAGATTCTACAAAATATCAAATGTCTCTCGGAATTTGTCTAAAATCAAGCATCATGCCTCGGCTATAACTATGCACATTCATATGAGATATCTCTTAATTTGATTACGTCTAACTTAGATATTAATTCTTTTTGACCATTCCTGTTCAGAAGCATGCACCATGTGATCATACTGAAAAATATTAAAACTTGTTAAATTTTTCAATAGGTAGCATCTACAAAAGTTATTTGAATCTCTAAAAATGAAATACAATGATGCAACAGCATACACACATACACTCACACACACACACACACACACATATATATATATATATATATATATATATAATTATTTATGTGTGCATGTGTGTAAATTATTTCGTACATGCCATATATTTCTGTAAGGAAATACCTTTGAATACAAACAAAAATATTTTAAACAAAGAATGTAGAATTTCGATTCAATAAATATAATGTAAATTGAAAAAAAAGTTTAACTGAAAAATCATAGCAACGTTTAATTTCACCAAAAGAAACTTTACTCACCTGGGTAAAAAAAAAAAAAATTGCCACGAAATATTTGTAAGTAAATATTTTTTAAGTAATGTTCGCCAAACCAAAACATAATTTTTATTTTGATGGAATTTTTAAAAATACGGTTGTTGCACAAAAATAGCTGCTATTGCATTAACACGATATATACATGACTGGATCGAATATTTTCGTGATTTCAAAAGTGTATGAATTAAAGATAGTGCGTTACATTTGAAAATGGGAGTAAAAGGTATGCGGATACAAATGCACACACTGAAGCAGCGGATGTGTAACATAAAAAGTCCTGATCATTAAATTTATGAGATGAGCTGGGGACAGGATTCCTGAGAATCCCTGGTCATTAAATTTACTTAAAGATGGGCTGGAGACAAGATTCCTCAGAAACACACGTTATTAAATTTACTTAAAAATTGCCTGGAGTCAAGATTCCTGGAAAACCATGGTCATTAAATTGAGTTAAATGAAACGAATATATCTATTAATCTCATAAGGACGTGTGAGAAATTGTATTGTTGCACAACAATATTACATGGGCATCAGTGCGAAAATTATTTGTTATAATCAGTTCTATATGAACAACGTCAGTTATAAGATTCTACAAAATATCAAATTCTCTCGGAATGGGTCTAAAATCAAGCAATTTATGGTCTGCAATTGGAATCAATTCCGTGATAGCACAGTGAATCTATCATTGAAATTCCGAATGAAGCATTTGGAAATACTAAACACTTGAAATACCTGCTTGTATGGGTCAATTACAATAAATTTAGCATAGGAGATAAGAGCATTGAAGATAGAATAGGCTGCACTAGATGCAGTTTCTCCCAACACCACAAATACAATACAAACAAAATCTTATAAAAACTCTAATCATGTCCTTAAAAATCTTCATCAGATCCAGACTTTCATATAGATTGCATACATACCTCTAAATTCGTACATAAATATCTAAACTGTCTGTTAGATAAAATCGCTTTCTCAGATCAATAACTAAGAGTGGCTTCGAGCGAGTGAATCCTTTGAGTCTTCGAGAAGACCATTCTTCTTAGAACCTTGATGTCTTGTGCTACAGTATCACAAATAAGTATTTTCTACTCGATAACAAAAATCATATTCCACGACGTATTTTTACAGCAGTAACAACGAAATCGAGTAGCACAATAACTTGAAGAGAAAACCATGAAATAATCAAGATACCACATACCAAATTACTCTAAATCTAAATAAACGGTTAACAATGAAAAACCGTTTTTGGTACAGGAAAGATCAATAACATCTACTGGGTTTAAGAAACTTATTTTCCAGAAAAAATGTTTCAAGAAAATGGTTTTATAAATTTCAGCTGGCCATAGTGCTGGCTGTTCATTTAATGAATGCCAGATATTTCCTTATAAGGAAACGGTTGATATTACTACTACCGTTAATGTTTTCCAAAGTCGAAAGCGAGTTCCACAAGAAAGAAGTGCGAGAAAGCAAACTGTTACTATAGAACATTTGTTAACATCAAGCAATTTCAACTATAAAATGATTATACCTAGCTGTCAATCTAATAGTGCATTTAAATTCGTAATGTCGAGGTAGCAAAGCTGAAAACAAGTATGAAAAATTACAATGAAAGTATGTACAGAACAGGGTACCTTACGGCGGTGGGAGAGTAAATGGAGTAGAGATGCCAGGTCAGGAACAATAACATTGCTGATTAGGTTTATATCAAGAAATTATAAGTACATACAGAAACACCACACAAGGCATGACAACAATATTCAATGCATGGATGAATAGTAGACTTATAATTGTCTAAGGTAGATTCTGGTAAGAAAAATTTGATTAGCACGTCATAGTGAAGCAACTTTTCTTAGAGCAGACCTGACAGTTGATTCAGTATAATATTTCTACGTAAAGTCAGCTGAAAACGTTAACTAGAGACGGCGCAATCAGGAGGTTAACATCAATATATATATATATATATATATATATATATATATATATATATATATATATATATAGGTAATACCTCGAATTTTTGAATTGCCAATAATCAAATCAATCTCGAGGTAAAAAAAAGATTTTAAAAAAGAAGAGCTAGAAACATGAAAGTCTGTCGAAAGAAATCACACAGATACAGGTTTGAAGCCCAAAGAAAAAACCCTGATACGAGTAAACAACTATCAAAAGAGCTCACTACAACCGTAGAGCAGACCTAGATAAACCTAGCCAGACAAACCTACCTAGGTTTCACCTAAGCATCGTCAGGGAAAGCTAAGCTTTCCCTGACGATCCGTTTATATATATTGATGCTAACCTCCTGATTGCGCCGTCTCTAGTTGTCTGGCTCACTAGGTTTCTCTCTCTCTCTCTCTCTCTCTATATATATATATATATATATATATATATATATATATATATATATATATATATATAAAGAAAGAATAGTAAGATATATAATCCGGTGTTCTTATTGATATTTTGTATTTTTATTTTTACAAAACAGTGCCCAATGTAAATTTACAGAGCATGAATATATATGATAAAAAAATTAAATAATGTAGGTAATCCTATTACATTTACTTGTTTTTTTGTTTTTTTTTTAAATATAGTCTATTAGTAATTAAGAGAAAAAAATATTTTAAAATTGTAGTTAAATATTACGTAAAAAAAGAATCTTTAAGTATATAAGTAAGAAAAAAATGCCGAAAATCTTTTTGCCGTTAATAAAAAAAACCCTAACGACATGCATTTAACGGATGTCAGAATGCGTTGAAAAATACACCCCTAGCCTCCCTAAACTTAAACTCTTTTTCGAACGTAACTCATAATTGATACAACAATAGTTAATAAAAATGAACAAGCTACAGCCCCAGTCTGAATGATTGGATTTCCCTGTATCCATGGAAACAGGAAATTATGAATTTCTATGTGCATTTAAAACTCAGTAAATCTAAAAATAAGTTATTCCAATATTCGCTTGAAGATGAAACGGAACGAATGATTTTAATTTAATTATATAATTAAACCTAAATATTTTAGCTTCCATTTTTGAAACATGGTTATTACTGTGTAGCGAAAAACATATTTTTAATCAGTTGATATATATATATATATATATATATATATAGGCAAAAGAGTTCCTGTTAAACAAGAAATGTGGATGATTTCTTTAAGGCGAATATATACAAATGCAAGAAATCGAAAACAAAATTTTAATCGTTGATGGAAGATCATAAGGCAACTTAATGTTACATTTAGCCAAGTCAGCTATGGACTGATGAGAAAATGCTGGCAGTCTAGTGCTACGATTAAATTAATGAAGTCAATGTACCATAGCGAATTGTTCAGCCACGCAGCTACCATGAAAGTATTTATAGAAAAGTCACAGGGAAACTTTGTTACCTCGATTGGAATGTGACTGAAGCCGAGACGCCATGTTAGGACCAATAATATTGCTGATTCTACTTTTGATTTTATCAAGAATCTGAGAATGTATAGCAGGAACAGTGGACAATATGTAACAGCAATATTCAAAGCAAGGATATATAGTAGAGAGGAGAAAAAAGCAACCAGAAGAAGTACCATGGAAAATAAGGGGATACGACCTTTTTGGTACAGGGAGATATGGTGTCTCATTTATATATGAACTCTCAAATACTATAAATAACTACGGCTATATCTCATCAGGCAGTTCAGTGCATGCTACTTCCCGTGAATTAATAACACCATACTACAGATAGACTGATAAATATATAAAATAGATTCAGGAAAAAAAGTATTGTCTAGCACGTCACAGAGAATCAACTTTCTTAGCAAAAGACCGAACAATGAATTCAATATAATCTTTTCTCATCATGTCACCCGAGAAGTTTTAGCGAGTAACTCTCTTGAAGGTTAGCATCAGCCATAATGAGAAGAGCCTGGAAAGAAGTTTGAATGCCGTTGGCTAATAGAAAACCGCAACATGATCAGCAAAATTAATAGCGGTAGTTCATTTTATATAAAAAATAAATGTTGTCACTACTACCCCTATTTATACCATAAAAATATAAAGATATATATATATATCTAGAATTAATTTTATTTTTATTTATTTTATAAAAATCGGTGAGCCACAGTTTCATCGTAAAATGAGCCTGATTCTAATACATTCAATTTCTTTTAAGTCCACAAATGTTACATTTTTCGTTAAAGCAGACGATTAAAAAGTACCCCCATTAAGTCAGAAATAATTAACAAAATAATTAGGGTAATTTTTTCTTAGGAAGATAAATTAATCATGGCTGGGTGGAGTTAAAATTTCCTCGATTAAATTTGATAAATGAACTAATGGCATTTTTGCCATTGCTCTATCTCTGTGAAATATTCGTTGGGAAGATAGAGTAAAGTTCTTTGCAAAGAAAAGACATAAAATGTTTTCCAGAGGAAGAAACCTACATTGCAGAGTAGTGGGAAGACTGGAGGGCGTATATCTGGAGAAAGTGGGTGCCTTTGAAATCTTAAGGAAAGAAAGGAAGTAATAAAAGGAAGGTGATGAAAAAGAAGACAATATAAGTGAGGAGGACAAAGAGTAAATAAAAAGCAATGAAAAGACGAACAAGAAAAGAAAAGAACGTAAATACAAGGAAGAAAAGAGAGAAAATAAAAATAAATTAATATAGAAGTCAAGAAAGCAGAAAACGAGAAAGAAAATAGAAAAAAACTCAAGCAAAAACTGAAAACAATAACAAATTGGAAGGGCCGAATGAAAATAAGTAAAAGATACGTAAAAGAAGAAAAAAATGAAGACAAAAAAGAAAAAAAAGGAGAAAAAGACAAAAAGAAGAAAAAATTAGAAAAGAAAAAGGAGGAAAAAGTAAAATAAAAGAAAAAAAAAGAAAAAAAGAAAAAAAAGGAGAAAAAAGAAGAAAATAAAAATAAACTGAAGAAATGGATAAAGAAATAAAAAAAATAAGAAAAAATGAAAACTTTTTATAAAGAAAATATACTGAAGTTGGAGGAGAGAGTGAAAAGAAAAGTGGAGTAAAAATGGAAGCCTATGTAAATGAAATGAAGAAATAAAAAAAGAAGAGTAAAATAGTTACAAATAATAATAAGAAAAATAAACATTGAAAATGTATTTATGAAACGAAAAGAAAATCCAATTAATTGAAAAGAGAATATGATGATATGAAAGGAAGAAGAAAATAAAAAAATCAACGAAAGACAAATTGCTTGAAAAGAGGAATAATAATAATAATAATAATAAGAAGAAGAAGAAGAAGAAGACGAAGACAAAGAAGAATAAGAATGAGAGAAAGAAGAAACAGAAGAAGAAGAAGAAGAAACTCAAAAAGATGAAAACATAATAAAAAGATGAAAAAGAAGATGAAGAAAAAATATACAAAAATAAAAGAAAAAAGGAGTGAAGATTTTTCAGTCAAAATTCAGATAATAAATTACCTTCGACAGGATAGAACGAAAAGAAAAAAACTTAGATAGAATATTGAGTGATTTATTTGCTTATTTTTTACGCCTAATCAAACATTTGCAGATTATTTAAATCACGAAAGCATTTTTTATTGTAAAAAAAAATTACATAATAATTAACTGATATAAGTCCTACTAATTAAGCTCGGAGAGAAGAGGTATTTTCATAAAATTCCCAGCGATATACTAACCCCTTAACAAAACAGAAGGATTGAATTTTTGATTGATTGATTTTTTTACAGATAATCAAACATTTTCAGGTTATTTAATGCCAATAAATATTTGTAAATTGTAAAGCTTTTTTAAGGTAATAATGATTTTCGGATTCCTACTAATTAATTAACCCATGGCTTGGGAGAAGAAGTGTATTACTACTTTTCCAACATCATTTGCGCGAATATACATATAATGAACCCAACCTGAATTAGAACTCAGTAATTCGATTCCCATGTTTTTTTCACTGTACTACCCGCACATCCCAGTTAACTGTCCCTGACTTTACCCAGCGGTTAGGCATCTAGATATCAATCTAGCTTGAAGCTACTTCGTTGATCACACGAGAACCGGCGTTTCAAGCGGATGTGGCCGTAAATTGATGGAAAAATGGCTAAAAATAGAAGAAACACTGAGTCAAAAGGAGGATTTTTCGTTGACGCCGCTACTATTTTAACTAACTTCACTCCTCGGCAATGTTTATAGATAAACACTTCACAATTGTTAGTTCTCATATTTTGATAATTTAATGAAAATTTATACATTTAGGAATAAAGACATAGTTTTTATATTTACTTCTTTATGAATTAGCAAATGATAAATAGTATACTAGGTTAGTTTTAATTGTATTAGTTTTTGGAATACTGTAAATATAAAATTATTATTTAAATATATGTTTAGTGGTACAAACTATGAACTATTCTGTTCTAACATCAAGTTGAATGATGAACTTAGGTTTATTACTTCTAATCTCTGCAACAATGCCTACCCATTAGGCATTGTTCAAGCAATTATTAAGAATAAAATTGCTGAATTTAACATAGTGAAACCTGCTATAGTAAAAAGATTTCGTGTGTACCTACGCCTTACTTGGCTAGGTAGTATGAGTGATAGGTTTGCCAAGCAGGTTTCTACTGCAGTTCGACATTGTTACTTTGCCGCTAACACTCGTGTTGTTTTCTCTGACAAGCCTGTCCTTCCGTCTATGCGTCAGGATGTTCTCCCTCCACATCATACGAGTTCATTAATTTATTCTTATAAATGAAGTTGCGGTTCGCACTACATAAGGAGAACGATGCAAAGGCTGGATGTTAGAATAAAACACGTTCCAGTGAAAATCCGAAACCTTAAGTACACTCCCTAGGATATTCTGATCAATACATACGATTCTTCCATCGCAGAATACCTTATAAACAGCCATAATTTTGATGTTAGTTTTAGTCGTGACGCTTTTACCATCCTTAGCAAGTCCCACTTAAATTACCACCTAAAAGTGTTGGAGGCCATCTATATTCTATCTTTAAAGCCTTCTCTATGTAAACAGAAGGACTTTGTATTAAGCCTCCAACTAATTACCTTTTATTTTTTTTCTCTTCCCAATACACTTTGTCCATTGTTCTTTTTTATATAATTTACTTTATTTACTTCGATTTAGCTCTGTTGAGCGAGGTACGAAACCGGTTAGCTAGCCCGTTTTTCATTTTTACTTTTATTATCATGAGTAATATTAAAACTAATTTTTGTCTGTTTATGGCAGTGATAAAATTATTATTGCAAATAAATAATCTCATAAATAATTAATGTTTATTACTTTTTGTAAATTGTGAAGAACAAAAAACGTATAAATTTACTTTCATCATGTTTAGGTTTTATTACAATTCTAATTGTCGCTTTATATAACTAGAAACATTACCTGTTAGTGAAGATAGTTAAAATGCTAGCAAGATCAAAGGAAAGACCGTTCTTTTAATACTCCATTTTTTACGGGTATGGAAGTCCATATTGCCGAATTTTTAATTAGAGCCAAATGAAACGTGCAAATGAAGAGCATAAAAGGTTATTAAAAGTCGAAATTTGTTAAAAATGAGAACACCGTTAGAAAGAAAATAAATTTATTCCACATTTTACGATAGTGCACTAAACATTTTGACCAGCAATGTTCCCATAAAAATGGCATGTCAATATTGTTATTTATTCTTACAAAAGTACAAAATGTGGCACAAGGCCTAAAAGGGGGTTGGGGAAGGACGGTCTTCTTCTGTCTTAATTCTAAACTTAGCTAGACCCAGACACGGACCCAAACATATCAACAATAGTCCTATCACCAAAACAACACATTCACTCCTACCTTTCTTGCTGCGTCCACCATAATACTTCAAATTCTCAAATATCGAACATCCTCATGCGATATTCCGACCATATTTAAGACATGTTTCAGACAATTTAAAGTAATAACGTTTAGTTTAACTAAACCATTAGACTTAAATAATAAAACACTGAAAGACTACTTTTCTGCAACCGCAATTCCCTCTAATCTGTCATTGGTCTATATACAGTTCACAGAAAAGGGTTAGAAACGCTTAAGGCATGAAACTGACAGTTGTTTTCTATTATTAATACCTATGTCTACACTGTTTATATCTAGCCGCCTTAGTAGACGGCCATTATTGGATACGAGTATCCAACCATCCATATAAAATTTCAACATTCTGCGTTCACCGATACAGATCTATTTATAATTATGTATAAGCTGTATCCGTCTATATTTATGAGATAAGGTATTATGTACAGAAAGCTATAACACGATGGGAAGTGGAAAAATCAGGCGTTTCTGACCATATATGGAGAGACAAGAGAGATCACCGCCCTTTGTGAGATCAGGTTGACATCATGGACAAAGAACATCATTGGAAAATTTGTAAACTTAAGGAATCAGCACATATGCTAGGCTACAAAAATCTCCAGAGCCGACCAAGCATAGAAATGAATACAATATGGGAATCAGTAATAAGGAGTGCCAGAGAAAAGCGATAATATCAAAAAATGTAATATGAGCTCTGGTAAAAACATACAATGATAACAGCAAAAATTGCAATATGAGCACTGGTAAAAATGAATGCTCTAGACATTAGGTTTATAATACACGGAAATTCATAAACAGATGTCCTTAAAGAGACATGGTCACAGTGGGTAAAGGTGTTAGTTAGATCGAGTGACAGGACCCAAAGAGTGTGAGTTCAATACCTGGTTAAGGCGGTGGAGAACTTGGAGAGAAGAATTAACAGGCGATAATTAGAATCTACCCCATTGAACGAAATAAAGGGTTCAGTTTGACATTCCAACCACCTGAAGAAGGCCGGAGCGTACAACGGCCGAAACGTTGTGATAAATTTATTAACAAAGATGTGGACAATAGTCCAAATAATGTAAATAGTATGTATAATCTATAGAAGCAAAATCTCTCAAAAGAGATATATCGTAGTACTTTCTCGATGCCCAAAAGAAAATGCAGATTCTGGTGGTGGGGGGTATTTTCGTAACAAATCCCACCTGATGTTTTCTTCACGGTTCTTAAAGATCAGAGACCTTTTAGGACGGCCATATACTCGTCCTTTTGAAATATTGTACAAAACGTCCAACAATTTAATGATGAAATGATTCCAGCTGCGTATATAATTACACGATGAAGTCCCAAGAAACACATTTTATGAAAATGTTTTTGAAAAGACAGTTAGCCATGCCATTACGTCACATGTAGTAATATTTATGTCGAAAATAATAACTACTATGGAATTTTAGAGAAGGAAAAATTATTATAAGCGTTGCTATCAGGACCGGCCATGCTGATTGTTATTTTTCCCAATGGAAACGTTTCGACTGTTGTATCTTCCGGTATTTTTCAGTTTTGTCTTTCAATTTATTCCACATTTTACGTAAACTAGAAAGGGTTACTGAATGGGGAATAACCAAAATGGAGGTTGGTAATGAAATGGTAATATTTATAACATCAACAAAATACAATACTCACCAGCAGCGTGAAGTAGGTAAACAACAGCTTAGACAGCATATTACGATATTTACCTGATCCCCCCCCCAAACGAGGTAGGATGCAGCACAGGGTCAAATTTAATGTGGGGGACAAAAATTGCCCGCAGACCCTGTATACGCAGGATCGGGTATCTGTCTACCTCCCCAGACGAGATTCTGCCCTTCGGCATAACCTCGTCTGGGTTCCTCTCCATCCGAAGGCAGAGAGTTCGACACGGCAAGAGCTTCCCACGATGATAGCTTATGCTGCCAGCGTAGACAGTAGATTATCGCCACTTACAATAATGTCCAACATATTTATGAGGATTTTGACATACCCATTACTTATCTTAGGTACGCTGTATAGGACTTTCCGTGCAGGAATTTGGAAACAAACACTTTATTCAATTCATTCTTCTTTCGCTTTCGATCGAATAATTTTACAAATATTTTTTTTTTACTAATAAATATTTTTACTAATTTTTTGAAATAATTTCTTCAATAAACATGGTATTTTTTTTATTGTTTCAATTGTTTAAACAAAAGGTATCCAACTGTATTTAACTGATATTAACAAGAAATACTTCTTGGGACAGTATATATCCTAATGGGATAAAAAAAAAATGAATACATTATGTTTTGGGATTTAATTGTTTCATTTTTCGCTTAAAAATGTGTCAATCCTAAGAATTTCCAAAGTGACCACGTGCAACAATAGTCTATATCATCGTCATAAATAATTAAATATCATTATGAATATTTTCTTGATAAAAATTCCGACATGAGGAATAAATATTATGCACTTTGCTATTTGCACCAGCATCTTTATTTTCTTCTGAGTACTGCATTTTCTGAGTACTCACTGCATTTGTTTTCTTCTGAGTACTCACTGTATTTGTTTTCTTCTGATTACTGACTAGATTTTGGCAGTTGTATCTTCCTGTTTTTTTCTTGATTTTCTTTTCTTCGTTTGAAGCTTCTTAGAATTTCGGACCGAACACTTTATTCATCCCATGTGGCAGATTGTTCTTATTGTTCTTATTCCACTTTTGATCAGACTATTCCCGAAATGTTTTATGTTTTCTCAATTCATTTTGTCATACCTTCAATATAGTATATATCGACATATTTCTTTTTTTTTAAATATAATCTAATTTTAATATCTGATGTTATCAACAGGAGACCTATTTCTCCTATTATGTCTATATCGCTTGAAGTCTTGGGATTTGAAATTTTCTTTTTGGCCTCAAATCTGTCATTCCTAAGAATTTCCAAAGTGACCCTCCTACTCTAGAAATAGTAACAACTCCTGACATTTTTTTTTATTCTAAAATTATCCCAGTACAGAGCTTAAGAAACACTGACGTTTTATGTTTAAAGCGAATTTAGAATTAAGTGTGCGATATAAATTAAGCAATTGGTAGAATGTGTAGGGGAGAATAGGCTCCTCAAATTCTAATGAAGGCAAACTGACGGCTTAATCTGAATTTTAAACCAGCCATATAGGTGTATGGCCCCCACCAGCGATAAAACAACAGCTACAATAGGTGTCTTACGAAAGTAATGTGTGTGTGTGTGTGTGTGTGTGTGTGTGTGTGTGTGTGTGTGTGTGTGTGTGTGTGTGTGTGTGTGTGTGTGTGTGTGTGTGTGTGTGTGATAATATTTTCTCTGTACCATCCATCTTAGAGAAACATGGAGAAACAATATTTTGGTGAAGAAAGTTTTCTTGGTCTGACTGTGAACTTTCTTGCATTTCTCATATTTAAACGAAAGAGATGTGATTTTAATTTCTGAAAAAAATATTTTATTCTCAGGATTCTTTTATTTTTCAGCATCTTCGAGCACTGTATTCAGAAAAATTCCCGTTTTTACACGAAGATGGTAAATAACGATAAATATAACTTTGAAAAATAGCGGTAAATATATATTTGAAAAAATAAAAAAGACACAGATTGACTGTAGATTAAGTTTTAATCTCGACAGAATGTTTGTAAACAAGGCTTAATGCAATTTTATTTATGGTCTCAAAGTAAAATCATGCTATTTTTTTTTTACATTTACATATCAAATCTATTTTAAAAACACTTCAGACAGAGAATAATAAATCGTTAAGGTGTTATGAATCAGATTGGAATAGATAGATAGATAGATAGATAGATAGATAGATAGATAGATAAGGAATAATATGTTATATGATATTCTTAATTTAATCGGTGTCACCCCATGAAAGACATTAAAGCCACTAAGACACAAGGGGGTTACACGGTGGGGAAGAATTACGAACAGCGACGTTAATAATGATAGGGAAGATTAATCAGCACAGTAGATAGCGATTGATATTGGATTTAAATTTTGCAGGCTAAAGTTGGCTGGAAAACATGAAGCCATAAGCGAGAAACGAAACTATTAGCATAGAAATTTCGGTTACATTTAGTCAGCTCAACTGTAAATTCATGGCATCTTCACGCCAATCTCGTTCTGCACTTAAATTCCTATAGTCTAGGAAATATAGCGAAGAGCTCATCCTAACAATTACCATGAAAGTATTTATAGAAAAGACAGAGAGAAGCAAACTTAAGGCTGTGGAAAAATGACTGAATCCGAGCCGCCAGATCAGGACCAACAATAGTCTTAATTCTACTTTGGCTCTTCTCAATCTTGTGAAAGAGCTCAAGGTAAATAGTAAGGGCACCGGACCGTATATGTCAGTAATATTCTAAGCATGCATTTATAGATACGTAAGATCGATTCTGGAGAGAAAACAAAGCCCATTCGAGTGAACTGATCATCATAGCAGATGACCTAGCAAGGGATTCAATACAGTCTTTAAAATTCGTCTTCTACATTGTTGGTAAGCAGGTGATTGGCCTATAGTTCTTCGGGTTCTGTGTCTCTTCTGTTTTGGAAGTAGGTATGTTATTCACCATGTGATCCATTGGGGTATATTTCTAGGTTTATGTTTATATCATTGTATGCCTGTACGAGGTCTTGGTGGGCGCTAGATTCGGATTTTCTCCCAAAATTGTCTATGTGACTTATTCCTGGTGCTTTCCAGTTTTGTTTTTTTGCAAATGACAGCGGTTGCTTCAGTAATATTAATTACCGTTCATTTTTAGCACTTTATATGTTTATATATATATATATATATATATATATATATATATATATATATATATATATATATATTAGAAGAGAGAAGAAGATCTAAAAGGTCAAAAAATCTAACAGTGATCTCATCTCACAATCCTCACACCTGCTCCATATGTGGCCTTCTTTGTAAATCACTAGCGGGTCTTAAATGTCACTTAAAATTAGCGCATAAACTTTCATAACTGAATCAATAAGCTGGCAGATACTCATACGTCGACACCGACGGGAGAGTCCGTTATTATTATTATATATATATATATATATATATATATATATATATATATATATATATATATATATGTGTGTGCGTGTGTGTCTGTTGTTCCTGTTGATGCTTGATCTATTTAACTTTTAATTGTGCAGTTTGCAGTTATCCCACATCTTACACCAGAACTGCTCGACTTCTTGGATATTTGGTGGGTCATCTCTATTTTATTTTTTCCCAGTTCTCGATATAGTTTCTAGGCATCTTTGAAAATCCTTTTTTTTTCCCAGAAGAAACCGTTTCTTTTTTCATGACGCCTGATTCTCTGTGCTTTCGTTTGACATTGTTGTTTCAGCTTCTCTTTAACTTTTGTGACGTCATTCTTATTCTTAATGTCAAGGCTTCGTTTCAATTGTCTCCATTTTATTTCATTTGGAGTCCTTGTCTACTTCATTTAAAATTGAGAATTGTCCTCGTAAATTATTTATTTCGGTTTCCATTTCTTCTCTCCAGACTGGCATTTTTCTTTTTCGTTTGCGTTGTATGTTTTACTTTTTTTACCTGTGGTCGTTGCCGAAACCGACTATATAACGTGATTAATTTCTGTCAGTTTCATCGATCTTTCCATTTCGTCCCTTATTTTTCTAATTGTTTGTTTAGCGAGGTTGATAAATTCCTTTATTTGACGTTTATTTCTTACCCTTGTAATTGTTGACCTTTCGGCGCAAGACATTTCTTTTACATTCTCTCATTATATTGAATGTTTTTGTCATCTCTGTTTCTCTCTCATATTCGGCATTATCTTCCTCTATCTGCTTGTCTACCCCAGGGGGATTATTACAACTAGTTTCTATGTGTTCCTCTGCATATTCTTTGGCTTTTTGGCATATAGACCTTCGATGTTAACGTTTAATCTATTTTTTATATTTCTTGGATACTTTCGAGTTCTATGTTAGATATTCTACTTTTCTTGATGATTTCACACCTAAGTTGTTGGCATGGATATTTAGCCTGTTTGATTGATTTGTTTTCTTGACAGATATTATAGGCGGGTTTGGTCGTCGTCGTTATCGGATGTATCGAAGTAATGTAAAATGCTACAATTACTTCAATATACTCTTCCGTAGACCATTTATTTATTGTTCTTTTTCTGGGATTTTATTTTAATAGAGGGCATCTTTGAGAAATGTCCTCAGTATGGTTTTCCTCTAGTTCTCGTTGGGTAGTCTTCGTTCTAGCTGCAGACTTTTCGATCACAGTCTGGTTATTCACTGGGTATCGCGGTTTTTGTTAACCAGCGATAGGAGAGATGCGGATTAGTATTACAGTTAACTCGTATTTATCCATACGAGGGGACTTGTTCGTGGTCTCCAGATTCCATCATGTCGTTATGACAAGGTATCCGTTATCTTTTTATACTATTGCTATTATTAACAAGAGCGGAACAATCTTCAATTATAAACGTTTGGATCCCAAGTTCTTCATGAGACAATTTTCAATAGATTTTTTTTTTATTTTTCTCTCTTATGTTCAGTAATATGAAACTATATTACACTCTTCCTAATCTTGTTATTGCACGCATATATTTACCCATAAATACAATTAATATATAAATATTAATAATATTTAAATAAAAGTTTATTCAATTCCCAAGTAGGTATCTATGCAGGCGACTCCACTATTTACTCCTGCCTCAATAGTAAATCTGGTAACGTTGACAAAACTAACCTGGCCGTTGGTCTTGAAAAGGACCTCTAATATGTGGTTGATTGGGGCAAGAAATAGCTGGTAAACTTTAATGCCTCAAAAACAAAACTGCTCTTTATTACTCGCCAAAGAAAATACCCCGTACCTCCCATTAGAATGTCTAATACTCAACCACGAGAATGCGCCTTATTGGGCTCACGCTTTTCGCTGACCTACAATTGAATCAATAGCTATCTATAAATCTACCATTCGCCCTTGCATGGAATACTGCTGCCATATATTGTCTAGGGCCCCTATTGTTCGTCTCAAGGTCCTCGACAAAATCCAGAGAGGGATAGGGAATGGGATTAATCCTGGCCTGCTATCTCGTCTGCAGTCACTTTCCCACAGACCTACAATTACTTCCCTCTGTCTTTTCTACAAATACTTTCACGGTAACTGCTCCGACGAGCTACTTTCGTTGCATAAATTTAAGCATGCTACAAGGTTGGCATTTCAGCCCAACCTTTCACTGTCGAAACTGTTAAATCTAACTGTCTCTTCTACTCCAAAAGCTTTATGTCTCGGACTTCCCGTCTGAGAAAGTCCCATCCTCTTACTTGCTTCTTCAAGGATAGTTATTATCTTCAGTTATTCAAATACAATGTCAATCGACATCTCCAGATGCCTTGATCTAATTCCCCGTCCTTCTCTTCATCCTTTTCTCTCTCACTCCTCTTTTCTCTTGCTCCCACTCTCTCTAACCCTTTGCGTGCTAGTAGTACTCCCACCTTGCTTGGGTTAAAATGATTAAAAAATAATAATTAACTGTATGGCTTATAAAATAAAATAAAAATTATAAACTACTAACAAATAAACAAGTAACAAAAGATCATTAAACATAAAGAATACTTCGGTCTCACCACAATCACCACCACCAACATCATCCCCACTAACACCATCATCATTATTATTACTGTTATTGCATTTTTCTTTGTTTCTCTTTCTTCTTCCTACCAGTAGTATTAAGAGTCTAATAGCTGTTCAGTATTCTGTGCGAAACAGGTAAAAGAATTGCGTCAAAAGTTAAAACTAGTAGGTACTGATTAAATATCTGAATACCAACAAATAATATAACTTAATAACATGTTTCTAAAATTACAATATTATTAATCCCTAGAAGAACGGACCAGTATTCCAATAGATAATGGAGATGTTGACTTTCTGTACACAAAGAACACACTCCGGAATGGGATCACACATATATCGACAGGATGAGGGATTAGCAATGGGCTAGCTATTATGACCATCAATGGCAAATATATACAGGGAATACTTTGAGGAAATGGCATTAGAATCTATATCTCTAAAGCCAACTATATAGGTAAGGTACGTAGATGACACCTTCATACTCTGGCCACACCAGAAAAATGTTCAGGTTCTACTGGACCATGTGAAATCAATAAGACCTTCGATACAGTTCACAATGGAGAAAGAGTGTAACAACACACTCCCATTCCTGGATGTTCTAATATCTCGAACAGAGCATGGGTTCAAGACATCCGTATACCGTAAACCGACATTCACCGGACAGTACCTCAAATTCAACTCCCACCATCCATACAGCGTAAAGAAAGGGATCGTCCGCTGCTTACAACACCGAGCAAAAGTCATAATGCCGAGCCAGAGACATTAGATAAAGAATTGGTTAGTATAAGTAGTAGCCTACAACGTAACAACTACCCTGGGTACATGGCAGCAGCCCCCCAAAAAACTGGGATAGAGAGTACAAGAGGAGGACAACAACACTGAGAAAACAGTCTGCCTGCCTTATGTGAAGGGGTTATCAGAGAAAATACAAAGGATCTGCGGTCCATATAACATAAGGACAACCTTCAAAAGTTGGACGACACTTCGCAGCTATCTCTCCCGAGTAAGACCCCCCATAGAGGAGAACATGACTAAAGACTGTGTCTACGCTATCCCATGCAGCTGCGGAAAGAAATATAAAGTGGAGACAGGCCGCCCCGTTAAGGTAAGTCTTGAAGAACACCAGAAAGATGTAACACGAGGGGAAGTGGAAAAATTAGGTGTGGCTGACCTCATATGGAGAGAGAAGGGAGATCACCGCCCTCTGTGGGATTATGTTGAGATCATAGACAAAGAACATCAGTGGAAAATTCGTAAACTTAAGGAATCAGCACATATGCTAGGCCACAAAAACTCCTGAGCCGACCAAGAATAGAAATGAATACAATACGGAAACCAGTAACAAGGAGTGCCAGAGAAAAGAGATAATAACAACAAAAATTGCAATATGATTTCTGATAACACATGCAATGATAACAGCAAACATTGCAATATGAGCACTGGTAAAAATAAAAAAGATGCCCTAGACATTAGGTTTATAATAACCAGAAATTCATACACATGGCACAGTTGATAAAGGTGTTAGTTAGATCCAGTCACAGGACCCAAAGAATGTGAGTTCAATACCTGTGAGTTAAGGCAGTGGAGGACTTTCAGAGGGAAATTAACGGGAGATAACTGATAACTGACATCTATTAAACATGTCACGTAGAACTAGAACAGTCTACCCCTGTGAGCGAAATAAACGGTTCAGTTCGACATTCCAACCACCTGAAGAAGGCCGGATCGTACAACGGCCGAAACGCTGTAATAAATATGGCAACAAAGATGAGGACAATAGTCCGAATAATGTAAATAATGTATTAATTTAAAATTTAATCTGCAGCTTTCGACTAAGCCATGTATATATATATATATATATATATATATATATATATATATATATATATATATATATATACACTACGAAACTGACAAAGGCCGAGAATTATCTTACGTTATTTTCAGTTTATACGTTATTTGTATCTATAAAGATACAAATATTTAAGTAAATGCTCTGTTTATAATAAACAGTATTAACAACATTTACCGGACCAAACGTCCAAGAAATTTTCGTATCCTAACTAGAACCATCATATAGCCTGACGCGCTATACCAATTTAGCCACAGACGACCGTCGATTTAAGTATTTTTAGCTACAATTTTCCATGATTTCCCTCGAATATTAATTTCTGCTCGATGCGTATCCATCGTAAACAAATGACTTCCCACACTAAGAAATGGACAAATCCCGACAATTATTTTAATTTATCTTTTGTTAATACGTTATTTTTATAGATACAAATATTTAAGTAAATGCTCTGTTTACAATAAACAGTATTAACAATATTTACCGGCCTGAATACTGTTTATTATAAACAGAGCATTTACTTAAATATTTGTATCTATAAAAATAACGTATTAACAAAAAAATAAAATGCACACACATACATATACAAGCATACACACATATACATACACATATATACAAATTACGTAATATTATTCCATGATTATTATTACTACTATTATTATCATTATTAATATTATTATTGCATTCTGCTTTTTTCTTCTTCCTATAAGCAGTATCTGTTTATTTATTTTGTAACTTTCACCAATTTGTTTAAATGATTGTTACGAGACGCTTTTTGTATTACAGACAAAGACGCTGTTAAGAAAAAACATTAAAAAAGCCAGAAACAGAAACGTAAAATCAAACAAATCTATATATGCGTACAAAAATAAATTTAAACAATAACAATAACAACGCAATTAAACCAGTAAATACCAATTACATATTATGCAGATTAATAACACAATAATAGCAATGATGGCAATAGCAATGACATTGATGACAATAACACATCGGTCAGTTTTGAATAGTATAACAACGTAATAATATGTCTTTAATGTTATATTATTAATTTCATATATAATTTGGGGGAATGAGCAAAATAATATATATATGAAATATTCTTTTAAAGATATATAATCCCTTTCATTATAGATTTTTAATAGTAAGAATTTAAATAAGTTATGATATATAGTCACATAGATTTAAATTAAAATCAGTTGGATATTTACGTTGAGTTCTATTTATTTTGAAGTATATATTCCTGAACATGAAATAAAACAAACACAAAATTACGACAAAATTAAAATGATATCAAAAAGGAAAAAAAATAATTACATAAAGTTCATTAAAAAATATTTACGTTAAAATTCATAAGGAAAACATATCTATACTGAAATATTTGCATTAACAGATCACAACATCTATCAGGGAGATGAAATTTAAATTTTTGTCATTGCATTATTCCAAAATTTTAACACATCAGCAGATAGCTATTAATGTCGACAACGGAACACAAATATTTTTCTACTTAAAAAATTAGTAATTAATGTATAATATTATCAATAACTAAGAATGTCTTTCTTGATAAAAGTTAAAAAAATAACCACAAATACATAAAAATGCATATATTGTCCAAATTTCCTTTATCCACAACATAGCTATTTGTGCTGTTATAATGCTTATTACCTCAACAATAATAATACTGAATATTTTTTTTTAAACATTAAAGTATATTTAATCACATCTCCCTAATAGTTGTCGCGATCTGTAAATTCCAGTTTTGTATTAAAAGTCTCTACGAAGCCTCAAAGAACACGTCATATCGCGAATTCTAAACGCTATTGTTGTTATTTTATTTACTTTGATTTCTGGTGTGTACACATTTCGTTCCGTGTCCCGCCAAAAAACCTAAGGTTAGAAATGGCATCATAACATTTTCCATTGACCAATTAATTAAAAAAAAAAAAAAAAAAAAAAAAACATAAACACAAAGAGATTTTACATAGATAAAGGCATTCATAAGGTGTGGGCTGTACTCATGAGAACAATTTTTTGTATTTCTTTAAGGTATGGACTTCCATGAATCCCTTCAATTAGTCTACTGGAATCTTTTTCAACCAATCGATGGGATCCAACTACAACAGGGATCCATGTTCCCATGTGCCACATTTTTGAGATTTTGATTTCAAGGTCCTTGTATTTTGATAGCTTTTTGAATATCTTCAAAGATACATTGCAGTTCGCATGAACTGCCATATCCATAAGTAGACAGCACTTTTATTTTGTCTGCGGTCTCTAATAACAATGCCTGGGCGGTCAGATTTGATTGTTTTTTTTTCTGTGTGTATTGTGCAGTCCCATAAAATTGTAACAGGTCCTTTCTCCGTAACCGGGCCTGAGTAATATTATTATTATTATTATTATTATTATTATTATTATTATTATTATATATTTTAATAATTTGAAAATAATTTGACATATTTCAGGCAAAGTTGGTTAGATCTTACAAAACAGTTTTAGCAAGGGAATATGCGAGACGAATTTTCTATTAATACTACCCTAATATTACAGAAATGTGGTTTTACAAAAGGATGTTAAGAAAACCATAGACAGAACATGTGAGTAACAACAAAGTTCTTCTGAAAGCGATAACAAAAAGAACACTTATAAATTCTTTACAGTGATATTCACTCTGTATAAGGCAAATAGCCACTCGAGTTAGAGGGTTAAAAGCCAGGCTTATGAGGCCATGTTTGGAATAGAATAGTTAACGCTAGGTTTGATTAGGTTAAGATTGTAGTGATCGGAGAAAATGCTAGGAAATTTGTCCCGGCTTTCCCGCATCAAAGGGTTGAGATTAGAAATAGGGTTGAGGTTTAAAAATTTGCGAAAAAACCTGAGTAAAACAGCAGGATTAGAGCGCACAAACTTTTAGGCGCGTACGAATAAAGAAAAGAAAAACTTCCTGCTTGGTGAGTAACAACAAAAGAAGAAAGTGTTTATTTACAACATATACAGAAAAAAAAGGTAAAGGGATAAAAGGACGATTAGTAGAGAAAGAAAGAGAAAAGAGAAAATGTTCTTAACTTAAAAAGGCTTGCTCAAAATATTTCTCTGGGCCCCTAAAGAGTTCTTTAAGCGATTAGAATATTGTTAAAGTTCAGATAGAAACACTCAGAGTTCTTGTTGAGTTGGAAATTTATTCGCAGATAAAGGAATCCTGCAGCTAAGTGAGTTTTTAGGTCGACGATAGAAGTCCAGTGGGCTCGTCAGGAGTAGTAGTGAAGAGATGCAGCTTTGGATTGGTCTTGAATAGTGGACCGACGTTCGTTTTTGACAGCCCTTTAGTAGTTCTTCTTTGTTGAAAGAGGTGCTCGGGTTCTCTAAGGTCAACCTCACAGACGGTGGACAGAAATCCCACTGGCAATATAGGCGTAGATTCTCCAAATTTATGGAGTTTTGGTAGGCTCCGATGGATCGGGGACTTTTCCCTCCAAAATCGTTGTACAAATTTCCTGTCCCTTTCTATTGGTCAGAAAACACATTCTTATCTCTGATAAGAATCAGGGCCCTGGGAGCCAGTTTCGAAGGTACTGAAAACAGGTTGAAGTGAAGAAGCTGTGAGGTTTCTCCCAGACTTTATGGCACCATGGAAAGAATAATGGTGGTGGAATTCCTATTTATTTTCCAGCTCTCTCGTTAGTCAGAAAATATATTCTTATCTCTGATAAGAATCAAGGCCTTAGGAGCCGGTTTTGAAATTAAAAAGAGGTTGGAGTGAGGATATAAAAATTAGCGGGAATGTGTCCTTGTCAAATTGTTGTTCTCAAATTAAATTTCAACAAAACATCCTATTGGAAGTCAGTTCCGCAAAACAGTTGTTCGCAGGAAGAAGCTGCACAGACGTTAAATCTTACTATTGGAATACGAAGGGAATAAGCGTATTTCGCGAGGGGGTGGTATGTCCGATCTTTATGTCCTAAAGGTTAGAATTAGAAATGACAATAGAGCAACCAGAGGTTTGCGACGTTTCAGATGCGAAAAAGGGATTGTATGATAGAAAGTAATTCATCACTCACAAGGACGCGGATACGATTTGGACTCTATCGAGATCAGAAAGTGGAGAGTAAGCATCTCCTGCTGATCTATGGCAACATTAATCCATTTTCGGCCTGATGTGGCTCTCGTCAAGTTAAAGGTTAGCACGTGACAGGTACTTACTGAAAATGTACAAGTAACTGACCAATTTTCTTGCATCTTTAGCGAGATATTTTATGTACTGGTTTATCCTGAGGGTTGGGTCTGTGTTTAAGAACATAATGTGCTCGAGTCACGAGGCAACCCCTAGGGGAACACCCCATTCATCGCGATCATTAAATTCAGGTTCTGAACATCAGAAAAAACAGTTAAACATTCCCATAACGAAGAAAGAGGACTCAGGAAACATAACTGTCGTAGGACATATTTAAGAAAACAGGGGGAAAGGAAACCACCGTATAACCTGCCTAATGAATAAATGGTTTGGAGAACAGGGTTTATGAGAGATATTAAAAAGACAAAATTTACTCAGGTGAGCCATGATCGGGAAGATCCTGAATGGATATTGCGCATAGAATAGGGCCTCTACTTCACATCTCGCAAGTTATTCCGATCAGGAGATAATTTACGGAACATTCCCAGAAAAGTAAGGATGAACTCATTAGTGATGTAGTCTTGTGTATACGGTTACGTAATAATTGGCTGGGCATTCAATGTATGGATTCAGTAAATATATGGAGACAAAGTATGACAACACGAAGACCTGACGGTGACGATGGATAATCGTGAAAACTGGAGAAGAAGTCTAGTTAGGATTCATGCAAACCACGCCCTGACGACGACGATGATGATATGGATGATGAGGAAGAGGAGCAGGTTGAGGATACAAAGTAAAATACACACACGCACTTACACACACTCACACACACACACACACACACCTTTTTGCACACACACACACACACACACACACATATATATATATATATAAATATATATTTGGTTGGATTGATGTGAGTTTGTAACCCTGGGTTTCACCCTTTTGCGATCGTCAGAGTTTGTCTGACGACCGCTAAAGCGTGAAACCCAGGGTCCAAACTCACATCAATCCAACCAAATATGTTAGTTCTATCTCTAATATTGAGCGCTTTCTAATAAGTACCATGCATATAATATATAAATAATTATATATATATATATATATATATATATATATATATATATATATTTATTTATATTTATACACACACACTTTTCACACACACACACACACACACACACACACACACACACACACACACACACACACATATATATATATATATATATATATTATACATATATATTATACAGTAGGAACTAAGATTACATTAGGTTAATGAATATTTTTTACCTTGTAAATTGAAATAAAATTTACAAGCATTTTTCTAGCCAGTCAATGGATGATAAATTATTTTAATAATTTATAATCCATTGACTTGTTTGAAAAATCCTTGTAAATATTATTTCAATTTACAAGGTGAAAATGATCATTAACCTAATTTAATCTTAATTCCTATTGTATAAAATATGTTTCTCTGTTTAATTTAAACATTGAGCTCTATGTGTGAGTCAGTTTTAATATTTAATATAATATATTTTATCAATAGGACTCAGTTGGATTATATACCAACGGATTATCTATCTCTATATATCTCTCTCTGTGTCTATATATATATATATATATATATATATATATATATATATATATATATATATATATAGGGAGGAGAGAGAGAGAGAGAGATAGTAATGGGAAGATAGATAATAGGGTAGATAGATAGATCGTTGAAGACAGTGCAACAGACAAGATAATGCACGCGTTAAACTTTAACAAAACCAGATAGAAAGGGAATTATCTCCTTCAAATAAACTTAAGAAAACCGGATAATTTCTTTTCGAGGAAAGAAGAAAATGTTTAGTGGTGTAGGAGTGTTAGTTAATACAAAGACTACAGGTAACGTAATAAGTTCCGACGGTTGTATAGCATGGAAAATAATTAGATAATGCAAACGAAACGCTAATGGTTTTTCCAGCATCTGTAACGACTTCCAAACCGAGGAAGGGAATGAGAAGTTTTGAGAAGACATCAGTATGACAAATAGACAATAAGAAAAATAATGATTCTTTTTAGTGGGCGACTTCACAGCAAAAGTCGGAAAAATAAAAATTCAAAAGAAGAAAGTAGAACGAAAGGCGGAAAAGTGAATATTTCAAAGAGTTATAAAATGGAAAATTATGAAAATAATTTTTCAAAAGCGAAGGGGACGTCTTTGGACTCGGTAAGACCAAAGGAGGAATCAAAAATTATATTGACTTCATAATTGCTGACAAAGCGCCTACCGTTAAAGATGCAATCGTCATAAAGACACAAAAAGGTAATATTGCAAGCGATCATAAAAAGGTCACTTGCTGAGTTAAATTTAACTTCGAAATTGAGAGAAAGAAAATAATTCTCAAAAGAAAATCAATAAGATCAAAGGGAACGTTATAGAATTTCAGTAAAAAAAAATGAGGAAAATAATGCAGTATTTGAGGAATAAAGAAAATAACAGAAAATTCGAACAGCAAATTGGCAATCATAATTAAGAAAGAACGCAAGAAGAAACAATAATACAAAGAAATATTAAAAAATAAAAAAAAGATCTAACAGAACCAACACAGAAGAGAATATGAGCATAAAAATGTCGAGAGATAAAAAGAAATGGTGGAATTAATTTAATTAAACAATGAGGAAATAATAAACGAACATGAATATAGATAGATAGAAATATTTATGAGAATAATCATAACCAATGCAAAAAGATTTGACAATGTACGACATAAAGTTCTATTTTAAATGAAGAGAAATCCAGAATATATGCTAGAACCAAACACCCGGATTGAAAATGAATTGCAGCAGAATTAGACCAGGATTAGTACAGCTTTTGTTTAAGACACTGGAAGAATAAAATACTGTATTTATGTTTGTAATGGTATGAGAACGAGTAATAAAATTGTAGAAAGACATTAATTACATAATGCCATTTGATAGATCAATGCACTTGATCTATGAAAAGACTTCGATTTACAGGAAATTACATTCGACAAATCTGCAACGTTTAGTAGAAACAGCCATCCTGCAAGCCAATGGTGAATAAACAAAAATAAAATTAAGACGTGTACGTAATTTCTCCTTTATCCCAAAAAACTCGATGACATAACTGAAATTATTCTTGGCGAACATCATTTTAATGAGATACGATAACACTGCGTTGCTGGCAAACTCAGAATGAAAATTAAAATAAATCGTGCAAAATGAGGTAAAGGAAAGAAAGCAGAAAATAACATTAACGGCAAGAATTGAAGAATGTGCTATTATCAGTAAAAAATATAATCCAATACTAATGGTAATATTAAATTTATTCTATAATAAAAAAAATATAATCCAATGTTTGAGCTAAGTATTGTTAATACTAATTGTAATATTAAATTTATTCCTATAATAAAAAAAATATAATCCAATGTTTGAGCTAAGTATTGTTAATACTAATGGTAATATTAAATTTATTCCTATAATAAAAAATATATAATGCTATGTTTGAGCTAAGTATTGTTAATACTAATGGTAATATTAAATTTATTCCTATAATAAAATATTTAGCATTCATTGACCGAACAGCTAATGCTGTTTTCGGTTAAAACTCATCAGATCTTAATTTTGAAATTCTTTTTTAGTAAAACTGTTTTCTCATGTACAGTAGCTGTTATCTCACTTTCCATTAGTGATGTGAATTACATTCCGAACCTTCCATTTCATTTGGTGTGAAATGTTAACATCTTGATTATATCAGGTTATCCCATAACTTCTGTCCGAATTTTGAATAAAGAAAACAAGTGACCAAATGTTGCATTTAATTACAGATTCAATTAACAATATATTTTCACTGATTATCTATGACTTCCTTCCATTTATTAGCAAGCTTACTAATTCCATTACTGTAAAATTCTTTTGGCTTTGATTCGAAGAACTCACAAATGTCAGTTTTAACCTCTTCCTGTGTTACAAAAGCTGTTTCTTCCAAATGATTATGTAAGCTATGAAACAAATGGTAGTCTGAAGGAGCAAGATCTGGAGAATAAGATGGATGAGGAAGTTTCTCCCAACCTTTTGTGACGTGATTCTTGCTGTGTCGGGTCGCGCATTGTCCTGATGAAACATCACCCCTTTTCGATTCACTAGAGCAGGTCTTTTTTTCCTCAAATCTTGGTTCAAACGCTCTAATTGCTGACAGTATATTTGAGCATAAATTGCTGCATTAGGTGGTAAGAATTCAAAGTGGATTATTCCTTGGCGATCCAACAAGATTGAAAGAAGAACCTTTTGCCCATGAAGTTCCCTTCTCGGCTGTGGCTGGGGTCCTTCCTCTTTACCAAGCCACTGTCTACGACGCTTAACATTTCGATAAAATATCCATTTTTCGTCGCCAGTCACAAGTCTATCCAAAAAAGGTGAAACAAGTTGGCGAGAATGGAGAGAAGAGCAGATGTCAACTCGGGATTTGAGGTTGTTTTAAGACAATTTATGAGGCACCCATTTTCCAAGATTAGGAACTTTTCCAAGATTAGGAACTTTTCCAAGTTGTTGAAGATGACGATGAACAGTTGTATGGTTTGATATGAGAACCACTGCCAATTCCTCAACTGATAAAGCAGGATTTTCTTCAAGGGCTGCTTCAAGAAGCTTTTCATCAAACTCAACTGGACGTTCGGTTCGATCTTCATCTTCAAGGGTGAAATCTCCACCTCTGAATTTTGCAAACCATCTTCTGTAAGTTCTTTCATTCACACATTCTTCTCCATAAACTGAGTGAATGTTTCTAGCCGCTTCGGCTGCTGAGTTTCCTTTCTTGAACTCATAAAGCATTATGTGCCTCAAATGATTTCTTGGGTACTTCCATGTTAGCAGGGTTTTAATCAAACAGAATTTAATTTTATTGTTCTCTGAAATAAAAATTTGATAGGTTTAAATGCATTTAAACATAAAAATAATATTCAGCATCCATTAGAAATTATAAAACACTTTTAAAATTTCGTTCAGTTTAAAAAAAAAAGTAAAATTTGAACAGAACTTATGGGATGACCTGATAGATAGATAGAAATATTTATTAGAAATGAGAATATTCTGAAATATTACACAGTCACAGAAAAGATAAACCACAAATGATTGAAGGACAACGATAGGAATATTTACAAAACTAACCTGGCCCTTCGTCTCGAAAAGGACCTCCAATCGGTTGTGAAATGGGTCAGGAATTGGCTGGTTAACTTTAACGCCTCAAAAACGAAACTGCTCTCTATTAATCACCAGAGAGAACCATCCCTGCCCCCATTAGAATATCTGACGCTCAACTTCTCGAGAGCCCCTCTTTGCGGCTGCTCGGTCTCACATTGACTGCTGACCTGAGATGCAACTAATACATTGAGCCAATAGCTTCGTCCACCACAAGGAAAGCTGGCTCCCTGTGCCGCGCCAGGAAATTTTTCTCCCCGGAATCGATCCTTCGAATCTACAAATCAACCCTTCGCCCTTGCATGGAGTATTGCAGCCATATTTGGTCTGGTGCCCCTTCTGTTTGGGGTTCTTGATAAGATCCAGAGACGGATATGCAATATAATTGGCCCTGATCTGGCATCTCGTCTGTAGTCGCTCTCTTGCAGACGTGCTGTCGCCTCTCTCTGTCATTTTTACAAATACTTTCATGGTAATTGTTCCGAGGAGCTGCTTTCGCTGGTTCTCAGACTTCATGAATTCAAACGTCCTACGAGACTGGCATCACACTCTCACCCTTTCACTGTCGAAACTGTTAAATGTAGCCGTCTCTTCTACTTCAAAAGCTTCATATCTCGCAGCTCTCGCCTGTGGAACTCCATTTACTGTTTCTCCAATAGCTATAATCTCCAACTATTCAAATGTAATGGCAATCGACATCTCCAGTTACCTTGATCTATCCACTATCCTTCTCCTCGTTTTTTTCCTCTATCACTGCTATCTGCTCTCGCTCCAAATCCTCTGTAACCCCTTGCGTGCTAGTGGCTTCCCCGCTTGCTTGGGATTGAATGCTTAAAAAAATAATTATGAAATATTTCAAGAAGATCTTAATGAGCAACTAGGAGTAGAATTTTAATATCAATTGTGAAAATAGCCATATTCGACATTTACCGATTTTAGTAAATGTCATTTGAAAATTATGAAATCTTTCTATTAAAAGAGTTTTGTTTTTTTCTTGACGACCATCTCAAATTCCCTGTAATAGCTCTTTCCAATATTAATGGTTCTTTCCTTCTTTACTTTTTCTTTTTGCCTCTATAGAAAGTAAACATTTTGATCCTGTTATTAGTTTTACTTCTTTCGGTGCTGATGCAGTTGGAAGTCTTCATTTAATGTGTTTCTTATTTCGTTAAATATTTTCGTTTGCGATTCTGTAGTATCACTGGGACGGATGAAGGTTTGTTTTCTTTCAGTTATGTCGTGTATAATTCCTCACAAGTAAGCAATATAGTCAAGGGAAGATAACTACATCTCGAGTGTAGATCTCTTCCCTCTTATATAGCATCCATTTGAATATCATCACAAAGACCTAAAGTGTTTATTCACTTAAATGCATTTTAACCATTGATCTGAGGAAAGACTAGTATACACCGAAGAGTTTAGATATTTCTGAAAGAATTGGACGCCATATGAGACGTTAGATCTGACAATGCTATTTAAGAATACGTTGAATTCTCATGTTATATAGGGATTTTGTATCATCTAATGGCGTTCGACGAAAGAACACCTAGCCAAAACCAATGTAAAATTTTCTTATCGCCTATACCAAATTTTGTAAGAGGGTTCTATGCACCGAATAAATATTCGGTGTATTTGATTAGAATTTCATAATTCCAAATACTGAATATTTATGATTGACTTAAGGTATGTGCCATAATACTTTCATTCCAGTTCCAAGAACGCTAATCTACAAATATGCCATTCATAGTCGTTCCAGCAGATCCCAGTGATATGCCATATGAAACAATTTAGAAAATACATTTTCAGCCTTAAAATTTGTAAAAAAGTATGCTATAGTAAGAGATCATTTGCACGATGGAGAAGACGATTTCCACAACAGATTAACAGAGTTATTTAGTTTTCGATATAAATGAATGTTCCCATTATTTACAGTCGGGGTAATATAATCTTTGTTGCTATTATTAAAATGTTTCAGCTGTTGAGACCTTCGTTACGTGTCACTTGATTTGGGCAACATTCAGAGAACATTTTTGTTTAATTTACCTAGTGTTCTGATCCACTAACCTTGTAGAGGGAACAAGACAAGATATCCTTAGACATTGACAACTGAAGCGATTTAATCTATCTCCGTAGTTTTTTTTTCTATAGGGTTCCATTCGAAATTACTGGTGGTTTAAACGGATCAACAGGCAACGTCCGAAACCTTGTCCTAATAACAACAAAGATGGGCCATTAATCCGACTATACATAATGTAAATAGTAATAATTTTAGTTCTGCGTGAACTTCTAGGATGAGGTGGTATCATTATTTGCTCTATTTATATATGGACTATTGTCCTCGTCTTTGTTGTTGTTATCACAACTTTTCGATTTGCCTTAAACAGGTGTATATCGATCTGGATAATCTACAAGGGATTCTGAACTGAAACCTTTATTTAGTTTAAGAGATCATCCTGTTATAGTTCCACTGCCCATGTGTATGGAAATCTTGTTTAGTTCTTATTTTTATTTAGTAGTGTTCATTTATTTCTTTACCATTTCCACAGAGTTCAAGTACACAATCCTCGATCGAGGGATTGAACTCACAACCGTTACCTCAGAAAATTCGGGAATCAGGGCTTGAATCCACTAGGACACTGTCCTATATGAATATGTAAAACAGTGTGAGGAAGCGCAAAGTTAAGAAAAAATAATCACCATAAATTAGTGGATGGAAAAGTATATAAAATATAAATAACAAAATAAAGCCTCCTTACAGTCAATCAAGAACACAAAACATACAATTTATGCACAGCAACTAAACAAAAGAGACAAATAATTTCCACAGAATCAAGGACACATGGCACAGTGGATAAAGGCGTTGGTTAGATCCAGCGACAGGACCCAAAGAGTGTGAGTTCAATACCCGATTAAGGCAGTGGAGAAATTGGAGAGGAGAATTAACAGGAGATAATTGATAACTGACATCCATTAAACATGTCACGTAGAACTAGAACAGTCAACCCGAGTGAGCGAAATAAAGGGTTCAGTTCGACATTCCAACCACCTGAAGAACGCCGGAGCGTACAACGGCCGAAACGTTGTAATAAATATGGCGACAAAGATGAGGACAATAGTCCGAATAATGTAAATAGTGTACATAATACCTCATCTCAGAAATATAGACAGCAATATAGACAGAAAATTCCAAGTTGAGTCCGATCACCATCATCTTAAGCACATTCCAGTTTCATGCCTTAACGCTGGAGGAGTTTCATTTATTTTGACGCACTGATTAGCGTTTTTTAAGGTTCTAAGGTACATAACTTATATAATTGTTTATATACGTACATTATGTACCAAAGGTTATCATAACAGGTGATAATAGAGGCTACGATCTATAAAATGCTTCAGTGGTATGTGTCTAAGAAAGCCTCTGACAATTGATCCCCACAATGAAATGTGTCACAATTATCTCAAGTCATACCTTAATCTGGGGAAATTTTTCTCTCTACCAGTCATGATTTGGGGTATTATCCTTTACTGAAATTGTGAGAAGTGACCAAAATCTATTTTTTGAAAAATATTCGAATTCTGTTTTATTTTTACTAACAAAACATATTGTAAGAAATAGGCAACTACAGCAAATGTTGGTAGATGCAAGCAATTCTAAAGAAGTCGATTCGGATGGAACTATATCCAGCTGTTAAGAATGTATTTAATTCCTTTCCAAAAAGGTATGTTTCCAAACATAAACTGTCCTCCTACAGCTTTCTCTTACAGACATTCACAAAAATAAACATTTTCAATATTCATTGATCTGCTGGACGCTTTTATTCGACGCTTTCTGATAAAGACTGAGGCTTCTTTTTAAAGACTTTCACAATTCAGTTGATTGAGAAAAGCTAAAGTAGAGTCGCTGCTTACAACTCTATCCAATCAACAATTTTGTTTTGATAAAGAGTTTGTTCATCAAAGAAGATACTGTAGTGAGCTTACAAATATTAGGTTACGTTGTTCCACTTCACATAGTAACCTACAATTTTATCTTTGACTCATTCATTCCATTGAACTATTATGATGTTACGGTATAAAGACCGACACACTGACAGAAAATAAAAGTGAAGCACATTTAATATGGGGTTTAATTTACTAAAATTTAAATATCTCTCTTTATATCTGAGATGATGTATTATGATTATTTACATTATTTACATTATTCGGACTGTTATCCTCATCTTCAATGTCATATTCACAATGTTTACTCAACCTAAGGTATTCTATTGATAATTATAATTTTGGATATAAATGAGATTTAGGGAAAAAAAACGCTGTGCAAAAAAAGTGACTCACTTATTTCCCGCAACTTGTAATCAATAGAAACATAACCGAACTGCTTTAAATAAAGAATAATATATGTATAATTTATCCATATAGTTCGAAATATTTAATAATCTATGGGTCCTCCTTTATTTTGAATAACCTATTCAGCCCTTTTTAGAATTGACTTGATTAGCTTCTGGCAAATCTCATCTCCAAGAATTGAATTCCATTTGGATATGAAATTCACAATCAAATCCTTTTGTTGTTCAACTGCTTTCTCGAGAGCCTATACTTTAAAATGCTCCATAAGTTTTCTATGGGGTTGAGGTCAGGTGATTGGGGCGGTCATGTCCTAACACTCACCTGCTTCTCATCAAAGTATTCCTTCATCAATTTTGATTTGTGACAGTGATCATTATCCTGCATAAAAATGCGCCTGGTGGGGTCGATTTGTACCCTTTCAGCAGAAGGGAACAGACAAGAATCTAAAATTCTTTCGTACTGCTCGCTCCTGAGGGTCTTTTCAATAGGTTTTAAGAAACCAGTTCCATGAAAAGAAAAGCATCCCCAGAACATTATACTGAACGGATGCTTGACAGTACTTACTGCAAAGTTCAAAGAGCTTTCAAAGCTTCTTCTTCGGATTTTAGATCGCGTATCCTTTGAGTTTAGCTCAACTCTCGTTGAAAGAGAACATTTAGTAAAAAAAAATCAGGTGAGCCACTTTTTATCGAATAGCACTGTATATATATATATATATATATATATATATATATATATATATATATATATATATATATATATATATTATGAATATAAGTAAGTATACTCGTCCGAAAAACCTTAAGTGATTTGACTTGTAAATGAACAAACCAATACCCAAGGAAAAATAAGGAATAAAAAAAGAAAGAACTAAGAACATGTAATTCAAACGAAAACAGTCGACTAGTTATATATATATATATATATATATATATATATATAAAATATATATATATAAATATATATATATATATAGATATATATAGATATAGATAGATATATATATATAGATATATACATATATATATATACATATATATATATATATATATATATATATATATATATATATATATATACAAATATATATACAAAAGAAAAAATAAGGAATAAAAAGAAAGAACTAAGAACATGTAATTCAAACGAAAACAGTCGACTAGTTATATATATATATATATATATATATATATAAATATAAATATAAAATATATAAATATAAATATATATATATATAGAGATAGATAGATACATATATATAGATAGATATATATATATATATATATATATATATATATATATAAATATAAATATAAAATATATAAATATAAATATATATATATATAAATAGATAGATACATATATATAGATAGATATATACATACATATATATATATATATACATATATATATATAAATATAAATATAGAATATATAAATATATAAATATAAATATATATATATATATATATATATATATATATAGATATATATATATACATATATATATATATACATATATATATATACAAATATATATATACATATATATATATATATATACATACATATATATATATATACAAATATATATATACATGCATATATATATATATACATATATATATATATATACAAATATATATATACATACATATATATATATATACATACATATATATATATATATATATATATATATATATGATATTAGTAATCTCAATGGTATCATATCTCGTATTATGTTCATTGTTATTATTATTTTTAGCACTTAAAGAAGTGCGCGATTTATGACAAGAAAAGAAAAAATAAAAGTTTTCACAATTTACAATAATATTTCGACAGTATATCTGCATATTTCAAGTTAAGTTTCAATTATTTTTTTACAAGTAAAGAATAAATAAAAATATCTACTAGAAATTATAACTCTTTTACTAACGCCAAATTTTATTTAAAAACCCAGCAGTATTGGTAATCACACATCAAAACGAATGAAATGCGGCAAGCTTGAAGACATACTATTGTAACGTGCGTAATATGATGGTGATCTTGTAAATTTTGAATTTTCTTTTATTTAATTTCCTACAAAAGATAATTAATAAAATAGCTTAGTATAAATATTCTGTTCATTTCCCTGTGTCGGGAAGTTAGCATACGTAACTATCCTCATGAACATTCGGTGTTGCGAGATATATCGGTTCTGACATAATGCCGGTGGCCTTTGAATATTTTATTTAATTTTTCCGCTGTACAACCCACATATTGTTTGGCACATTGGGCGGCATATATTAAATGGGCATCAGTACAGTTGCCATCTTCTGAAGAAATCATCGGGTTTCTCAATGAATTTTTGATCGAATCGACTTATGTTGTTGCCCACGGAACAGTGTTTTCCCTTTGTCTGAGTGTTCTCTGGATTATAACGGTTCGACACTTCAGTGTTGTTTTGAATGTGAACGCTTGCATTTCTTTAAATTTACCTGCTTTTTTTAATTTCGTTAGAAAGCACTGATAGTGGAGTTGGGAAAAATCTTTTTAAGATGCGGATATTTTCGCGTAATATGTTCATAGGTGTCCTGTAGTATTTTCGAAACTCCAACAAAATTCCACTGCCAGTCGGTGGCTGATGGGTTTCTGCCAGAATTTTGACTGTATATTTTGGTGTTTAGATCTGGTGTCAAATCATGGCAGCCTTCCTTTTTAGTAATTTCATTGGAAATTTGTTTCAGTCTTGACGTTTGACAACCGCGCTTAACATAATGCCGAATGAAACGATTAACATGCTTCCAATCATTTTTTATCTCCGTTCAAATTCGTCTTGTGCGCAAAAATTGGCACTTCGGTTTTATCGGGTGATAAGGATGGTCAGAACAGCGGTGAAGATGAATACCTGATGAGATCGTCTTGCAAAATTGCTTAGTCATTAGACAACTCCTTGAGAACTTTGCACTGGTGTCTAATAATTCAACACAAGCTTTGAAGAAACTAGATGTAAATTTTATATTTGGTCGAAATTTGTTCTTTTGTGCAAAAGTATCATAAAAATTTATAAATTTAAGCAAATTTCCCTGCACAGCTTCCAAGAAAAAAATAATATAATCAACAAATCACAGCCCAAGTAATGTCATACAAACATTCGCCGAGTTTACGACCGTGGGAGTCTCCATTGCACATACTTTGTTTTGGTGGTTAATTTTTATTGAGACTTCATCGTGTTTCTTTCCACATTATCAGTATTTTATTACGACGCAACGAGTACATCTACAGTGATGGTGGCCATGCAGAGAGCATGTGACGTAAAATGCCTCGATCACTTTGGCATAATGCCTATGCATAAATGTACCCTCACAGCTTGAAGTTAGTCGCATTTGATAGATCATTGGTAGATAACAAGAGGAATGGTATTGCCAATGGCTCTATTGCAGTCAGGGTATTCCATGATAGTTTCATTGGGTCAATATCAATCCATGTAGTCCAAGCACATTGCTTATACAGAGAAACAGCTGCACTTCCTCATAATTCCTGATTTCACCATGTCTCGTTTATTCTTTGGACACTGTTTGGAGAAAAAGTGGTTACATGTGCCGCCCAGGCCAGCTCGATTGGTTTAGGGCACACCCCATAATCACCTTGGTTACATTCTACCACCACTTGAATTCACATTAGACAACACTGTCGAATTACTGCTTACTAGATAGTACCTGTTTACATATGCTGCCAATGTACCTTGCCCTGCAATGAAATCTGTTATTCTTATTTTGTTTAATTTAAAACGGGAATTTGTAACTTTCTTGCAGATCAAAACCTTTTCTCAACAAAATTCCCCAAACGTATGAACTTACACTTGAACAAAGGCAAGACATCAATACGTTAAAAAAAAGAAGGTTATTCAACAGAGAATTTTAAAAAAATTAAAAATTTCTAGAAATACAGTGGATGATATGGTTAGGAGATATGAGGAAACTAGTCAAAAAAGATTTAATAGGGCAAGTAAACGAAAAGCAACAATAAGAGAATTATAGTCACCAGCTTTCGTGACAGAAGGTTGACTGCTCCAAGCATCACTACACAAATGAACTAATATCACGAAAACATGTGTCAGCATACATCGTGAGGAGAGGAAACTGTGAATCTAGCATATATGACGGTACTGCTGTCGAGAAAAAAACACTGTTGAAGAATTAAAACAATGTCAAAACTTTCAGTGGGCCAAGGTGCACAAAAACTGGCCAATAGAGGAGTTGAATAAAGTCATTTGGACTGACGAATCAGTTCGAAAACTTTGGGTCAAATAGGAGGATATATGTGCATTGAAAAGTTGGTGAAAGAACTGAATCCACATGTATCACACCAACTGTTTATTGTGTGAGGGGCTTTTGCCAACTGCAAAGTGGGAGATTTGTTCCAAGTGAACGGCAAATTGAATCAAACCGGCTATGAAAGCATAGTGCAACTTTATGTGATCCCATCTGGAATGCGGTTTGTGGGTCAAGGATTAGTACTCATGCAAAATAAAAACCAAAAGTATACTAGTAGACTTTGAAGAGGTAGATTAAAAGTAAAGAGGAAGAGTACATCCTCCAAATGATGTCTTAACCGGCGCAATCACCAGACTTAAATACCATTGAACTGGTTTAGAACTTGACCGAAAAGTAAGAGCCAAACAGCCCACAAGTGCGCCTCTACTATGGAAACTCTTACAGAAATACTGGACAGAACTATCTTCAGTCTATCACCAGTCTTTGGTGGAAAGAAAATCTGTGAAGCAGTTTTAGCTGCCAAACGGGACATTTTGAATCAAATGTTGAAGAAGTTTTTTCTTTCTTTTTTGTTGTTGTTTAATTTGCATTTAAAGTGGCTCAGGAATACTTGTATATAGTACAATAAATAAAACTATTTTGGTGCTTAACTTGTTTCATTGAAAAAAACAGTTTTAGGATGAAAAATAAAAACGATTGTGGGTGTGACCAAATACTTTTGACTATTAGTATATATATATATATATATATATATATATAGATAGATAGATAGATACGATGGGATAAAGAACAAATACGAACATGTTCCGCCCCTATGTAAGCCTCTCTCTCTCTCTCTCTCTCTCTCTCTCTCTCTATATATATATATATATATATATATATATAAATTAACAGATTTAAGATATGGTTTCTTCGCTACACAGGAATTACCAGGTTTCAAAACTGAAACTAGAAACTTCAAATTTCATTACATAATTAAATTAAATGCATAAGTTCTGTTTCATCATCAAGCGGATTTTGAAACATGGTAATTACTGTGTAGCGAAGAAACCATATTTTAAATCTGTTAATTCATAATATTTATGCTCTGCAAATTCAAATTAAGCACTGTTTTGTAAAAATAAAAATATCAATAAGAACACCGCATTATATACCTTTCTTTTTAATATTATTATTACACACACACACACACACACATACATATATATATATATATATATATATATATATATACAGTGGGTGGAAATAAATATTCGTACACATGAAAAATTGTATTTTTATAAATGTAAAAGCCTTAACTGAAACAAATTTTGATACATTTTATGTGTAAAGATACATTTTATTAATTAATTCTTATTCTTACAGAAATTAATGCATTTTTTTTTCATTTTAACTGATGAAAAAAGTATTCGTACAAAACAAAAAAAGCATATTAACTTAATTTAATACTTTGTGGAATATTCTTTATTGAGTTCAACAGCTACCAGTCTAGTCTTCTACGTCTCAACTAATGTTTTGCACACATTGAGTGGTATTTTGACCCATTCTTCTTAGCATATTGTCTTTAAATTATTGATATTTGTTGGTGCTCTTTTCCCAATTTGAATTTTCAAATATCGCCATAAATTCTCGATTGGGTTCAAGTCTGGGGACTGACTTGGCCATTGCATAGTATCAACGTTACTTTCAGATAACCATTTCCTTGTAGATCTAGCGATTTGCTTGGGATCATTATCCAGTTGGAAAATCCAATCAGGAGGTAGCCGAAGTCTCTGAACAGAACGCAGTAAATTGTCTTGCAGGATTTTCTGGTATCTTTCGGCATTCATCTTGCCATCTATTATTGTTATTCTGCCAAAATCTTTTGCAGAAAAACAGCCCCAGTTCATAATACTGCCACCACCAAACTTTACAGTTGGCAACGTGTTCTTTGGTAAGTAGGCTTCACCGTCCTTCCTCCACACATGATTTCGATAATTATGACCAAACAACTCTATTTTAGTTTCATCTGTCCATAGCACTTTTCCCCAAAACGAATATTCATTATCCTTATGCTCTCTAACATATTTTAGCCTAGCATCTATGTGTCGTTTCAAGAGGAGTGGAGTCTTCCTTGGGATGCGTGATTTCAGACTGTTTTTGTGTAGTTCATTACTTATTGTACGCTTGGTTACTTTAATCCCTAATGCACGCAGATGTTCCTGCAGCTCTTCTCGGGTAACCTGTGGATTTTGTTGGATCTGGCGTCCTAATATCCTTGCTGATCTTAGAGAAATCTTCCTCGGAGCACCTGTTCGTCTTTGGTTTTCGACGCTGTTACGAGTTTTAGACCTTGCGATGGGCGAAGCAATTATAGTAAAAGGAATATTCAGGTTGTTAGAAATCGTTCTGTAACTGTTCCCATCTTTCCAAAGAGACAAAATGTGTTGTTTTTTGTGAAATAGTCAATTATTTACCTTTAGTCATTATTAGAACCTTCTCGTGAGACTAAAAATTGCAGAATGCTCTGATAATGGCTAATAGCGTTAACTATAATTACTGATAACATTACAGGAACATTCTATTTTGTACGAATACTTTTTTCACCAGTTATAATTAAAAAAATGCATTAATTTCTGTTAGAATAAGAATTAATTAAGTTTATTATTATTTTTTTAATAGTATGTGTCTTTATACATTAAATGTGCCGCCGAGATGCGTTTTATTTAAGGATTTTACATTTATAAAAATACAATTTTCCAAGTGTAAGAATATTTATTTTCCCCACTGTATATATATATATATATATATATATATATATATATATATATATATATATATATATATATATATAATGTCCACAATTTCCATTAAAACAACTGACAAGATATTGCAATTAAACTTTTATTCTGTCTCCCTGTGTTCGTATCAGTCTTTGTAAAATAAGTAAATTAACATTCCCCCCACTACCGATAGATATATAAATAAATATCTATATATTCACTTTAAAGAATAAAAAGCCCCTGATAATGTGTAATAGTATAGCGGAAATGCCACGGATTTATTGAAAATTTGTATTAGTTTCCACATTTTAGAATATATATATATATATATATATATATGTGTATGTGTGTGTGTGTGTGTGTGTGTGTGTGTGTGTGTGTATATTAAACATTTTATATCTTATTCACTTTATATTTTTTCTACATTTCTCAATTTTCCCGCCATGTTCTCTTTTCCTTTTTCTGCATAATTTTTACATTGTTACTTTTTTCTATCTCTTTTTCATTTACACTTTTCTTATCTCAATTCCTTCAACTCTCCTTTATGTTTCTTTCTTTCCTCTTCTCCGGGCGTTATGTTATCTCCTCTCTTTCACTGTCTTTTCCTCTTTTTCTTCGCCTTCTTCATCTCTCTTCTTTCGATTTATTACCTAATATTGCAATATCCTGTCTTCTTTTTTCCTTATAAAATATTAATTCGGTTATTTCTATAGGCAAAGGGGATAAACTTCATTGAGCTTGCATGACTTTTAGAATAGATTTATGGGGGCCACTTACACTCCTGTCTCTTGGGTGATCACGTTTGATTGAAATACATTAGAAAATGCAATTGAATTTTATTGATATTGTTTCCCTCTCTCACAGAAATACATTTCCGTTCATACGTTTGCTAAAACCGCCACTTTCATGTTCCAGATATGATTTTTAAAACAGCTAACAGTAACGAAAAAAGCCGAATTGAACTGATCCTTTGATTTAACATATGTGTGAATTACGTCATAAACAGAGAAAAGAGGATCTCCCTTGTGTCTCGCTGAGATTTATTCAAATTCCTTCTTTGCAAGTAGGAGTGAAACTTCGAATAAAAGTTATTAAAAGAAATTAAAATCTTTATAATCCAACATAAACATAGCTGCCCTTGGAAATTTGCCAAATAACTGCCTCGTGTTAAAATATATATCAGGTAAATTTGGCACATCAGTCGCATAGAAGCTGAACTTTATATGTGCCTGAGCAAAAATCGCAAAATCTAATTATTTCTCCTTACGTCTTTCTAAAGAATGAGGAAATATATACACTATTTACATTATTCGGACTATTGTCCTCATCTTTGTAGCCATATTTATTACAACGTTTCGGCCCTTCAGTATCTGTATATATTTCTGAGATGAGGTATTATGTACACTATTTACATTATTCGGACTATTGTCGTCATCTTTGTCACCATATTTATTACAACATTTCGGCCCTTCAGTATCTGTCTATATTTCTGAGATGAGGTATTATGTACACTATTTAAATTATTCGGACTATTGTTGTCATCTTTGTTGCCATATTTATTACAACGTTTCGGCTTTTGTACGCTCCGGCCTTCTTCAGGTGGTTGGACTGTCGAACTGAACCCATTATTTCGCTCACTGGTGTAGACTGTTCTAGTTGCACGTGCGATGTTTAATGGGTGTCTGTTGTCAGTTATCTCCTGTTAATTCCCCTCTACAAGTTCTCCCCTGCCTTAACCAAGTATTGAACTCCCACTCTTTGGGTCCTGTCATTGGATCTAACCAACGCCTTTATCCAGTTTGCCATGTGTCCTTGATGCAGATATTGAAAGAATTTTATCTATAAAATAAAACAACGTAAAAGTGTTCAATTCAGTTCATACATTTCTTTCTACAATTACGTCAATGCCACTATCCACCATCACCCCGAAAATGGAGGCTTAAGACAACATCATCTTAAACCACCGGTTCCTGTATGATCACCATTGTTAAGCAAGATCTAGCCTGTTCAGTGCCTACATGGATGAACGCGTGAAAATATTAAGTGCTATAGGTTTGGCATCGTTAATCGGAGAGACGAGTTCGAATTCTTCTTGGGTTCGTTATATTCACTTAGGAAATAACTTTGGCCAAGTTATGAATCCAAATTTAAATTAGTAAGAATTGAACCCCGAAAAGCATTATTATATTCTCCCACAAAAAATAAAATAACATTTGCGTACAAAATATTTATATTGAAGTATGATAAAACCCATAGAGGTTAATATGTTTCTAAACAGAAACAACCAAGCTACCAAAAACTGAACCGTGACACGACTCGGCCGAGTATAGAACATGTCCTTCTTTTTTTTTTTTAAACATCCTTGCGTTTTGCAATGTTGCAAGAGAAACATTGCGTTGTGTATATTTTCCTCAAGAGCAACCATTTCAGGATTTCATTTTAGCAAAACCCAGTGTGTACTTAGCGTAAGTTTTCGCAATTTTGCATTAGTAAATAGAAGTTAATACGATAATTGTCAGACAAGAACAAGCAATAATATGAGTACTGCTACTATTTACTTTCATCTAACTCATCATCAATGACATCTCATGAATTTCAAATTAAAATATCTAAAAATAAACAATCCCAAATGCATGTTATTGTCATTGCAAGAGATACATTAACACATATCATTGTCATTGTAATAATGGATTAACATGCATATATATATATATATATATATATATATATATATATATAGATAGAGAGAGAGAGAGAGAGAGAGAGATTGCTGGCAATTACATCATGTCAGAGCCCTTAAGAATATATATATATATATATATTATATATATATTCTTATATATATATATATATATATATATATATATATATATATATATATATATATATATATATATATATATATATATATATTCTATGGGCTCTACGACATGATGTAATTGCCAGCAATCTTGTCTTGTTAGGTCAATTACGACCGAGTCGTGATTTCGATCCTCACTGGGTGATACATATTCGATGATCCTCACATTCGTCCTCATGTCATGTCAAAGCTACGCTTAGAAAATCATTGTGGGCACATTGACGTGGCGTAATGGTTAGAAAGCTTGCTTCGCAAAATCAATTTTGACTGAAGATTTAGTTCGGTACTCAATGAGGGCTCATAGTTGCGGCCTTTTGCCACATCTTAGTTAGATTTAGAAAGTCGCGATTGATTATTATCATTATGTGTCCCCCCCGTACTCCGTATCCGCCCAATACACATTGAGTAGAAAACAAATTAAAAGTGCTACGTAGGTATATTTCATCGAAACTTTACAAGTCACCAACCCATTTCTTTGGATTATCGTACGAGTGGAGAGATAAAAACCTGAATTCATCAAAACATTGATGTTTAACTCGTTGAGCAATATGAACAGAGGAAAAAGAGCAAGACGAAGTTTTCCTCCTCCGTCATGGTCCTTGGCGTCATCTCCAGCGAGGGGGACGTCATGCCTCCATTCTTCTTTCAAAAGGGCCCGTGAGTCAACGCTAAGAACTACCAGGAGGTGCTGAGGTGCGTGGTGAAGCCTTGGATGGACAAGATCGCCGCCGGACGCCCCTACGTCTTCCAGCAGGACTCCGCTCCTGCACACAAGGCCAAAACGATCTAGGAGTGGCTGCTCAAGAATGTTCCTCACCACTGGTCGCCAGACTTTTAGCCGTCCTCCTCACCCAACTGCAATACTTGACTATTTCTTCTGGGGCGTGATCGAGAACAACACCAACAAGCACTCCCACAACACGGTCGAATCTCTGAACGCTGATATCGTGGAGATGTTAACCATTATGAACAAGGACATGGTCGCCAAAGCGTGTGACTCATTTCACGCCCGCCTTGTGATATTCGTCGCGGCCCCCGGCGCTAACATTGAAAAATAATGTAGGATGTAACTTTACTGTTGCTAAATAAACTGTCGGGTCTCTGAAAATACGACTTTTTATTGCCTATTTCATTTTCTTTTTGTCATGCGTCGGATTTTGCTGTAACACCATATATATGATAATATTATATATAATATAATATTATATATATGATAATAGTATTTTCGTATTTTGAAGCAATATTTGATTAAAATCCAATAGAATCTTGAGTGCCTATATTTCTTGGAGTTTTCTCTAAGTTTCTGGTTTATATGTCGCATTGGAAATCAAATAAGAGCTAAGAAGGTTAACAGACTTCTTCTTTTGCTCTTAACTCCAGAAAATAGTTGTTGCGGCGCCGACGGGCTGTGCTGTCGACCGTTCTCCTCCATTGAATCAAGCCGAGCTTCTCGACTTGACGGTCGAACTCTCTGCTTCTGAGCAGAAAGGAACCCGGACGAGGCTCCGCCGAAGGGCAGAATCTCGTTCGGGGAGAAATGACCAACCCGATCTCGTTTATACAGGTTATACGGGCATTTTTCGGCTGAGCCTACGGGCTCGGGAAACCCACGATAAACTCGGCCTTGTGCCACATGCAACCCTCGTGGGGGTGGTGGCTAGATACCGTTCTCCTCCATCTGACGGAGGAGGGAAACTTCGTATGCTTCACGACTCGATGTCTTTGCAGATCCACCTGTCGTTCTACCTGTTGCTCGTCTGATCCTGGATGAAATTCTTTTCATCAAAGAACCTCAGCATCCAGGCGAACCCGTGCTTGAGCTCGTTCGGCAAAGCCGCCGCCTTGACCTTCCTCGACTCCTTGTAGGCACTCGTGATGAGCATGCGGTGAGACTTGCGGTAGGAGGTGTAACGAATGTCCTTCTTTATCGTTCGGCAGATCGTTGACTTGTCACAGCCCATGTCAGCGGCGATCGTGGCGTAGCTCTAGCTTCCATCATTGTCGACTGTTTCCTTGACGGCAGCGACGAACTCATCGGTCATAACGGCCGAATAACGAACGGTGTGCGCCTTTCGTTTGGCAGTAAACTCGTACTTGTTCTCACACGCCTTCCACTTCCTCCAAATATCCATGATCATGATCGTCTTGAACCCAAACCAGGCCATCAGTTCCGCAGGTTTCTTCCCGACAGGAAAAGAATCTACTATCGCTGCTCTGCGCTCATATTCCATCCTGAAAAAGGATAGAGAGAAAAACGTCAGTTAGTTGTCAAACTGTCGGGTCTCTGCAAATACAACTTTTGTTTTTATTGCCTATTTCATTTTCTTTTTGTCAAGTGTCGGATTTTACTGCAGCCCCATGTATATTTAGGGAGATTTTCGGAAAGTAGTTTTACCAGTTCTCCTGTTTAGAATTGGAATTCATGCTTGAAATGTTCTAATTCTTCAAACCCAACACCATTCCTAATGAGTTGTGAGATGTAATCAAAACATCGCTAAACTCATTAAACTAACTATTACATCGAGCATCTTTTGATTTTAGGCCATTATTTTTTGGAAATGTTGTTAAATGTTGTCAAATCGGTAAGGAGACTTGTTAGGCGCTGTTATAAATTAGGCATTTCTATAGCATTATTTTTTTTATCTTTCTCGCTAAAAGGGTTTGCATTTTACTTATTGAATACCTAAAGAAAGCAAATTTTAATTCGTATGAGACAAACAGGATGGAGATAGTTGCACATTGCGCCACATTGATATCACGTGGTTTGGTAAACGTTTAACCTTATAGGTTTTATTTAGCAACTAGCAGCATGACCCGGCGTTGCCCATGCTTGATTCAAAAATCGTACGACTCATACAGCAATAGCTATCACTTGACTTAAAATATTTTTGCCTTTCCTTGCCTTTAAAGGAGTGCCCTTTGCCGTGCTGATCTTGCTATATACCTTACTTATTTACCTATCTCATACTGCGAACTTTTTCTAAGCTCTATACTAAAAATTAAATCTGTTACGAAAAAAGAACTAAACAAAATAAACACAAAACCATCAGCTTTAAAAAGGACTCGTAACTTGAAAAACCGAATGAAAAAAGAATGTTAACAAAAAATACTTTTTCACACCCAACCCAGTTCTGTGAAATCAGAATCAACGTTGAGTTTAAGCAAGCGAATGAGCCAATTGGAGTAAAGTGCCATGCAGATTTAAATTTTTCCCACTTGTGGCGAATGCAGCTATCGATTTTTTTGCATGCTAGCATGCTAGTTAACATTCGTGTCAGTCAGCTGTTGGCTCTCACGCTAGCCAATAGAATCTTCCTGCCTATTCGTGGCAGCCAGATATAGGCTCTCACTCTGGCCAGTACAAGATGGCCGCAAACTACATGAAAACTGCCGTAGAAGCATGAAAAAATTCGATTATTTCCACTATTGATGGCAGTTGAGAAATGTAAAGTAGGTCTTGGCCTTCCCGCTAACTTGGAGCATGTAAATCTTGGTGCAAATCCGTCGAAAATAGCGGCCGTTCATTTGTTACACACACACACACACACACATACACACACGCACATCCTGCTTTTTATAGATAGAGATAATTTAAAAACTTTTGAATGGGCATTTCGTCCAAGAGCCATCTGCCTACAATAGAGGAGCAGACACTTAGAGAATATTTTTCAAGGTAGTAGCAATTTCTGTACTATTAATTGACCAGTTTTGGTTAATTTCTTTAATGATTGTGCAGACGGTTCTCTCATCAACCCTGTATTTTCTTCCCCTGTTTCCTACCTGGACAAATGTTTCAGGGGAATTAAAGTTTCTCAAAACCATCAAGACAGTTGATTGAGAAGTTTTAACACTATTTGCAATTTCTCCAGTCGATTTACCAGCTTTTCATAGGGTAACTATTACTACTTTAACAGATTGCGGTATGTGTTTATAGTTTTTAATAACAAATCAGTGACTGATTATATTTTTGGCTTCTTTAAAATACTTCTAGAACTTTCTAGCATTTTTAAGAATATCCTGGAATAAAATTATGAAAATAAAATTACAAGGTGTTTTAAAATAATGACACATTTTTTAAAGAGTCACTTTTTCTGCACAGTAAATATTAACCATAAAAACAAAAAATAGCATGCTTTAGGTTTGTTTCTTAAGAATGTTTTTTGTAAAAAATGAATCATATCTCTTACTTATACATAATTGTTTTTAAATTCTATGTTTTAATCTAAGATTTTAAGAAAAAACAAGACTTTTTCCTAAAAAAAATTGACTGAGTCACTTTTTTGCATGACACTGTAGTTGCCCATTACGTCCCTTTGATATCATGTGCCAAAATTTAGATTCTGGATTGACAGTTTCATTTCTGGCGGCATTTTTCTTGTGATCGCAAGAGATTTTGACAATTTTCATAATAGCAATAAAAGAAGAACAGTGTTGCCGAAAGTTTTGTTTTTTTCAGGAGAAAAAATGACATTGAATCGGTTGTAATAATTCGAGAGATTTTAGGGAAGTAGTTTTATTCAATTCCCTTGTGTAGGTATGGAATTCATATTTCAAATGTTCTAATTCTTCAAACTATTTCATCAAGCATCTTGTGATTTTAGACCTCTTTTTCTGCCTACTCCAAACTATCTCGTTTAATGCTGTCAAATAGATAACACTTTTTACACGCTGTTATAAATTAGACATTTCTATAGTAGTAGTATTATCTTTCTCGCTATAAGAGTTTGCATATTAGTTATAAAATACGTAATTATAAAGAGAACAAATTGTAAATCCTATGTAACAAGCAGGCGGGGCATAGTTGCCCATTACGCCCCTTTGATATCACGTGACAAAAATTAAGTTCGAGATTGGCTGTTTCGCTTCACGCGATGTTTTTCTTATGATCGAAGGAGGTTTCGACAATTTTCATAATGAAAATAAAAGTAGAAAGAAAGTTGCCGAAAGTTTTTTTAAGAAAAGAAATGACATTAAATCGGTTGTAATACTTCGAGAGATTTTAAGAAGTAGTTTTAATTAATTCCTAAATCTAGGAATGGTATTCATATTTCAAATGTTCAAGAATTTCATCCGAGGAACAACCTTGAACTGGCTGAGATTGACCCAAATGAAATGATAGTTAACACTTATTCACGCAATCAATGAAGACCGTCGTTCGATATTTGTTTGCTGTTTAGTGTTAATCTTTATGTGGATCATACCCACTCGTGTTAAGTAAAGATTCAAAATTAAACTGCGTTTCCAAAACATTCACATGTATTTTTGCTCGAAGAGGATAAAACAATCTTTTGAATATTTCCCCCATTTGTGGAAACAAGGTCGAAATGACCCACACTTGCTATGTAAGATTTTGACCAGCGAGAGTCTATAATTACGGTTATTTTAAGTGAACACTTCCTACATATTCTATTTAATCCGATCTGCAGTTAAGAGATGTAAGCATTCGGATAGTTTTCTCTTGGGATTATTCCAAAATGGTACGTCTTCATTCACGTCCGAATTCATCCATTTTCAAGGCAGAACATCCGTTGCAAGCATTTCGACTATTAAGATTAAAAAAAAAGTATTCAGTTCCTTTTAAAGTGAATGTCAGAGAATTCCCACGTTCACGGGAATAAATAGTTGTTGATGTTTTTTTTATTATAAGGCCCGACGCTAACAAACCTACATGCCGACGTTGAGATTATATTCACGTTAGGAAAGTTTAGCTTCCAGCTTTTTTCTAGAAGTATATATATATATATATATATATATATATATATATATATATATAGCATTTTCGTCAATTTATAATATGCTTGTCTTGCATTGACGTAACGTGTTTATCGTTCAAACAAATGAAGTAGAAAAGTAATTGCAAAATTAGTAATTACTTTAACACACGTACGCACACGCTCAAACAAACCTTTAACAAGACCCCCATATATATATATATATATATATATATATATATATATATATATATGTGTGTGTGTGTGTGTGTGTGTGTGTGTGTGTGTGCCTTAGAGAAAAAAAAAACTATGAATAAATTAATTACAACTGAAATCTTTCCAGTCATCTTGAGTTTTTTTGGTACTGGATTCTTCTATCACTAAAATCTCACTAAATCAGTACAAACATTTTGCTAGCTAGCGTGATCAAAATAATCGCTTCTTTTCCCTTCCAATATTTTCAATTTCTGCTAATTTTACACAAATTTGGATATATTGGTTTTCCTAAGTTTCACTCTTGTAGCAATTTTTAGTAGCCGATCTTCATTAAGGACGCCCGCTTTATTTCATTTTTTTCTAGGATTTTCTCCTACACCAAACTACACATACGCAACCAATTTACTAGCTTAAGTGTTTTGTTGAGACATGCTCATTGTTCTGTGACACGCGAAAATATTCTATTTTTTATGTAGCCTTTATTGTTAATACATTAGCATTTGTTTGTTGCCATATGTGCGTGTGTGTGTGTGTGTGTGTAGTTGTATATTTGGAAAGCAAAAGAAGAAATATTTATTTAGAAAACGTCGACATTCCTGTCAGTTAACTATATTCAGTAAGTGAAGATGGATCACAAAGATGGTACGTAATAGTCAACGTTACAAATCAACAAAATTCACTTTAAAATTACGTTTCCTACCCTATTATCACACACTCACACACACGCGTATACAACACACAAGGAGACACACACATACACACATATATATGTGAGTTTGTGTGCTTATTTTTAAGGAAACATTTATGCGCATATATATGCATATATGTATATATATATATATATATGTGTGTGTGTATGTACACAGACATATATGTGTGGGTCTATGGATCAGATATTTATATTAAACCTGTCATATATTTATGCTTATATAATTTTATATATATGTCTGTGTGTATGTGTTCATACTGACACATTCACACAAACACAGACACACACACACATATATATATATATATATATATATATATATATATATAGAGAGAGAGAGAGAGAGAGGGAAAGAGTCATAGGTACCATTTTTTGATAAAAAATGAGTATACGATGATGAAAAATACCCCAAAGTTAATGAAGACAAAGTTTTATCGTAAGAAATCTTAATGTTATTATTAAAATGGAAAGATCAAAGTAATTCTTGATTATTAAATTATATTTTTGATAATTTCTAGAACGTTCGAGATTTTGGTTAAATATTTTATTTTTCTAACGTGGCAGTGGTGGCGACAAAGTTTAGTTTACGATATTTTCGTGGTCTTTTTTTGCCGTGAAAAGACATATTGATTTTAAAATTCTTTCAATTATCAAATAATTCTCAGATTTTAATATAATTTTCAGGACTTATTCACAAATGAATTAAATTTTATTAGAAATGTTTCTTAGTAAAATAATGTTATTTTACATCTGTTACTAATCCACAGTCATTTGTTTAACTTATGAAATTTCGATAAACTCATAAAGCATTTTTGTACCACTTAATTTTTATATTATTTATACGCAGGAGACAAGTCCCACAATTATAGGAAATTTGCTCTGATTCGTAAAATAAATATGCAATCAAACTAAGAAATTATTTAATTAGAAACGCTTTTAATTAATTTTATGAATATATATTGTCAACACTATTGTCTTAAGAAAGAAATCGATCAGTAACTAATTTTTACAAGAATTGTTTCAATTTGGTTTTAAATTTTAATTAGAATAATTTATATAAATTTAAAATCTTTTAAAATTTTGTCTCAATTTGCACCTGCTAGTTGATATTGTTATTAAGTAAAAACTATATTTACTAATCATAAATGAAAAAGCCTACTAAAATTAAGTGAGAGGAAATATTTTTAAAATATTTTTTAATTTTTTTTGTGTGTGTATAAACGTGCCGATTTTTGTAAATGTGGATATCCATACATGATATTATCCGAAAATAAGAGCTGTAACTATACTAAATTTAAAGGCAAATTACCACAAATTGAATTAAACATTAAATTACAAAGAATATTTACTGGATAGTTACAAAATTATATAAAAGGCGTACACGTTATATTCCTGGAGTAATACTTACAGATATGTCCCCTGTAGAGAAATCAGTTAAATTTCAGGTTATAAATCAAACTGTTAAGCTGTCAGCACCTTAAATAAATAAAAATTACCTTCATGTTAAAAAATGCATTTCTGCGATGTTTTTTCATTCAAATCAAATTAACCCAAATTTGAATCAGCGAATGTTTCTCAAATAAAGTTTTAGAAAAATATATTTTATTTTTGAGTGGATTTTTAATAAAGAGATGTACATCGTGCTGACAGATTCATAGTGATTTAAGAAAACTTCTTCCGGCCAAATTATTTTTGCAATGCAGCAATGAATTTTGCTCCGAAGAAATATTAAATTTAATCTATTAGCTTGAAATTAAAACTAAACTAAAAGCTTCAATAAGGGGTTTTCATTTTTAAAAGATTATTTTAAACATTAGGTATTGCATTTCTTTTGGTGACGCATATATATATATATATATATATATATATATATATATATATATATATGTATATATATATATATATATATATATATATATGAGTACAAGTATTACCAGTTTGTGACTTGTAGAGATAATTCCAAGCAAAAATTAATCCAGGAGAACTCAATGAGACTACAAATAATAATAATAATAATAATAAGAGATAGGACCTGTTACACTTCTATGGGACTACACAATGCACACTGATAGAACAATCAAAGCCAATCGCCCAGATATTGTTATTAAAGACCACAAACAAAAACGGCGCCTCCTTATTGATATGGCAGTCCCTGCTGACTGCAATGTATCTTTGAAGATATTCAAAAAGCTGTCAAAATACAAGGACCTTAAAATAGAAATCTCGAAAATGTGGCATATGGGAACATCAACAATCCCTGTTGTAGTTGGATTCCAAGGACTGGTTGGAAAAGATTGCAGTAGACTAATTGAAGGGATTCCTGGAAATCCATGCCTCAAAGAGATACAAAAAGTTGTTCTGACAAGTACAGCCCACACTTTACGAAGGGCTTTATGTATTATTTTTTTTGTCAGCGGAAAGTGTCATGATGCCATTTCTAACCTTTGGTCCCTGGGCGGGACCCGGAATGAAATGTGTAAACGCCAGAAATCAAAGAAAATAAAAACAATAATAATAATAATAGTAATAATAACAATAATAATAATATCACGAGGAAAATATTAACTATTCATTTTAGTTTTAATTTATTTTCGTAAATATTCACTCTTCAGAATAAAGTTTCTTAGTAAACGGAGATAATACACCGGACAGGTACATTAGATTGCCATGAGGAAGGGAAGGCAAGAGAGAATATATGAAAGAAGGACGGGAAGGAGAAAAGCGACAGGTGAGCAGGCTCTTTAAAAAGGCGGGATAGAGGGGTGTTATGGAAAAGAAATGGAAAAAGAAAAGAATGAATGGGTAGTAGCAAGACTAAATACAATGACCCGACCAAGAAATTTTCTTTTAAAGTTTGGAAATTTGTATATTGAAGAATACAGCAAATTCACCGATATGGCCCGTTGTTTTCGGCAGGACAAACGAACCCAATTACAAATTATTTAATCTAATAAAAGGATTCGTAATAGAAATTACAATAATGATTATAATATCAAGCATAAATGAAGAGATTTTAATTAGATAGATAGCACAAATGAATTTAGGAAATTAAAAGTAAAAATAAAAATAAAAAATGGTTATGGAAAAGAAATGGAGGAAGAAGAAGATATTAATAATCCTAAACAGTCTAGACCGGACAAGAATGTTTCTTTTAAAATTTGGAACTTAGGACACTGAGTTATAATGCAAATTGACCGATTGACACGTTTTTTTAGGCAGGGTAAATTAACCCAATTGCAAATTAGTTAGTCTATTAAAAGAGTCCTCAATACAAATAATAAATAGAAATTACAATAATGATAATAATATCAAATATAAATGAAGGGTCATTAAGTACAGATAAATAAAACAAATAAATTTAGAAAGTTAAAAGTAAAAATAAAATAAAAATAAAAAAAACTGAGTAAGATGATGTATGGATAATGATACAAAAGATGTTACTTTAGAAATATAGGTGGGGCATACATCGTCAAGACAGTCATAGACCCAACTACATATAAAGAAACACGCCAAAATTACAAAGTGAGATGCAATATCAACACACTTTCGCACCTACACACACAAGACGATGGACATAATAGCACGACTGGTATTTATTCATACAAAAAGTACAAATTGTGGCACGAGGCCAATAAAGGGTAGGGGTAGAGGCTGGTCAACACTAACTATACCTAGCTAATCAGATTCGCGACCCATTCGTACATTATATTTTACCCATTCACCAAAAAGAACTCGTCCATCACCAAACAATCCTTCAACCACCATAATACCACGTGCTCTCAAGGCAGACCTACCAAAATCGCGCCCCATGCCATAAAAATTTTAATGATGATATATATATACAATTCTAATAATGATAAAATGAGAGGGGAGGGAAATGAACCCAATAATAAACTTAAAATAAACACAAATACAAACTAAACATAATTGATGATAGGGACCGTCCAACCCATAAAACAGAGAGACTGCTGTATTCTGCCCAGGGGACAAAATCAAGAGACGGTCTCGCTAAGGGAGTGGGGAAAAGTATAAAATATTAGGCTGGAATAGGAAAATATAAAACTGACCCAGTCGAGATGAAAGTCTGGGGAGGTTGGGAATCTCGACTTGGATCATAACCAAAGAACGGCCGGGATGCAGGCCAGGAACAACAATTACTCACATTAACTAGGTACACTGAAGCTTGTCTATCCTAACCAAGGGGAGGGTTCCACAGGAAAACCACCCCGATGTGCAATAGGTTGACCTAGAGAAGAAAAATCAAGACTAGCCCCGTTCAAACGAAGCAAGTTCGCTTCTTTTACCCACCTTTCGCTAAAGACTCTCGAAAGCAATCGTTTTCTATCCGATCTAATCTTCATCTTGAGCTGATGCTCAAAGAATCGAATTAGATCCGAATGAGAAAGACGATTGCCTCGCTAGACTTCCTCCTTTCGCCTCGTCCAAATCACCATTCGAGCCGTGGCCATCAGCGTCAGAAACACCATCCGTTTCATCCCGGAATACGCGGGCAACACATTGTCACACGCGTATGCGCGATCAATGGACACAAGCTGTTCGGGAGCGAGACGAGTCGTCAGCTCGCCGACATGGTCCCATAAGGGGCGGACCTGGGGGCAATGGTAGAAGGCGTGCGCAGCCGTTTCTTCTAAGCCAAGGCCACACCGTTCACAGTCTGGCAAATCCGCCAAGCCCCATATGAAAGCCTTGTCATTGAGAGGCAGCCGATTCCGAGCCAATCGCCACCTAAGCGAAAACTCAGGGTTACTGAGGTAATCTGCCGCTGGCGCCCAAGACCAGTAGGAACGATACTCCTCCTCCAACAAGCCGAGCATATCTCGTAGGGGATCCTTCGCGGGCCTCTCCACTAATTCACGATAGAAGACCTTCCTAGGCCGAGAAAGGTCACTGGACCGGGGAACGGCCCTCAAGGCCGACCGACACTCGCGAAGGAAAACCGATTGATAAGAGTGTTACGGTTTTTTGTGTATATATGTATATAACTAGTGAGCGAGTCAGAATGACTTATTTCCCTTTATAGTCTACCAATAGAAGATTAACCAATCAATAGCCGCAGAACACTGTATCCGTCGTGTATAAAGGCGGCCATCTTTGTTTTCCCTACCGGAAGGACCAGAGCCAAATTGTCAGGCGAACACGATAGAAGGAAGAACTACACTCTGCTGTGATATCCACTGCGAACCTGAACTACGCTTTCCTACTGTCTCCGAAATATTCACTGCCAACCTCTGGATTCTATACTCGAAGACGACCGTCATGTAAATGTCTAACAAAGAGCACGACTAATCCAAACAGATAACTGAAATTTTTATAAGATCAGCGTTCCGTTTAAATATGATCACGTCTTCGTCACGTGGGTGTTGTTGTGAAAACGTATTCGAAGATGATTTCAAAATATTAAATAAGCTCGATTGAACTATTTTCTCATATAAACAGTTCGTTAAGACCATATGTATAATAAATGATTTTAGGTTTTAAACTCGTTCTTATGTCAACATTTGAAGATCAGTTCGTTTCTTTGATTTAACAATTGGTTAGCATTTGTGTATTTAATTATCGCAATTTTTCTTGTATACACAGATCACATCTCTCCCGGAAGTTGTTAGGGGTTTTGAGATCAATAGATGATTTCCTATTTGATTAGTAGGGTGTACTACAATCTTTAATCTTCAAATTATGCTTTGATAAAGTGGTTTGGTTTGTCAAGGAAATATTGAAGTAGGAATGTCGGTGACTGTGTAGTCTCTGCTTCCAATTTTCATCCACATCAAGCAATATTTACGTTTTGTTTTTGTTTTTCATTTCTATTATGCTTGTAATAAGTTAATTTCTGATAGCTTCGAAAAGCTGCGTAACAAGTCAATTGCACGTGAAGACTACTTAGCCAATGAAAATCAAACAACACAAAAATGTAAACAGTAGAAATATTTTCCATATGTAATTCTCTGAAGAGAGAAGCCATGTTAGATTGATCAACGTTTACTATTTGTTCTTTATCTTATCATTCTGTTGGACTCCGATCCAAAGTTTTTTCAGTATTTGAAAACCATACCGTGGGTTGATCTAAGCCGTATAAGTGAATAACATTAGGCGGAACCGATTGTTGTGTGAGCACGAACTCACGTCGTCTCCACTTTTCACACCGTCCTGGGTAAGACGATAAACTACGTCCAGCAACAAGGCCTCTGATCAGGAAGTTTCAAGGGGCATGGAACCACCTCTTAATTGTTAGTGTTACCAGGTCCACCCTGACTCGCGGTGGTAGCACCTGTTAGGGTCCCAGCTATGGGCAAAAACTTAACTATTACCAGCAATATATTTTTGAAAAAAAATTACCAGCAATACTTTTTTGAAAAGAAATATTACCAGCAATACTTTTTTGAAGGAAAAATATTACCAGAAACAGATTTATGACAAATCAAAAAATTATCATCAATAAAAAAAAATTTCGGCTTGATATAACCCATTGAGGTTGATATGTCGTAAAAAAAAAGGAACCAAAACCAAAACATTTGCCATGCAGTTTTTATTCTGTCACGAGCTGTAATTCTTCTGAAAGTTATAACTACTAGCGTTCAGCATATGGAAATACTTTCTGAGTTCTGAAGATACTCTCAGACTTTCTTTGACTCCTGAACTCTCTTTTGACCGGGGTTTAATCAAGATAAAAACTTGTGCTTCAATAATTATATTTTTATTGTCTTTAAACATGTAAAAATATTACCAGACTTTAACCGTAGTTTTTCTGACATAAAAAAAAGGTGTAAAAGCTGCATGTAACTCATTAAATATCGGGAACACTGTTACAGGTTCGACTTGCCTCCGGCTTTCTCCTATACTCAGTGGTAATTTGTGCAAGAGGCTGGTAAACGTTTGGGAAAAAACAAACAAAAATGAAAACTGCTGTATGAGTGAGACACTATCGTTATTTCTACTTAAGCCAATAATCCGTGTTAGCGCCTAGATAAAACATTAGAGGTTTTAATGTTGAATTTCAGTAAAGGTAGGTATTCTCGTATATTTCTATGATTGTTTTTGTAACAATCAGTAACCATAATTTTAAAGACATGTACCACATTTAAGATACTAGGCTTTCAGGCCAATTCAAACGGAAGGTCGAACATCTTTATCTGTCACATTGCAATGATCATATATATATATATATATATATATATATATATATATATATAATGGATTCTCCCGTCGGTTTCGACGTACGAGGATCTGACAGCTTAATTGATTCAGTTATGAAATTTTGTGCGATAATCTTAAGTGGCACTTAAGATACGCTAGTGATTTACAAAGGAGGCCATATATGGAGCAAGAGTGAGGATTGTGAGATGAGATTACTGTTAGATTGGCTTACATTTTAAAACTTTCTCTTGCTTCTTGAAGATGATTGAGACAAGCAGATTGAAAACTGATGAGTCCATTAAAACACGTTGATCTCCATTCTACCCGCTTCAAGGCTAAGCTCTCAAGGGAGTTATGTGGTATATTGGCAGCTGAGAAGTTGCTTTTTAAGCTTGTCTTTGTATCTGAGTCATAGGTGTCCTACATTCCAGTAGTCCTGATCTAACTGGCTCTACATTATGATCTTGGGTATCCTGTCATTAGACATTCTCAAGAAATTACCAGTCCATCGTAAATGAGACTGTATAAGAAAAGTCTCCATTCCTCCAATATTATACCTGTTAAACAGGTCTACGTTAGATGTCCTATCTTGAAGGTAAATTCCACAGATTGCACGCGTGCAGCTTTTATGGAAAACATCCATATATATATATATATATATATATATATATATATATATGGAAAACATCCATATATATATATATATATATATATATATATATATATATATGCAAATTGTAATGCGAGTTTCAACATGTAATATAAACTTGTAATATGAGCTACAGCCTCTAATATAAATTTTAACGATAGTTTCAGTTTCTAATATAAACTTGTAATATGAATTTCAGCTTTTTGTATAAATGTGTAATGTGAGTTTCAGCCTCTAACCTAAACTTATGCAAATTTAGTCTCTGATGTACCGTGCTACTTCGTATTGTGTGTTTCAGCCTCGAATATAAACTGAAAATGTTAGTTTCAGCTTTTAATATAAACGTGTAATTTGAATTTCAGCTTCTAATATAAACGTGTAATTTAAATTTCAGCTTCTAATATAAACCCTGCAATTTGACTTTCAGCTTCTAATATAGACTTATAATCTGATTTACAGCCATTTGTATAAACTTGTAATGTGAGTTTCATCATCTACTATAAACGTTTAATCTCAGCTTCTGATATAAAATTGTCATGTGAGTTTCAGCTTTTAATAAAAATTTGTAAAAACCCAGACATAAATTTATTCATGTCGACTAGTCACTGAGATTATCTTTGACAAATCAGTTTTCATTGACTTCCGCACACAACTTTCACATTTGTATTTGTCTTAATTTTATTATTTGCGTGTTTTAATCGTTTTTAATATCATTTCATAAATTCTCTCTATTTCCATTTGAACCAACATTTTCCCTCATCAGTAAGTCATTTTTCTTTGTTAATTTTAATTTTCTTCGGTTTTTTATGACATTCTCAAAGTCTGTTTTATTTCATTCTTTTCTTGGCAATGCTTAACTTTCAAATGTTGCTTTCCTGTCGCTGTGTAATCTGTCAATATGTTGCTTCTCTTTTGAGTATCTTCCTTACTGCCAAATTTCATAGATTTGATTTGATTTGTTTAACGGCATATCAACTCTTTTATAAGTCATTCTGTGTAAAATTTTAATTTTCTTGAGGGCTTGGAAGTAATAAAAAATATATCTGTTATTCTGGTTTCAAAATTGAACACAATGTAGAAGATACACTATTTACAATATTCGGACTATTGTCCCTCACTTTTTGGCATATTCATCACGTTTCGGCCGATAGATAGAGAGAAATATATATATATATATATATATATATATATATATATATATATATAAAAAGTGAACATAGAAGTCAACACTTAGAGGCGGCAGTCTGTTTCATGCTATATGCAATCGTCAGGCCACATGATATATATATATATATATATATATATATATATATATATATATATATAGATAGATAGATAGAGAGAGAGAGAGAAATATGAAAATAGATAGATAGATAGATAGATAGATAGATAGAGAAATATGAACAGAATTAGATAGATAGATATGAACAGACAGATAGATAGAGAGAGAGAAAGAGAGAGAAATGTGATCATAAATAGAGAGAGAGAGAGAGGGGGGAGAGAAATATGAACAGAATGATAGATAACAGTACTAGATACAATTCTCACAATGTAATTATATACAAGGATAGTTACCATTTCGTGCATAGCTCACTGGATTGCCTCATCAACATTTGCATAATTCCTAGTTGAAAAACATTCCTACCTATTCGCATAGTCTTCGCTTCCTATCACGGTGTCAACATTTACGACTTTGTTATGATTTGTCTATTTCAGACTTACAATTATTTTTTTATACATGTTCTAATCTGTTTTTTTTTTTTATTAACTGTATCATTTTTCTGTTCGGTTTTTCTCCGTGCAATCACAGCCACATATAATTTCACCAATTATATCAGAGGAAAATCTTCTTCCTCATCAGCTTCTCCGCTTTTTATCCTCTTCTGAAATAATGTTTTTTTGTTGTTGTTTTTTGTTGTTTTTGTTTTTTGTTGTTTTTTTTTTCTCCGGCAGACTCTAATTCCTTAAATGTCACTTTATCTTCTGTATTCTTGAGATATTCTTCTTCTTCGAGTTTTGCTTCTTTCTCGAACACCATTTCTTTCACTGACGATTCTTCCGTTGACTTTTGTTTTATCATCGTCAAAATTGCTATTAGGTGCCTGAAGCTGAAATCGAAAAAATATTATTTCTCATTAATTTTCTTTCTTTAATGACAAGATATACATAGAAATGTCACAAAATGGAATTAATTTTCTAAAGTTTTAATATTTTACTACACCACCTTGTTAAAATATGTCAGCTTTGATTATACAAGTTAATGCCATCAGCAAATAACATCTGAAAACTAAGTCTACCTCCAAGCCACAGAATGGTTGAACCCGTACAACAGACACCTCATAACCAGCAGCATGGTTAGATGGAGATAGAGAACCGAGAAAGGCTGTTAATCTTGGAGAATAAAAACCCTGTTGCTAAACCTCCGTTGCTTTGCCGTTATATTCAAACACTGAAGGGAAGATGGAAGTAAATACAGAGAGAAACACGGAATGGTGCGCCGAAGACTGTTGTCTGTCAATACTGACAACTTACCAGTAACTCCTGCAGCCAAACCGGCCTCAAATTTAATATCCTCTATTCCTTTTGGATATTGTTAGTACGGCTGAAAATGGGTATTGTCTGGAAAGTGCACGGCTACCGTATACCATCGCCTAAGCCTCTTCCCTAGCCAGGTTACTCAAGTTTCAACAACAAAGGACTGAGTTTTGACCAAACAGGACGCTACATTTATCTCCCGAGATAAGTGGATGTCTACTGCTATCAGGACAAAATTAGTACTAACAAGCAATGTCATTAAAGATTCGTGACTGTCATTTTATGCCATATATAAATTGTAGTTTATCATAGTTGATTTAATAAAATCCACCTTTGTATCTGCATATATGCCCCCACTCAGTAATGACGTTGCTCATGTATAATTTTGTTTTAGTCTTACCCTCTTCTCTTAAATGACCCAGACGTGATACCTCTAAATGTCAAATTCCTTAATGACAAGGACTTTTCATTTTGCACAGTTTTCATCTCAAAAGATGAAATGGGTAAAGTTGATGGCGTTCAGTTAATTATTTCTAACCAAGAACTGGAAGAGCATCATTTCACGATCCATCTGACAGCTGGCTATAGATGTGGATTTTGGGTATTTTGTGTGTTGTTCCTTTTGATCACATGATGAGCCCTTCTGAGACGTGATGTTTCAAATTCCGCAGTTTCCAAACATCTCTACGTAGGTTTACTTTATCGGACCCAGTATACTAACAAATTGTTCGAAGAGAGCGCTTATGTAAAATAATCTAATTGACATATGTGAGTTCGATTCCGATCTACAGAGGGAATCAATGACACTCCATCTTCATCCCAAAAGTGACAGCAAAGCTTTCCAAAGGTGTCAGATGCTCTGGATTTTCTATTATTGATTTTTTTCATCAAGCAAAACACTGAACGATTTTATATATTTCAATAGTTTGTTATCTACAATGATATGCGTTGTGGAATCCGAGGTGAAATTCGGTCTCCAATGAATGATAAAGGCAAAAAATAAAGGTAAGAAATTAAATGTATTTACACAGTAATACAATGGGTAATACTGTTAGTAAATCCAGGAACGCGGTTAGTCGTAATAATAATATATATACATATAGTCTCGAAGTAGGACTTCCTTAGAGTCTACGTGCTTGTAACTGACTTCTACAAGCGGTTACCTCACACTATTACTCTACCTTCAACTCAATCACAATCTCTATCTCCGTTCACACTCTGACTGACCGTTGGTATTTAACGGTAGCAGTCAAATTAACACTGGTAGAGTCCACTTATATGAAAAAGGGATGGACCCCATAACAATATGCATTTCTGGGAATATATGAACTGGTTTGAGCCATTTAATATCTTTAATGTTTTAGTGTTGTTTTTGTTTGCTAGATAACTTCAATCATTTTAATGCCTATGGTAAAGCCGTATGTTTTACTGGCAGTTGGGAATCGGCTGAGGAACTCCCATGCCTCTTCCAGATATATTATAATAAGGTCACAGAGGATATTCTGTTTGGTAAAGTGTTTTACTTAGAAATGCTGGTGATTGAAAATCCCGCCATTTGTACGGGACTCGAACTGCACGCCCGTCTCAAGATCTGAAAATACATACTACCGTTGGTCTATCTACATAGATCATTTCTTGATAGTTGCTAAGTATTATATTTGACCAGCCACACTTTAAGGTAATAAAGTTAGCAAATAATTGGTGCAAACGTAACAACGGCCCGATTGAGGAAAGGATGCAAACGACATGGAATAAAAAAAAGGCGGCAGCCTGGTAAACGTATAATAAAAAAAAATCACAAAACACCCAGAGACATGCAGACCAATCGAGCAGGTAGAGCGGACATATTAATCATAAATAAGGAAGTAAGAACCTGGTACATGATTGAATAGATGGGGGGGGGAGTCTCCTTGGTGCACATGTGTCGTCACATTCACGTAAAGATCACTTTAGCCGATAAAGTCCTAAATGACAACTGGCAACACACTGATTTTAATAATAATAATAATAATAATAATAATAATAGTAATAATATATATATATATAAATATATATATATTATGACATATATATATATATATATATATATATATATATTACAATAAACGTGCAATCAATTTACAAATACATGAATTATTCACACAAAACTAATGCAAAGGTTAATGATTTAAATGGCGAGACATCCATCTCGCAAACAATTCAAATAGTACACAAAAACCTCCAGATCCGTTATGAATGAATTGATCCTTGTTTATATAAATTTCTGCCGTATTAGTTGTTATTTTTACTACAAGCTTTCGTCTGTTCCGACAGACATCTTCAGGTATATAATAGATGTTGTTCTTGTTTTTTTCTCTTAGTAATAAGAGGACATCGAAAATATATGTGTATTGTATCCGAAATGCTATTGAAAATGAGTTATTGGTTTTTGAACGCGCCAAAGCAACGCTGAGTTTGATTTTAAATTTTTTAAAGTGTTTGCGTTTATACCAAATATGGTAATGAACAAATTATTTTACTGTAGGAACAGACGAAAGCTTGTAGTAAAAATAACAACTAATATGGCAGAAATTTATATAAACAAGGATCAATTCATTCATAACGGATCTGGAGGTTTTTGTGTACTATTTGAATTGTTTGCGAGATGGATGTCTCTGCCATTTAAATCATTAACCTTTGCATTAGTTTTGTGTGAATAATTATATATATATATATATATATATATATATATATATATATATATATATATATTATAGATACAAATATGTAAGTAAATGGTCTGTTTTATAATAAACAGTATTAATAACATTTACCGGGATTTACTTAAATATTTGTATCTATAAAAAATGTGTAAATATTAAAATGATTATAAATAATTGTCGCACTTTGTCCATTCCATATTCAATCCAAGCTAGAAGCAACCGGACGTCTAGCCACACTGAAGAGCTGTGATACAGCGAAACAGCCTGTCTGTGGATGACAATATATATGCTTCTGAAAAATTTATTTCGGTTGGGGAGGAAGTGTGGGTTTGTAAACAGTGACTATTATGGCTAATAATGCAAGACTCTTCGGTAAATAGAATCGATTTCTCTCAGTCACTGCGTGTTTATCTAAAGATAAATAAGCTTAAATTCAACTGCATCCCTCAGTCGGGTTTTTAATCCTAGCTAGATGCAACAGGACGTCTAAGCACAATGATGAGCTGTGATACAGCGAAACAGTTTATATAATGTTCATTAGGGTTCGTAGTCTTTTTTTAAGTATATATATATATATATATATATATATATATATATATATACTTAAAAAAAGACTAATGAACCCTATATTATTTTTTTTAAAAGCGTTCATAATTTTTTGTTCTTTTTCTAAATAAAGCATTAAGAGGTCATTTGATAAAAATCGCCTGAGGATACTTTAAGGTTGAAAGAAAGGTAACTGATTCAACTGATCTATTGATTTTTAAATTTAAATGCTCTACATGTTATCTTTATTATTATTTTATTTTTTCACACACACACACACATATATATATATAACTGTTCTGGACGGTCTACTGTTGGTGAAAGCTGCCATAATTCTTGCCTTCAGTTCATCTTTGGTGTTACAAAGAGTTTTATTGATCTCTCGCTCATCTGCATCTCACACATAATAATCAAGGCGGTTAAAGCCTGAGGATTTAGGTGGCCGGATGTAAGGGATGATACGGTCGAATAATTATTGCGTTGCCCTTCTTGTTTGATATGGTGCAGTGTCCTGTTACCAGATATAGGGTCTTCCAAAAGTCAATCTCTTGATCCAGGGCCGCGATACCTCCTCACGATACTGGATATAGGACTCCCTGTCGAGTATGAGGCCCTCACCAACAAATTCAGTTGTTCTTTTCTTACCAGAACGAACAGGGTGAGTTTTTGCAAGCTCCACTGGCATCCAAGATTGACACACACGATGAAATAATCGTATTGGAGATTGTGGCGGGAATTGCACCATGCCGTTTCCAAATTTCTGTGACATAAAAATATCATAAAATGAAATTAATTTTCTCACAGACTGTAGACAACTGAGCCTAATATTCTGTGCAGTCGATAAAGAAACAAAAAACAAAAACAAAACTAACGTATGCACGAAATTAGAAATATAGAATCACACCCAGTCTGCGTGTATATATATATATATATATATACAATATACATATATATATATATATGCAAACACACACAAATGTTGATACACACACACACACACACACACACACACACACATATATATATATATATATATATATTACGATAAACGTGCAATCAATTTACAAATACATGAATAATTCATTAAAAAATAATGCAAGGTTAATGATTTAAATGGCGAGACATTTAAATCATTAACCTTGCATTAGCTTTTTTAAATAATATATATATATATATATATATATATATATATATATATATATATATCTCTGCATAAGGCAAATATACACAAATTTTCATATATATATATATATATATATATATAATATCTATCTATATATATATATTTATATATATATATATATATATGTATATAATGATATTTATATATATGTAAGTTCTTGCATACATGTGAAAAATGACCCATCCTTTCTTCTTAATTATCGAATGAAATCCTGACATTTTCTTGCCTATTTAACTATACCTCGTAAATTTGGTTCATATATTTATATATATATATATATATATATATATATATTAAGCGTTTCACCCCAACCAAGGCGGGAAGCCACTAGGATGCAAGGGGTTACAGGAAATAGCAAGATCAGATAGGAGTGATAGAAGGAAGGATGAGGGTAGTGGATAGATTAAGGCGACTCGAGATTTTGATTGACATTACATTTGAATAGCTGGAGATTATAGCTCACAGGGAAACGTGAGAAGGGAAGGGAGTTCCACAGGCGAGAGGTGCGAGACATGAAGCTTTTAGAGTAGAAGAGACGGCTACATTTAGGAGTTTCGACAGTGAGGGGGTGAGAGCGGGATGCCAGCCTCGTAGGGCGCTGGAACTCATGACGTCTTGGAACCAGCGAATGCAGCTCCTCGGAGCAATTTCCATGAAAGTATTTGTAGAACAGACAGGGGGAGGCAACTGCGCGTCTGTGAGAAAGTGACTGTAGACGAGACGCCAGGGCAGGGCCAACTACATTGCATATCTGCCTCTGGAGCCTATCAAGAACCCCGAGGCAAACAGAAGGGGCTCCAGACCATATATGGCAGCAATACTCCATGCAAGGGCGAATTGTGGATTTGTATATCTGGAGGATCGACTCAGGGGAGAAAAGCTTCCTAGCGCGGCTCAGGGAGCCAACTTTTCTCGCAGTGGACGAGGCAATTGAATCGATGTATTTATTCCATCTCAGGTCAGCAGTCAACGTGAGACCGAGAAGCCGCTGAGAGTTGTTCCCGAGAAGTTGAGCGTCAGACATTCTAATGGAGGGAAGGGAAGGCTCTCTGTGGTGATTAATAGAGAGCAGTTTTGTCTTCGAAGCGTTGAAGTTGACCAGCCAATTCATGCCCCAGTTCACAATCGATTGGAGGTCCTTTTCGAGACTCACGGCAAGGTGAGTTTTGTCAGCGAGACTAGATTTGTTTTTGAGGCAGGAATAAATTGTGGTTTCATCCGCGTAGATGCCTACTGGGGAAGTTACTGCGTCAGGAAGGTCATTTATGTAGATAAGGAATAGAGTGGGGCCTAGGATGGAGCCTTGAGAGACACCTGCGTTCGTGTGTGTTTGGAGATTTTAATGCCCATCACACCTTGTGGCTTAAGAATGCTACTACTGACCATGCAGGCATTCAAACGCTTAATTTTTCAATCTCTCATTCCCTCATTTTGCCTTCAACCGGGAAGGTAAAGCCTCTCTACTCGACCTGTGCCATACCCCCATCCCCGAATCCTGCAGCGCCTCGCAACTCTGCCCTTTTAGTAACTTTGACCATGCAGTTGTATCGGTTAACATCTCCTTTAACTCCACCCCCTATAAAGAACCTCCTACCACTAGAACTTCGTTCTATTATCAACGAGCTGACTGGGACACGTTCCGTGATTTCCTCCGCGATGTCCCCTGGGATGGAGTCTTTAAGCTCCCCGTCCAAGAATGTGCTTCTGAGGTCTCTTCCTGGGTTAAAGCTGGAATCGACGCTTTCATCCCATCAAGGAAATATAGGGTCATGTCGCGATCCTCCACCTGGTTCTCGGCTGCTTGCCCAGCCGCCATCGCCCATAGAAACTGCTACTTCCACCTAGACCGTAGCGACATGTCTGACTGCAATAGACGTATCTTTACCTCCGCCCGTAACGAATGTAAGCGTGTCCTCAATGATGCTAAGTCACTATTTGCGGCTCGAATGAAGGAACGTATTGCATCTCGCAAATTTGGCTCCAAAGATTATTGGCGTCTCTGCAAGAGCGTATTGAACAATTGCAAACCCTCTATATCTCCTTTATTCAGTTCAAGTTCGAAGTCCTGACCTCCTCTACTGACACGGCCGAATGCTTTGCTCGGAAATTTTTATTCAACTCGACGCTCGACTCTTCCGGTGTACCCATACCCGACTTCCCTCTTAGAACTGAGGCCATATTGAGTGGGTTAAACATAACCCCATCTTTGGTACTGGGCGTTATCTCTAATTTAGATCCCAACAAAGCTAGTGGTGGAGACGGGATACCAGCCATTGTCTTTCGAAACTATACAACTACTGCCTCAAGGAATCTTGTTTTCCTGACTGCTGGAAGTCCTCTTCGATCGTTCCTGTCTTCAAGAACTCCGGCGACCCCTCTGACCCTTCCAACTACCGTCCTATCAGTCTCCTTCTCCTCTTCGGCAAAGTCTTCGAAGCCCTAATCAATACCGGGGTAGTTAACCACCTCACATCCCATAATCTGCTCTATGACAAGCAATATGGTTTCCGCTTTGCCCGATCTACAGCCAATATGCTCACAGCCATTACTGAAACAGTCTACCGAGCTCTCCAAAATAATGGGGAAGCCCGAGCCGTGATACTAGACATCTCTTAAGCATTTGATAGGGTTTGGCATGCCGGCCTTCTGCGCAAGCTCCAGGGTTATGGCATTACGGGTCGATTATATAACCTAATACAATCATTCCTGTCAAACCGTGAATTGAAGGTTGTTCTCAACGGATTCTCCTCCTATATATATATATATATGTATGGATTGAAAAAATAAAAAAAATAAATATATATATATATATATATATATATATATATATATATATATATATATATATTCATTTATGCACATATATTTGTGTAACCATGAAAGTTCTATATTCAATTTTAGTCTTTTTTCAGTCCATTTCTCATGTTTCCAGACAGAGTTTAAAAATCAATTGTCCAATATCACCTGAGACCTTTCACAAAACATTACCAAATATGTATGGTGGTTTAGTAAGCATGCGTTGCTTGTTTGGTGATTTTTAATATCACGTATCCACATGTCGATTGGTAGCAAATTTTGATGTCTTGTGTTTTCCTTTAGTTGTGAAATTTGATAGAAGTTAGAGATTGTAGAGACTACAGCGTTGTTGCGTTTTGCGGGGGCACTGAGAAGGATTCTGGTGATTTGAGGAAAATTTATCTCACTTAAAATCTTTAATGCCATACTAACCCTGTTTTAATTTGCATTATATGGAGATGAACTTGTTGAATTGAATTGAGCTACAGTTAATATCATATTCATTATGAGAGATTTGCCTGGTTTTTTCTATGTGCCCTATCTTTTCAGGACGTAGGCCATCATGGCTCTCCACATCCCTCTATCCGTGCAGCTATCAAAAATTCGTTTTCCTCTGCTTCCTCCCCCAGACCGCGTTCTGTCATCCACTTGTTTAAGGCCGCTAGGTATGTCATGCGTTGATTTCCATTGTCTATTTTCCCCCCGACCCGTGAGTATCAGATTCTCCAGGCTCTCATTCCTCATTATGTGTCCCAGGCACTTCAGGTACCTCTTTCTAATGTTAAGTATAAGCCTCCTCGTTTTTTGCATCTTCTCTAAGACGTCATTGTTGCTCACACGCTTTGTTGGTGCTCATATCATCTCTCGTTGGTTTTCATTTTTTGCATCCTGCATATCTTCCAGTTCACATATATTGCAACCATAATTCGTTTCTTGTAATTTCTGGACATACTGAGGTAATATGGTTGACAATTTCGTCATATTTTCCGCAAATCCTTCATTGCGGGTTATTTCCATCCTTGATTATGTGACAGTAATATGATCTGGTTGCGAATCTTTGATCCTGAGCTGAAATAAATAGTCCTTCTATCTCATCTTTCAACACGGCGTTCCTCAGCCACTTATATGTTTTTTGTTGGTCCACATATGCTTCTCTTTAGCTATTTGCCATGCAACGACTTGTCCTCCCAGTTTTTTTTTTTTTTTTTTTTGTAATTTCGTTTGACCAAGTTGTTTTCCTTTCTCTTTTGCGTAGATAGTGTTCGCTTCGCCTTTTTGTCGGTAGGTACATTAAGCTGTTTCTTGAAGAGTGGATTTGGTCTTTTACTCTTTGTAGGAGATGGTCATTGGTTTATTGGGATTAGACATCATTCTACAGCATCTTTTGGTACGTACAACCTATCGACATCTGAGATTGGGTGGTGTATCCTCATTTTGGTACGTATTTTTCAGGTTTTGCCGTCCAATCTTTTAATGTCATTCAACTTCCATTTAATAATTTTGAAGCTGTATGTTACGATGGGTATAGCTAAAGTGATGATAGCCTTCATTATATTGGCCCCATTAAGTTCGCTTTCTAGTATTGTTGTTGTACGATACACCTAATTTACATAAGTGGAGTACCGACCATATAAATATGGGTTGGTACCGGAAGACGGGGGAAAAAGTAAGAAGAGATCGAATCCAGAGACTCTGCCTGACTGCGATTTAGTCAACCCATTCTGCAGGAACAGTCTTCCCAAGAATATACCAAAACTAACTGTAAATATTGTGTACCTTTTCCTTGTTTCAATACATTTTGTTTACGTACATTTTGTGTTGTATTATTATTATTCCATGTTTATCCAAGTTTCAACAAGTATCAAACTCACTCTCTTATAATATTATTTTCGGATCTTTTTCTTCATAATTGAATGTTATATTCCGTCTTATTCATTAATTCCTAATTATCTGTATGTACTATCTTTGTCTAGTCTATTAATCTTGTTGATAAAAATTCTAAATCTGTAGTTTTCGTTATTTCATCGCCTTTGAGTGTGGCTTTGGCACATTTGTCGATTCCGAACTCAATCCTAATGTCCTCGCTTAATATTTTGACAAGGTTTTTTCTACTTGTTATCATCCTTGCGAACGTTTTAAGATCATCACTATAACATAGGTGAATCAGTCTGTCATTCTGTGACTTGTATTCGTAGCTACTGTTGATCAGTTTGCAGCTGAGTGGCGCTAATGCAAGGCAGAAGAGTTGTGATGACAATGAATCTCCTTTGAATATCCCGCTTTTGATGTTGATTGGTCTCGATGTTAATTACCTGGTTGCATGTTCTAGGTTTAGTGTCGTCCTCCAGTTTTTCATGCATTGTAGGCCTCGTTGTGGGGGCATACCTTGTATATATTTATGCTCTTCTTTATCCGTGAAAGTGGTACACTGTCGAACGTCTCTCTGTAGTCGATCATGATATTGTTAAGTTTCTTTCCTTGCTTTCATCTCTTCGGATTTTTACTTGTAGCCGTAACTTCCACTTCTATATCCCCTCTGTTCTGCTGAGAGTAAATTATTTTTCTCAAGTTTTATGTCTTCTCAGTTATAATAGAAGCGAGGATCTTGTACATCGTTAGTGGTAGGCCTATAGTTCTCCAGGTTCTGCGTCTTTTCTGTTTTTGGAGGTAGGTATTTTACTCACCATGTGAGCCTTTGGGGTACTTTTCTGGCTTTATGATTATTTCATTGTATGCCTATGCGAGGTTTGGATGCTAGATAGTTCTTTGCTTCAAAAATTGGCTATTCGATCTATTCCTTTTCTTGGTTTTGCAGATGGCAGCGATTATTTCAATAATATTGATATCAATCCATTTTTCTTGCACTCTATATGTGCATTGTTCCTGTTTATGCTTAAGCCATGTAGATTTTTCATTGTGTATTTTGCAGTTTTTCCACATCTTGTAACAGAACTCTTTGACTTCCTGGATGTTAGGTGGGTCATTTATTTCTATTTTATTTTTTTCCGATTCTCTCTATATAATTTCCTCGCATCTTTATTGAAGGTTTTACTTTTCCAGAAGAATCTCTTTTTTTTGTTTCATAACACCTGATACTCTGTCCTTTCACTTGGAGTTCTTCTTTCATCGTCTCTTTAAATTTTGGTAGGTCAGCTTTATTTTTTTTTTTGTTTGCTTTTCGTCAAGGCTTCGTTTCAGTTGTCCCCTTTTTTCTACTTTAATTAGAAGTGACGATTGTCCTTGTAGTTTATTTATTTCGTGTTTTATTTTTTTTCTTTCAAGACTGGCATTTTTCTTTTTCTTTTACGTTATATTTTCAATGTTTCACCTATTTCTTCTGCGATCATTACCGAATCCGCGTATATAAGATGATTAATTCCTGTCAGGTTCATTGGTCTTTCCATTTCGTTCTTTATTTTCCTAATTGCTTGGTTAGCGAGTTTCATGGTCTCCTTCACTTGAAGGTTCTTTCTTACTCTTGAAAGACTCTAAAGACTTTTCTTTTACATTCTCCCTTTATATTGGATGTTTGTTTTGTAATCTTCTTCATTTCTTCTCATATTCGTTATTATCCTCATCTTTCTACTTGTGTACATCAGAGCGATTTTTACAACTGGTTCCTATTTGTTTCTCTGTATATGTCTCGTCTAGTTTTTTGGTATTTAGCCCCTCGATGTTAAAGGTTTAATCTATTTTTGACGTTTTTTTCGGATGCTTTCGAGTTCTATGCGAGGTATTCTTTCTTCCTGATTATGTCACGCCTGACATTGACGAGTTTTTTTTTGCATCGATGGTTCGTCTGTCTGAGGGATGTTTCTCTCGCCAGTATTACAGAAAGATTTGGTCGTTGTCCGATTTATCTTACCATGCTATCATTACTTCAATATAATCTTCCCTATACTGTTATTTATTTTTATTTTTGTGGGGGTCTCTTTTAATGAATATAGATGGCGTATGTTGGAGGGGTCTCCTCGGTGTGGTTTTCCTCTGGTTCTCGTTGTACTGAGTTTCTTCCTGATGCAGACTTTTAGGTCCCAGTCCGATTCCTCACTGGCATCTCTGTCTTTGTTGACCTGCCTGACGACCGAGGCGATTTAGCAATATTTTTCTTTGTGTGAGCTTTTTACTTAGATTGTATTTATTCATACGTGTGTGCTGGTTTGTGGGCGTCAGAGCATATACATACTATAGTCTTCCAGCACTTTCAGTGATCCCTGGCCTCCTCCTGTTATTTTTTAAAAAATTATTTTACTACTGTTGAAACGACGATGAAACCGTCATTTATAAGTTTTTGGAACCCAAGGAGACACGAAGTGCTTCACGAGACTCCAACATATCTTCAATTTTCAACGGAGTTTTCTTTCACCTTTTCTCGCTGATGTTCAATAATATGAGACTATATTCAAATCTCACTGTTATTAAACGAATATATTTTATTCATAAGAGCAATTGATATATAGAAACTCATAATGTTTAAAGAAAAGTTTATTATAAGTGTTTGTGTATAGCATGACGTATAAAATAAACATTGCATGTAAAGAACTAATAAATAAATAAATAACAAAAGAATATTAAAAAATAAACAACAAATATGTCACTATCACCACAACCATCATCACTACTACTACATTTATTATTATTACTATTATTGCATTTCACTGTGTTTCGCATTCTTCTTCCTATTATCAGTAAAGATGTGAGTCTAATAATTTTTCAATCCTATTCCCGGACATCTCTTTGAAATTAAAATATTATTAAAATTCATTTTGCGACTTCATGCTAATCAATGTGAAAAGTGTATATAAATATAAACAAATATATATATGTATAATTATTTATATATTATATGCGCGGTACTTATTAGAAAGCGCTCAATATCAGAGATAGAGCTAACATATTTGGTTCGATAGATGTGAGTTTGTGACCCTGGTTTCACGCTTTAGCGATCGTTAGTGGTTTGTCTGACGATCGCTAAAGCGTGAAACCCAGGGTCACAAACTCACATCTATCCAACCAAATATATATATATATATATATATATATATATACGTTGCATTTTATACTCGTGTATAGGTCTATCTCATGTACAATGCAACCCAAACATTATTTCCCACCATTGAAAAAAGACACAAGTTTATCCATAAATACCGATTTTAAAAATCTTTCTCATCATGATTCCACTTGAAGAGACCTACTAATATGTAATAAGTATTATTAGCCTTATTATCAATTTTGTTGCTTTTGTTACTTGAATTTCTTTCATCGGCCTATTATATCCACACACACACATATATATATATATATATATATATATATACACAAACATACGCATATACAAGTACACACACATATAAAGACAGATACATACAGATTGCATGTCATTATCATCATTATTACTACAATTATTATTATTATTATTACCTTTGGTTTCTAGTGTATGTTCATTTCCTTCCGGGTCCCAACAAGAGACGTAGAAGTCTGAAATGGCATTATGATTTCTTCCGCTGATACGTTTTCTTAAAAAGAAAAATTAAGTTAAACCAATATCACACATATTTTGCATCAATATAGACCGTCGTAAGCTTTGAGCTGGTCTTGTTAGTACAATTTGTCTAACTCTTTAAGGCAAGGGTTAACAGGACCCTTTTCTAATCAACCCAACTGCTCCAAATACAACTGGAATTATTGATGTCTTCATAATACATTTTTCAGATTATTATTATTATTAATAATAATAATAATAATAATAATAATAATAATAATAATAATAATAATATAACAGCTTCATTATTACTACTAAATAAGAATCTGTGTTTTCATTCATTTATTAAGACTAATTTTCTTTCATGCGGGAAGAAAAAGCAAATGAAATTAAAACCCAAAAACTACATGAAGTGATGTGAATCTAATCAAAATCTCATTAATTAATTTTTTTCTTCACTGCCATGCAGTAAATACAAAAATGTATTTGCAGTAGAAATTAGATGAAAGATTGATAAGAAATTACGAGTCTTTTCTAAGATCTTATCCAATTCGCCAACCGAGAATTGCCATCTCTTGATTTTTCTTTTTATCCTTTCACCGGTTTTGTTAATATCACTTAAGGGTATATAACTAACGCAGATTATTGAACTGAATGTGACAAGGATCAAGTGACAGTAAGACAATTGAAAATGTAACACACACACGCACACACACGCACATATATCGAACTGAATGTGACAAATGTCAAGTGGCAGTAAGATAATTGAAAATATATATATATATATATATATATATATATATATATATATATATATATATATAGGCCAAATAAAGAAATTGGAAAATGAAATAATAATGATAATAATAAGCAAATGTTAATCATAATGGTAATATTTGTTGTTTCCTTATAAGGAAACATTCGGCATTCATTCTGTGAGCCGTGTTTATTTCTGTCGGTTAGAATTTTAAAAAAGCTTACTATTAATACAATGTTTTTTGGAAAATAGGTTTCAATTGTTGTTCTTCGACAAAACCCGAAGGATTGAATCGTTCAACCATTCATCTGAGAATGTGGTTGTATACAGCTGACATTTTAGGTATTCCTAGTGACATTTATGGCGTCCATATGAATGGACCATCTGACGAGGCTATTTAAAACATGACGAGTTTTTGGTTTTGTATCAATTTCCAGTTTTGGGAAAAACTATTCTATGATCAATTCACTTCACATTTCAATTCCAGTTCATGCTTTCTCTTTTGGGAGGGTTTTAATTTGAGGACTCTTTCTTGAAACATTCGGTAGAAGGTGTTGCTTTTCTGTTCAGATCTATTCATATATTAATTATGAATAATTATGTGCAAAATTTTCAGATATAGTGTATCTGTAAACGACAATAGGAATAAAGACAAAATTGAAATGCATTAATAAATTCCCCCAGAAGATGAAACGCATTTGTCGTTATTCATGAAAAACTGTCATCATCAATACATTGACCTCTTGAGAGAACTTATATCCGTTGTCTTCTGTAGGTAGATACATTTGAGATGTAGCAGGAAATACTTAAAGTATGAGTGTCCAGCTCTTCTAATCTATATTTGTAAATCGTAAGGCATAGTCTACGAGAATATTAAATCAACTGGCAGTTCTCATTTCCTCCTTGTACACCTGATGTGTTTTGAAATGTTTCGTATTGGGTTCTCGTCAGACAAGTAATATTTTGTGGAACAATAATGTACCTATATTAGATTGAGGCATTCAGTGAATTTGGAACTTGGAAGGAGATTTTTTAATGAATGAGAAGTGTGTGTGTGTGTGTGTGTGTGTGTGTGTGTTTTATTGATGTAGTCATATGCTGTTGCGAGGTCGACATATCACGTATAAAATTTTCTGTTAGAGTGTTATGCTGGAGTTCCTTGCTGACATATATATTATCAATAGCCGAACTACCCGCTCCTCGCTGCGTGTCAAACATTATTTTCGTAAGAAAATGATGATTGATTTTAAATCATCGTTATAATTTGTGGAGAAAAATGTTGCATTTCAGTATTACTCAATGATCTTGCCGATGTGACCGCCATTTTCTAGATTTTTTCCTTTTATATTTTGTATATGATTCATTCCGTTGTTCAAATTTAAATTTAATTTAAATCGAAATGAAAAAAAAATCAGTGGTGGGGGTCTGTAACCATCCAGGGACGCTCTTTGATCCAAATGAAAAATACTTATTGAAGTACCCTGGATAATGTACTGTCAGGATATATATGTTAATGCGGGTTTCCAAAACCCAAGGTGAAGTTCGATAAAAAAACATTTTCGATTGCATAGCGAATTAATTTGTGATAAAAAATAGATTTTTTAGGAAAAAAAAACCAATGTAAATGCGAAAGGAGACGAACAATTGGTCTCAGACGCCATTTGCATAAATTTTGATTTTTTTCAGACAAATACATACTTCTATGATAGTTTAAACAATTAGACAAATTTCCCCAGCTTCTATAGCGAAGAAAACGACGACTTACCTCGTCAACGACAGAAAATGTGGCGAAAAAGAAAATTACTTAGCCCGTATTCCGCATGGCATGCTGAAGATGGAATATTTGAAATAAAAAACAAGTTCGTCGCAGGAGTCGCTATAAAGGTATTTTGATATGCATTAATACTGAACATTCTCCCCAGCTGTCGACGAATGGAAAAAATGCTCGGCCGATAAAAAGCGGTTGGTGTTCTCAAATCGGGGAGAGAAAAGTCGGCTATTTTGTTGAGAGTGATTTATTTTTTCTGACTGGTTGCGTGCATTGTGATTTGTGAAATAGTACTTGCGAATCGAGTTTTCGGCATTTTCTTTTCTGTCCCCGATGATTTATTCTCTGTGACGGGGAAATAATCTTCGATAAATATTTCCTTTGCAATCCCAGCTCGTTGCTGGCAATGTCAGTGACACATATATGTATCAACAATCATGATCTACTTTTGAAATTTCTGGTTGAAAATTGGAGGCATCTCATAAAAAAAATAGGCATTCTCAATGATGATGTTGAAACGCCGCATCTTCTCAGATGAAGGCCGCCTAATGACGTTCGCTCCCCAGCTCGAACCTCTTTCGTGCATGACCACGAATATGACTTTCCACCCCGACTACGGACTTGTAAGACTTGTTACACAAGTGACAGACAAGCAATGTGCTTGCCACAACCTTGATGGATGCACACCGTTGTGTCTGATTTCTATGCACCGCTATGTGGCTTTTCAGTCCGGAGCTGGTTTTGCATACCTTGTCACACAGCGTGCAGAGTGTGACACTCTGTGTCTGGGGGATGTCAAGAGTGATTTTTTTCTTTATGTGACATCACAAGATTCATACAGCTAACCATTGAAAGAAGTATGCGCTGACAGAAATCACATGTCCAGCCCTTTATACCCTCGTCGAATCCATGGTTATTAATACATACATGCGTATATGCATGCGTATATACATGCATACTACTACTACTAATAGCAGTAATAATAATAATAATAATGATAATAATAATAATAATAATAATAATAATAATAATGATAATAATAATAATAATGATAATGATAATAAGGAGACGCGGTTGATTACAACGAGAATGACGTGTTTTAAGAAATAGAAAACGTAACGTTTTTTTTTTTTACGCATATGAAATTTTGTTATTTTTACTATTTTAACGTAAGCATGAATTTTCCTTCGTATTATTATTATTTAATTTATTTGTTTCTCCTTTAAATGATACTGATAGATTAATCAATTATTTAATTTTTCTTATTCATATATCCCTCAGTTTTCAATATCCCCCAAAAACAAAAAACATGACAGGTAAAAACAATAAATTTCTACGATATTCTTTCTTAGAAGGATTGCGTATTTTTTTTCAACAGAACTATTTTCAACGACTTTGAAAAATAACGGGATTTACAGATGGGCCAATAAATTATTCTTAAATTTCACAGCAAAGATAAACGAATGTAAACTTTTTAATTATTTTTAGTTACTAGGACTAGTGATGGCGAAAAAAAAAAAAAAAATTTAATATAAATACTCTCTAGTGTAGTGATGTTTTGTTTCGTTGAGCGGCTGTTTCTTCCAAGTTTTTTTTTAACGCATATGAAATTTTGTTATTTTTACTATTTTAGCGTAAGCATAATTTTTCTTCGTATTATTATTATTTAATTTATTTGGTTCTCCTTTAAATAATACTGATAGATTAATCAATTATTTAATTTTTCTCATTCACATATCCCTTAGTTTTCAATATCCACCCCGCAAAAAAACATTACAGGTAAAAAATAATACAATTTCTACGATGTTCTTTCTTAGAAGGATTGCATTTTTTTTTTTTTTTTTTAAACAACGCTATTTTCAACGACTTTAAAAAATAACGAATTTATATTTACATATTACATTTTATGAATTTATGAAAAGAAAATGCAATTTTCTAAGAAGGAATATCGTGGAATTTAAGATAAAATAAATTATTTTTAAATTTTACAGCAAAGACAAACGAATGTAAAGTTTTTTTTTTTTTTTTTTTAAAAACGCTATTTTCAAAAAAAAAAAAATAACGGAAAGAAATTTACATATTACATTTTATGAATTTATGAAAAAAAAATTAATCTTTCTAAGAAGGAATATCGTGAATTTACAGATGGGCCAATAAATTATTTTAAATTTCACAGCAAAGACAAACGAATGTAAAGTTTTTTTTTTTTTTTTTTTTTTAAACAACGCTATTTTCAACGACTTTAAAAATAACGGAATTTGCATTTAGCATATTACATTTTATGAATTTATGAAAAGAAATATGCAATCTTTCTAAGAAGAATATCGTGAATTTACAGATGGGCCAATAAATTATTTTTTTGAGACAGCATTCAAAGACAAAAAAAAAAAATGTAAATCTTTTTTTTTTTTTTTTTTTTTTAACTAGCGTCAATCTTTTGATTTCCAATCGTGTATTGTCTTTGTTGCTTTCAACCCATTTAGGAAAGGAAAACTCACGAAAAACAACCCGCAACTCAAGGTGTTAAAAACTATGAAAATATGGCTACATGCGTTATAAAAGGTCGCGAAAATCCCCTATAGGAAAATGAAACCTGTCTGTAAAAAATTCTTATTCAACGTGCCGGGCAACTTTAATGTCCTTTTGGACCCGTGCGTTAATCGTAAAAGATTAATATTGAAAATTAAAATTAAACAAAATTCCAGTATGGCTTTTACCATTGGATAAACAGGGAGCCCGTCCTTTAGGAAACCCTACAAAAAAATTGAGGTCGAAAAATCTGCCATAGGAACAAACTCCCACACAAAGAATGAAAAAATAGGTCCCCACAACCAGGATAATCTAATGATGTGCTAATGTAAATTCTCCAGCAGATCCATAACCGTAAATTTAAAAAAAAAAAAAAAATGGTCTCGTTCAAAAACAAATTTGTTATGACTGCATTCCATGAAGCGTTTTCTTTTGCAAACCTCAAAAAACATCACTCGCCAAACATATGACATTTGGCGAGAGAAGTGTTACAAACAATTAGAAAGTAAAAGAAAAATAAACTAAGCCAATGATAAGAAGGACATCATAATAAATAACCGATTGACAAAAATGAAATTAATGATTTAAAAAGAATTTCTTAATAAGAATAGATGATAACAAAACATTCTTTAATCAAATGAATCAGGAAAAAAAGTTTAACATCACATTTTCCTGATTTAATCTAAAAAAAATACATAAATAAAAATTTTGATAATTTTTTTTAATAAGAAATGTTGGAAAGGTATGATCTTAGTAATCAAAGACATTTGGTGAAATTTAACGCATCTGACAAATTTCATCGAACAAATTATTTTCTTTATCAAAATAAGATTTAATAAATAAGCCAATGATGAAATTAACATTTGAGCCATAATAAAGTCGTATACAGAATATTGCAATGGAGGAACGAGAACAACTCCCAAAATTACAACCAACAAAGCATAACCTCAAAACTATTAAGTTCTCTATAATGCAGCACTCAAATTGATTCTGATGAAGAAGAATTTTAATATAAATCTCAATGAAGCAATATATGCATCAGCAATAGCATGCAACAAATAAACTGAACATCAAAGTAAAAAAAAGGCAGTCTCACAGACATGAAGATCCACCTTTGAAAAGAAAAATAGAAAAAGAAATTGAACACCTTTAAAGTGAATTATCAGTTCTACGATGAACTAGCAAGAGGAAAAAATGTAAGAACTAGAAAAGGCAGAAGAGTCGAAAGAAAATACAATATCAGGAATGAAAATGAATGGTTATCAACTAAAGAAAAAATAAAGCAAAAATACAACTGAAGGCTCAAAGAATAAAACTAAAATAAGAAAAGATCAAGATTCTATAGACAGAACAAGATCTTTTCAAACCGATGCAAAGAAATTTTTCAGGGTAAATAGGTAAACAAAGAATTGAAGTTTGCCTCCCCCTAAAATGGAAGAAGTTATACAGTTCTGGGGAAAAAATAAAATTGGGCTTGCCCTAAAGAACACAACGAAGAGGCAGATTGGATTGCGCAAGAAGAACGAATGAAAATAAACCAGAACAGACATGGGCACAATCACAGAAGAAGATGTTAAATGTGCACTGAAAAAAGCACACAAACTTGAAATCTCCAGGAATAGATAAAATTCCTAACTTCACGCTATATTATTTAAATACAGCACAAAAAAAAACTCACCAAAGAACTTCAAGAAATGGTTACCGATCCAACTAAAATTTGAGCATGGATGACCAAAGGAGTTACCTTTCTTCTTTGCCCAAAATAGTGACACAAATATTCCGAAAAACTATAGACCAATTACATGTCTTCCAACAACATACAAACTGTTAACATCTATTTTAACAAAAACAGACATATTTCTTCTTGGAAAGAAATGACATAAACACCACTTGAACAAAAAGGGTGCAACGAGGCTCCGATAGATGTAAAGACCAATTACTTATTAATAAACCTGATCCTGGAAAACTGGTCCGTGGAAAAAAAAATCTTAGTATTGCCTGGATAGATTATCGTAAAGCATTCGATAGTGTACCAATTCCTGATCTTAAAGTCTTTAAGATGTACAAGGTATCACCCATTATCATCAATTTCATCAAACAATGTATGTCGATATGGAAAACTACACTTTACCTCAATCATAAAAATGGAACCTATAAGTCTGGTCTGATAAACATCAATAGAGGAATATTTCAAGGTGACTCCTTTCTCCTTTATTATTTTGCATATCACTTATAGCATTAACCAGCCAACTTAACAAGACAGAATGCGGTTACTGTTGGGACTTTCAAAAAGAAAATAAACCATCTATTTTACATGGATGACTTAAAATTGTATCCCAAAATGACAATGAGCTGGAAGGTCTTCTGAAACTTAAAACTTCAGTGAAGACATTGAATGAAATTCAATTTGGATAAATTTATATGCAATAAAAGTTTTACGAACTCGAATAAAAACTTTGTATTAGTTTAGACCCTAAATGTAACAATAAAAGATTTAGAACAAGGAGAAGCTTATAAGTCTCTTGTATCGTAAATGTTCGCTGTTTTTGTTTGTATCAAAAAATGAAATAATAAATTAAGTTTTTAAAAGAGTTTGTCAAAGGGTACCCTTAATCGTATTTTTGTGTTTTGTATTCGTTTTCGTATTTCTGGAATTACAACATTAAAAATCAATTAACAAAATGTATTGAAACAAAGAATAAGTGTCGCTCGTCAATATTTACAGTTAGTTTGTGAATATTCTTGGGAAGCTGTTCGGCATAATGGGTTATGGTTCAGTCGGGCAGAGTCTTTGATTCAATTTCTCGTCTCTACTAGATTTAATTATTTATTGCACATATGTACAAATGTGGCACAAGGCCGAAAAGGGGTTGGGGTAAAGACGGTCATCACTAGTCTTAAATTAAACTTAGCTAGCCACAATCACTGACCCCATCATACAGAACAATAATTCTTTCACCAAAACAACACATTTATCCATACCTTTCTTACAACAAACACCAAAATGCCTCTTTGACTCCATGAAAAAACCTAAATAATCCCCTTATGTACAAAATATTTGTCTGTGGGGGAGGGGCATAAAAACAACAACTTTTAAAAAAATGAACCCCAATGAATATATACAAAATGACAAAATATATTTACAAGAAACCAAATAAAATTAGTGTTAGTAATAAAACCCCCACAAACTCTTGAATGTGGCAGAAATATCAGTTAACTGGACGAAATCGATGCGGAACTTATGAAAATAAAGCCACACTCATTCATCCCAAGCATTCACACAGGCACACACTCATTTATACACAACAACAAATACGAAAAAACACACACGAAACGAAAGGCGCCCCACATCTACCAGAGAACTGACATTACTGACCACCTAAAAAAAACGAGGGAGGGATGGGGAGTTAAACCAAAAGGAAAAAAAAAAAAAAAAGGGACAGGAAATAAAAAAAGGGACCAATGAGCAAATACACCTAACTAAGTTTACCAGAATAGAAAAAAACTAAAAAGAAAAATACAAAAACCTAATCTAACCTAACTCCGGGATGGGTTACCTATGTTCAACCCAGGAAAACAATATCCTTAATGCCTAACCGGCATCCAAATGCCACTCAAGGTCAGCCCTTTTTTACTCGGCACATTCGCGCAAGAATCACCCACCTTTTGCTGAATTCCGATGAGGTGAGCCGCCGCCTTTCCGTCCTGATCTTGACTTTAAGCTGATGCTTAAAGAACAAGATCAGTTGGGAAGAAGTGAACTTCTCGCCCTCATGGAATCCTTCTGACGCGTCGTCCAAATCACGACTCTCATAACCCCTAGTAAGCAACAGAACACATAGTGTTCAGCCTTCGTCATCTGCGGCACCACATTGCTACAAACAGAACTGGCATCCAGGACAAAAACCTTTCCGTGCAGCATGCGAACCATGAGGCCTTCAACAAACTTGCACAACGGCACTACCGCCTCGCACTGAAAGAAGGCGTGACCAATAGTCTCGACTTCCCCGCACAACGACGACAGTTTGGATATTTCTCCAAGCCAGCTGCACAAAGTCTCTTGCCGACCCAGAGGCTTCACGAATCACCAGCCAGGTGAGTGATGCCTCATCGTTATTGAGGCATTTCAACCCGGGCGCCCAAGGCCATATCGAGCGAGCCTCCTGCTTCGTAAGACCGAGCTCGCCAATCAGCTCATCTTGTACGGACCCCCCTAACTAAAACTTGATATAATGCCTTGCGAGACAACGCCTGGGCGTTGGAGAGACCATCCGAAACCCGTAAGAGGAGCTTCAGAGCGCGACGACATTCACGATAAAAGGGCACTCGGCACGTGGTAAACGGCTGGCCTCTTCTTCGCACGAGTGCACACTTTTCAGGGACGGAAAATGTTTCTGGACGTCTTCTTTCCAAAAGGCACCCTCCTCATTCGACCCACGACACATTCGGTCCAAAAAGGTAATGCGAAGCATATATTGACGGATCTCAATGCTAGGCATCCCCAGACCGCCCTCAGAGGGATGGAGGCAACAGACCTCGCGAGATACCATGGGGGCCTTGCCCTTCCATAAGAAAGAGAACAAGGTCCGGACTAATGACATTAGCCGGGCATACGGGAGGGAAGCACAGAGAGTCGGTAGAGGAGGATCGGATAGATGTGTGAAACACATACTTCCGCCCTTCCCTTCAGGGAAAGTCTCCTCCGAGACCACAGATTAACCGCGACCTCGGCCTTCCCCACCTCCGACCAGTTCATTTCAACTGGAGATCAGGACCGAACCAGACGCCGAGTATCTTGATCGGCCCATCCGTCCAGAGGAAAGGTCCGGGAAGAGAAACTCCCTTCCACGCACCCAACCGCAAGCCCACAGACTTATCGCGGTTGATCCTGGCCCCTGTTACCATCTCATACCCACTGATTTCTTTGCTGACTTCGTCAATCTCGGCTCTGCTCGACACAAGAGCCGAAACGTCGTCAACATAGGCAGAATACCTGGCCGAGGTGGTAGCGCCAGGCAGGGAAATTCCACGCAGGACCGATTTCGCCTTTAACTTGCGAAGGAATGGTTCCAACGCAAGAACGTAAAGCAAGGGCGATAGCGGACAACCTTGACGAATGGAGCGAGACAATACGAAAGGCCCGACCTTACCCCATTCACTTCCACCAGCGCACCGGGGACGCATACAAGAGTCGGATCCAGGAGCGAAAGTCGGCTCGAAACCGGCCGCCGACAGGACAGCCTCCAGAAACCGATGGTCAACCCTATCGAAGGCCTTTGACTGATCTAAATTGATCAGCGCGGCTTCACTGTCGACTTGTTCTAAGATCAAGCGTACCATATGAAGGTTATCCTGAATCGTCCTGCCCTTCACAGCACAAGTCTGTTCTGGGGCCAATCAGACGAGACAGGACAAGCTGCAAACGGTTGGCTAAGATCTTCGCCAAAATCTTTAAGTCAGTATTTAACATCGTCAAAGGGCGAAAGTTCCCTAACCCATCCCCACCATTCTTGTCCTTACGCAACAACAACTTGATCACACCCCCTGGTGAAGCGTCGAGGTAAAGACCCCTGCCTCATCCAGTGGTTGAAAATCAGCTGCAGCAAAGGAACAAAAAAACGGGCGACAGCCTCAAGTACACTTCGTAGGGAAGACCATCTAGTCCCGGAGACTTATCCAGGCCAACCTGCTTCAGCGCTTCCCAGATTTCCGACTCTGTTATGGGACCCTCGCACCTAGCCGCTTCAGCTGCCTCAAGGCAGGGAAAGTCAGCCAAATAGGGCATCGAACTGAGCAGAGCTCAGACCGGGCTCCCTGGTGAAAAGATCCTGAAAGTAAAGCCGAAAGGCCTCGCATATGCCCGCGCTTGTAGTCACGGTCCGCTTATCCGGCAATGTGACGCACGCTATATGTCGCTTATCCGCGTTCCTATTCTCCTCTGCACGCAATTCAGCGGCCATATTCGCCGCCTCAGAAGACATTCTTTTTTAGCCTAGCCCTAACTACCAGAGCTTGATCCTTCTTGATAAGCAAGGAGGCCAACTCTGCCTTAGCTAAGACTATGTCCCCACTAACACGGGATTTAACGGCCCGATCAACTTTATCTTTAAAGCCGTTTGCGCCGCTCGTCTATCTAGATTGAGTCGACGACTAAAATCGGCAGCAAACGTTCTAATTTTTTTGATTTTAATTTTCCCCACCAGGCGTTACCCACAACCGCCCCCGTCAATTCCCTCTGAATCATTAGTAGCAGCTGGTCCCGGAAATCCTGCTCACCGAAAAGTGAACAGTTAAATTTCCAGTAACCAGCCAATCTAACCTTAGGGCTTATCTAAGTTTACACGGACCCGGACAAGCCTATGATCCGTGTAAACTATATAATGGAAACTTGGACACTCTAAGAGCCCTACGTCGACTCTCCTAACTAACACTCGGTCCAGGTAGCTCGCAAGCGAGCCAGGAGCCGAGTCGCCACTAGTTGTCCAAGTCCATGCTACCTCCTGAGGGTGCTCATTCCGGTACTTATCGACAAGATCAAACCTGCCGATAAAGTCCCGAAATGCCTTCACATCAGGATTGTTAGTACCCGGTTTTTACCTATACGATCAATCTCAGGGGTCAAGGACGGCATTCCAATCCCCCGCTAAGACTACCCGACGAGAAGTCGTCAAAACGGCTCGATCTGCCGAAACAAAGCAGGCCGCTCAGCATGAACATTGGGCGCATAAACCCCAATGAGACGTAAAGCCTTATCCTTTATAGTAACATCCAGCACGCAAAGCCTGCCCGCCGGATCTGCGAAGACAAGGGAACATGCAGCCTTCAAAGACTTGCTCACTAGCCAAGAGACACCCCTCGAACGACCATCAAAACATGCTGAATAAAGGCGAACCCTCTAGACAGTATATCCTCACGGTCATGAGAAGAAAAAACGGGTCTCTTGCACACAACAAACATTCACCCTGAGGCGCTGAAGGTCACGAGAGAGCCTCGCCCTGCGAGACTCGGACCTCAGGCCCCGCACATTTAAAGTAGCTAACCAGAGAGCCATGAGAAGTCCGATTAGGGTTGTTTACCAGCATTAAACATGGTTGGGGTAAGGATACCGACAGCCTCTCCCATAGACCCATGGCCCATCTCATTGTTGATGGTGCCGTCTTGGGAGATACCGCCGATATCCCAGGGGAAGGTCAATTTGAGAGCTCTATATAGGGATGGGTGAACTAAAATGGGGACCCTCCTGCACAGAACTGTTGTAACTTTTTTAATTTCTCGTTATCCACGATGGCGATGGGTAGAGCCATCTTGCAGGTGTTTACCGCCTCTTCCACCATCGCCCAGGTTTGGTTGGCCGCAGGTCCTGACCTAATAACAGTCAGGACCCTCTGGGCATTTGGGAAAATTTTTGGCTTCAATATCTTTGTCGGCAAACTGTTTGATAGAAAGCAGGAACTTTAAATCCCACCCTGTTACTATAATCCCTGGCTCTTTCGGCCTGGGCAGGGAAATACGGCATACCTCCTCTCCTGTGTTAAAATAAACCTTTTTTTCTTTCTTTTTTCTTCTCTTTAGTGGGGCTTCTTTGCCGCTTTGGAGCAGGAGGAGGCATCTCAGCATTTTTGCCGGTGATTGCTTGGGGGCATGAAGGGGGTGGGTTTTTTTGTTTGAACGGGAGAAGGAGTGGGAGTGTTCATGGGGGTATAAAAGGATCTATGTCTATAGGGGCTGGGATCCCTACTGGAGGGTTTGGCTTTGATGGTGAAATAGCAGGCGATGAAGGGGTTGTTTCTTTGGAGAAGGGGCAGGTCTACTAGGAGGATGAGAAGGATTGGGTCTTTTTCTTTCGAATCTAATTTCTTTTTAACTCTTTGATCTTCTCTGTCTTTTTCATAACCAGGGTCAAATTTTTGCATTTCCTCAAATGATTCTTCAGAGGCCGGGGCATCGCCCTTAACGTTGTTAGAGGGAGTGGGGCTGTGTGCCCTTCTTCCTAGGGGCTTCAGGGGACTGAGGACCTGCTGTCCGGCGCTTCCCTCTGGCCTTACCAGCCACCAGCCATTCCCCTCCCTTCTCCACAACTGCACCGGCAGCGGGCGAAGGCTCTTTGGGAATGTGGCTTTCGATGTTGCGCCGACCGGAGGATTAACCGACCCGGTCCCGGAGGCTGGTACGCCCATTACAGGCGAGGCGGAATTTAGAGACGCGGTCAGAGGGGATCTTGAGTAACTGGCGCTTGACTTCCAGAGGCCTTCTTCTCTGGGCAGGAGGAGGAGATGACCAGTCACTCCACACCTCCAGCATATCGGTCTTCGACCCGTCACAATGACCGGTAATTTCAAGACGCCAACATCCAGACAGTTGGGGATGGAGCGGAAGGCCTTCTCGTCCAACATGATGTCAAAGCTCCACCCCCCCCGCTCAGGCTATCACAGGAAGCTCCCAGAATCTCGCCATACTGGGAGAAGAACGCCGCGAGATGTTCCCCGATAACCTGAGGAGGGACCTCGTATACCGTTACCCTGGTCCTTCGTCGCCCTTCGTATTCTGTACGCAATATCATCTCGTTGTTGATAAGTTCACGGCTAGCCGCGGCGACGCAATCTTCTGATGTGGGCAACAGTACGTCCCACATGAAAAATTTAGCACCCTTAACTATTCTAAGGGGCTTGACGATTATATAACCTAATGCAATCATTCTGTCAAACCGTGAATTGAAGGTTGTTCTCAACGGATTCTCTCCTATATATATATATATATATGGATGGATTGAAAAAAATAAATATATATATATATATATATATATATATATATATATATATATATATTCATTTATACATTATTTGTGTAACCATGAAAGTTCTATATTCAATTTTAGTCTTTTTTTCAGTGCATTTCATGTTTCCAGACAGAGTTTAAAATCAATTGTCCAATATCACCTGAGACCTTTAAAACATTACCAAATATGTGGTGGTTTAGTAAGTGCATGCGTTGCTTGTTTGGTGATTTTTAATATCACAATATCCACATGTGTCGATTGGTAAAATTTTGATGTCTTGTGTTTTTCCTGAAGTTGTGAAATTTGATAAAGTTAGAGATTGTGAGAGACTACAGCGTTGTTGCGTTTTTGCAGGGGCACACTGGAAGGATTCTGTATTGATTGGAAAATTTATATCACTCTAAAATCTTAATGCTACTAACTCCTGGTTTTAATTTGCATTATAAGTGGAGATGAACTTGTTGGAATTGAATTGAGCCAGTTAATATCATATTCATTAGAGAGATTTGTTTGTTTTTTCTATGTGCCCTATCTTTTTAGGACGTAGGCCATCATGGCTTCACATCCTCTATCCGTGCAGCTATCAAAAATTCGTTTTCCTCTTGCTTCTCCCCCAGACCGCGTTCTGTCACCCCACTTGTTTAAGGTCATAGGGTATGTCATGCGTTGATTTCCATTGTCTATTTTCCCCGACCCGTGAGTATCAGATTCTCCAGGCTCATTCCTCATTATGTGTCCCAGGCAATTTGGTGTACCTCTTCAATGTGTTAAGTATGTTTCCCTCGCTTTTGCATCTTCTCTAAGACGTCATTGCTGCTCAGCACGCTTTGTTGGTGCTTCATCATCTCTCAAGTTGGTTTTTCATTTTTTTGCATCCTGCATATCTTCGGATTCACATATATTGCAACCATAATTCGTTTCTTGTAATTTCTGGACATGCAAAGGTATTATGGTTGACAATTTCATTACATTTTCCCAAATCCTTCATTGCGGGTTATTTCCATCCTTGATTAACTGGACAGTAATATGATCTGGTTGCGAATCTTTTGATCCTGAGCTGAAATAAATAGTCCTTCTATCTCATCTTTCAACACAGCGTTCCTCAGCCCACTTATATATTTTTTGTTGGTCCACATATGCTTCTCTTTAGCTATTTGCCATGCAACACTTGTCCTCCCAGTTTTTTTTTTTTTTGTAATTTCGTTTGACCAAGTTTTTTCCTTTTCTTTTGCAGATAGTGTTCACTTCGCCTTTTGTCGGCAGGCACATTAAGCTGTTTCTTGAAGGTGGATTTGGTCTTTACTCTTTACCTTGGAGAGATGGTCATTGGTATTGGGATTAGACATCATTCTACAGCATCTTTTGTACGTACAACCTATCGACATCTGAGATTGGGTGGTGTATCCTCATTTTGGTACGTATATTTTCAGGTTTTGCGTCCAATCTTTTAATGTCATTCAACTCCATTTAATAATTTGAAGCTGTATGTTATGATGGGTATAGAAAGTGATGATAGCCTTTCTATTATATTGGCCCCATAAGTTCGCTTAGTATTGTTGTTGTACGACACACCTAATTTACATAAGTGAGTACCGACCACATAAATATGGGTTGGTACCCCCGGGAAGACGGGGGAAAAAGTAAGAAGAGATCGAATCCAGAGGACTCTGCCTGACTGCGATTTTAGTCAACCCATTCTGCGGAACAGTCTTCCAAGAACATACCAAAACTAACTGTAAATATTGTGTACCTTTTTCCTTGTTTCAATACATTTGTTTACGTATTTTTGTATTTATGTATTATTATTATTCCATGTTTATCCAAGTTTCAACAGAGTATCAAACTCACTCTCTTATAATATTATTTTCGGATCTTTTCTTCATAATTGAATGTTATATTCCGTCTTATTCATTAATTCCTAATTATCTGTATGTACTATCTTTTGTCTAGTCTATTAATCTTGTTGATAAAAATTCTAAATCTAGTGTTTTCGTTATTTCATCGCCTTTGGAGTGTGGCTTTGGCACATTTGTCGATTCCGAACTCCAATCCTAATGTCCTCGCTTAATATTTTGACAAGGTTTTTTCTACTTGTTATCATCCTTGCAGAACGTTTTAAGATCATCACTATAACATAGGTGAATCAGTCTGTCATTCTGTGACTTGTATTCGTAGCTACTGTTGATCAGTTTGCAGCTGAGTGGCGCTAATGCAAGGCAGAAGAGTTGTGATGACAATGAATCTCCTTTGAATATCCTGCTTTTGATGTTGATTGGTCTCGATGTTAATTACCTGGTTGCATGTTCTGGTTTAGTGTCGTCCTCAGTTTTTCATGCATTGGGCCTCGTTGTGGGGGGCATACCTTGTATATTTATGCTCTTCTTTATCCGTGAAAGCGGTACACTGTCGAACGTCTCTCTGTAGTCGATCATGATATTGGCAGTTTCTTTCCTTGCTTTCATCTCTTCGGATTTTTACTTGTAGCCGTAACTTCCACTTCTATATCCCCTGTTCTGCTGAGAGTAGTAAATTATTTTCTCCAAGTTTTATGTCTTCTCAGTTATAATAGAAGCGAGGGATCTTGTACATCGTTAATTGGTAGGCCTATAGTTCTCAGGTTCTGCGTCTTTTCTGTTTTTGGAGGTAGGTATTTTACTCACCATATGTGAGCCTTTGGGGTACTTTTCTGGCTTTATGATTATTTCATTGTATGCCTATGCGAGGTTGGATGCTAGATAGTTCTTTGCTTCAAAAATCAAGCTATTCGATCTATTCCTTTTCTTGGTTTTGCAGATGGCGGCATTATTTCAATAATATTGATATCAATCCATTTTTCTTGCCTCTATATGTGCATTGTTCTGCTTATACTTAAGCCATGTAGATTTTTCATTGTGTATTTTTGCAGTTTTTCCACATCTTGTAACAGAACTCTTTGACTTCCTGGATGTTAGGTGGGTCATTTATTTCTATTTTATTTTTTTCCGATTCTCTCTATATAATTTCCTGCATCTTTATTGAAGGTTTACTTTCAGAAGAATCTCTTTTTTTTTTCATAACACCTGATACTCTGTCCTTTCACTTGGGAGTTCTTCTTTTTATCGTCTCTTTAAATTTTGGTAGGTCCAGCTTTATTTTTTTTTTGTTTGCTTTCGTCAAGGCTTCGTTTCAGTTGTCCCCTTTTTTTCTACTTTTAATTAAAGTGACGATTGTCCTTGCTCAGTTTATTTATTTTCGTGTTTTATTTTTTTTCTTTCAAGACTATTTTCTTTTCTTTTACGTTATATTTTCAATGTTTCACCTATTTCTTCTGCGATCATTACCGAATCCGCGTATATAAGATGATTAATTCCCCTGTCAGGTTCATTGGTCTTTCCATTTCGTTCTTTATTTTTTCCTAATTGCTTGGTTAGCGAGGTTTCATGGTCTCCTTCACTTGAAGGTTCTTTCTTACTCTTGAAAGACTCTAAAGACTTTTTCTTTTCATTCTCCCTTTATATTGGATGTTTGTTTTGTAATCTTCTTCATTTCTTCTCATATTCGTTATTATCCTCATCTTTTCTACTTGTGTACATCAGAGCGATTTTTACAACTGGTTCCTATTTGTTTCTCTGTATATGTCTCGTCTAGTTTTTTGGTATTTAGCCCCTCGATGTTAAAGGTTTAATCTATTTTTTGACGTTTTTTTCGGATGCTTTCGAGTTCTATGCGAGGTATTCTTTCTTCCTGATTATCGCCTGACATTGACGAGTTTTTTCATCGATGGTTCGTCTGTCTGAGGGATGTTTCTCTCGCCAGCATTACAGAAAGATTTGGTCGTTGTCCGATTTATCTTACCATGCTATCATTACTTCAATATAATCTTCCTATACTGTTATTTTATTTTATTTTTTGTGGGGGTCTTTTAATGAATATAGATGGCGTATGTTGGAGGGTCTCCTCAGTGTGGTTTCCTCTGGTTCTCGTTGTACTGAGTTTCTTCCTGATGCAGACTTTAGGTCCCAGTCCGATTCCTCTGGCATCTCTGTCTTTGTTGACCTGCCTGACGACCGGGCGATTAGCAATATTTTTCTTTTTGTGTGAGCTTTTACTTAGATTGTATTTATTCATACGTGTGCTGGGTTTGTGGGCGTCAGGCATATACATACTATAGTCTTCCAGCACTTTCAAGTGATCCCCTGGCCCTCCCCCTGTTATTTTTTTAAAAATTATTTTTACTACTGTTGAAACGACGATGAAACCGTCATTTATAAGTTTTGGAACCCAAGGAGACACAAAGTGCTTCATTGAGACTCAACATATCTTCAATTTTTTCAACGGAGTTTTCTTTTTCACCTTTTCTCGCTGATGTTCAATAATATGAGACTATATTTAATCTCACTGTTATTAAACGAATATATTTTATTCATAAGAGCAATTGATATATAGAAACTCATAATGTTTAAAGAAAAAGTTTATTATAAGTGTTTATTGTATAGCATGACGTATAAAATAAACATTGCATGTAAGAACTAATAAATAAATAAATAACAAAAGAATATTAAAAAAAAACAAATAAATATGTCACTATCACACAACCATCATCTACTACCCATTTATTATTATTACTATTATTGCATTTCACTGTGTTTCGCATTCTTCTTCCTATTATCAGTAAAGATGTAAGGTCTAATAATTTTTTCAATCCTATTCCCGACATCTCTTTGAAATTAAAATATTATTAAAATTCATTTTGCGACTTCATACTAATCAATGTGAAAAGTGTATAAAAATAAACAAATATATATATGTATAATTATTTATATATTATATACGCAAGGTACTTATTAGAAAGCGCTCAATATCAGAGATAGAAACTAACATATTTGGTTCGATAGATGTGAGTTTGTATTCTGGGTTTCGCTTTAGCGATCGTTAGTGGTTTGTCTGACGATCGCTAAAAGCGTGAAACCCTAACAGGTCACAAATCACATCTATATATATAAACGTTGCATTTATATATATATGTATATGGGTTTATCTCATGTACAATACCAATGCAACCCAAACATTATTTCCCACCATTGAAAAAAAAGACACAAGTTTATCCATAAATACCGATTTTAAAAATCTTTCTCATCATGATTCCATGAAGAGACCTACTAATATGTAATAAGTATTATTAAATTTATTATCAATTTTGTTGCTTTTGTTACTTGAATTTCTTTCATCGGCTAATATATCCACACACACATATATATATATATATATATATATATATACAAAACATACGCATATACAAGTACACACACATATAAAGACAGATACATACAGATTGCATGTCATTATCATCATTATTACTACAATTATTATTATTATTATTATTATTATTATTATTATTATTATTATTACCTTTGGTTTCTGGTGTATGTTCATTTCCTTCGGGTCCCAACAAGAGACGTAGAAGTCTGAAATGGCATTATGATTTCTTCCGCTGATACGTTTTTCTTAAAAGAAAAATTAAGTTAAACCAATATCACACATATTTTGCATCAATATAGACCGTCGTAAGCTTTGAGCTGGTCTTGTTAGTACAATTTGTCTAACTCTTTAAGGCAAGGGTTAACAGGACCTTTTTCTAATCAACCCAACTGCTCCAAATACAACTGGAATTATTGATGTCTTCATAGGCCACATTTTCAAGATTATTATTATTATTATTATTATTATTAATAATAATAATAATAATAATAATAATAATAATAATAATATATAACAGCTTCATTATTACTACTAAATAAGAATCTGTGTTTTCATTCATTTATTAAGACTAATTTTTCTTTCATGCAGGAAGAAAAAGCAAATGAAATTAAAACCAAAAACTACATGAAGTGATGAATCTAATCAAAATCTCATTAATTAATTTTTTTTCTTCACTGCCATGCAGTAAATACAAAAATGTATTTGAGTAGAAATTAGATGAAAGATTGATAAGAAATTACGAGTCTTTTCTAAGATCTTATCCAATTCGCCAACCAAAAATTGCCATCTCTTGATTTTTCTTTTATCCTTTCACCGGTTTTTGTTAATATCACTTAAGGTATATAACTAACGCAGATTATTGAACTGAATGTGACAAGGATCAAGTGACAGTAAGACAATTGAAAAATGTAAATACACACACGCACACACACACATATATCGAACTGAATGTGACAAAGGTCAAGTGGCAGTAAGATAATTGAAAATATATATATATATATATATATATATATATATATATATATATATATAGGCCAAATAAAGAAATTGGAAAATGAAATAATAATGATAATAATAAGCAAATGTTAATCATAATGGTAATATTTGTTGTTTCCTTATAAGGAAACATTTGGCATTCATTCTGTGAGCCGTGTTTATTTCTGTCGGTTAGAATTTTTAAAAAAAGCTTACTATTAATACAATGTTTTTGGAAAATAGGTTTCAATTGTTGTTCTTCGACAAAACCCGAAGGATTGAATCGTTCAACCATTCATCTGAGAATGTGGTTGTATACAGCTGACATTTTAGGTATTCCTAGTGACATTTATGGCGTCCATATGAATGGACCATCTGACGAGGCTATTTAAAACATGACGAGTTTTTGGTTTTGTATCAATATCCAGTTTTGGGGAAAACTATTCTATGATCAATTCACTTCACATTTCAATTCCAGTTCATGCTTTCTCTTTTGGGGGGAGTTTTAATTTGAGGACTCTTTCTTGAAACATTCGGTAGAAGGTGTTGCTTTTCTGTTCAGATCTATTCATATATTAATTATGAATAATTATGTACAAAATTTTCAGATATAATGTATCTGTAAACGACAATAGAATAAAGACAAAATTGAAATGCATTAATAAATTCCCCAGAAGATGAAACGCATTTGTCGTTATTCATGAAAAAACTGTCATCATCAATACATTGACCTCTTGAGAGAACTTATATCCGTTGTCTTCTGTAGGTAGATACATTTGAGATGTAGCAGGAAATACTTAAAAAGTATGAGTGTCCAGCTCTTCTAATCTATATTTGTAAATCGTAAGGCATAGTCTACGAATATTAAATCAACTGGCAGTTCTCATTTCCTCCTTGTACACCTGATGTGTTTTGAAATGTTTCGTATTGGGTTCTCGTCAGACAAGTAATATTTTGTGGAACAATAATGTACCTATATTAGATTGGAGGCATTCAGTGAATTTGGAACTTGGAAGGAGATTTTTTAATGAATGAGAAGTGTGTGTGTGTGTGTGTGTGTGTGTTTTATTGATGTAGTCATATGCTGTTGCGAGGTCGACATATCACGTATAAAATTTTCTGTTAGAGTGTTATGCTGGAGTTCCTTGCTGACATATATATTATCAATAGCCGAACTACCCGCTCCTCGCTGCGTGTCAAACATTATTTTCGTAAGAAAATGATGATTGATTTAAATCATCGTTATAATTTGTGGAGAAAATGTTGCATTTCAGTATTACTCAATGATCTTGCCGATGTGACCGCCATTTTCTAGATTTTTCCTTTTATATTTTGTATATGATTCATTCCGTTGTTCAAATTTAAATTTAATTTAAATCGAAATGAAAAAAAAAAAATCAGTGGTGGGGGTCTGTAACCATCCAGGGACGCTCTTTGATCCAAATGAAAAATACTTATTGAAGTACCCTGGATAATGTACTGTCAGGATATATATGTTAATGCGGGTTTCCAAAACCCAAGGTGAAGTTCGATAAAAAAACATTTTCGATTGCATAGCGAATTAATTTGTGATAAAAAACAGATTTTTTAGGAAAAAAAAACCAATGTAAATGCGAAAGGAGACGAACAATTGGTCTCAGACGCCATTTGCATAAATTTTGATTTTTTTCAGACACATACATACTTCTATGATAGTTTAAACAATTAGACAAATTTCCCCAGCTTCTATAGCGAAGAAAAACGACGACTTACCTCGTCAACGACAGAAAATGTGGCGAAAAAGAAAATTACTTAGCCCGTATTCCGCATGGCATGCTGAAGATGGAATATTTGAAATAAAAAAACAAGTTTGTCGCAGGAGTCGCTATAAAGGTATTTTGATATGCACAATACTGAACATTCTCTCCCAGCTGTCGGCGAATGGAAAAAATGCTCGGCGGATAAAAGCGGTTGGTGTTCTCAAATCGGGGAGAGAAAAGTCGGCTATTTTGTTGGAGAGTGATTTATTTTTCTGACTGGTTGCGTGCATTGTGATTTGTGAAATAGTACTTGCGAATCGAGTTTTCGGCATTTTCTTTCTGTCCCCGATGATTTATTCTCTGTGACGGGGAAATAATCTGCGATAAATATTTCCTTTGCAATCCCAGCTCGTTTACAGCTTCATACAGTTAAGAACATTGCTGGCAATGTCAGTGACATATATGTGTATCAACAATCATGATCTACTTTTGAAATTTCTGGATTTGAAAATTGGAGGCATCTCATAAAAAAAAAATAGGCATTCTCAATAATGATGATGTTGAAACGCCGCATCTTCTCAGATGAAGGCCGCCCTAATGACGTTCGCTCCCCCAGCTCGAACCTCTTTTCGTGCATGACCACGAATATGACTTTCCACCCCGACTACGGACTTGTAAGACTTGTTACACAAGTGACAGACAAACAATGTGCTTGCCACAACCTTGATGGATGCACACCGTTGTGTCTGATTTCTATGCACCGCTATGTGGCTTTTCAGTCCGGAGCTGGTTTGCATACCTTGTCACACAGCGTGCAGAGTGTGACACTCTGTGTCTGGGGGATGTCAAGAGTGATTTTTTCTTTATGTGACATCACAAGATTCATACAGCTAACCATTGAAAGAAGTATGCGCTGACAGAAATCACATGTCCAGCCCTTTATACCCTCGTCGAATCCATGGTTATTAATACATACATGCGTATATGCATGCGTATATACATGCATACTACTACTACTAATAGCAGTAATAATAATAATAATAATGATAATAATAATAATAATGATAATAATGATAATAATAATAATGATAATAATATTATGATATGAACATGGTATGAACATCGTCCAGCGCCGGTTACAGAAATAGAAGATGTCACCATTCTATGGGATTATACCATCCACACAGACAGAAAAAATTGAAGCAAATAGGCCGGACATTATTGTCAAAAACCAGAAAGAAAAAACTTGCCTACTAATTGATATGGCATCCCAGCGGATTGTAAATATAGCAACCAAGAATTTGAAAAACTATCAAAATACAAAGACCTGGAAATTGAAATAGAAAAAAAATGTGGAAATTGAAAAACAAGAATAATACCAGTGGTAATAGGTGCACTTGGAATTATAAAATGGAACAAAACAAACATTGAAAGAATCCCTGAAACCGCAGCTTAAGAGACATACAGAAAATTGTCTTATTAAGTACAGCACACACACTAAGGAGAACTTTGTCTATGTAACGCTAGCAACTTCATCGGAGATAAAAAAAAAAAAAAAAAATTAACATGAAATGTGGCCATAACAACACACCACGACCTGCCTTAGGTCTTTCCGCAGACTTGGTAGGTAATGTCCATAGCAGAAATAATAATAATAATAATAATGATAATAATAATAATAATAATAACGATAATAATAATAATAATAAATGATAATGATAATAATAATAATAATAATGATAATAATGATAATGATAATAATGATAATAATAATAATGATAATAAGAATAATGATAATAATAATGATAATAATAATGATAATAATGATAATAATAATAATAATGATAATAATAATAATAATAATAATAATGATAATAATAATAATAATGATAATAATGATAATGATAATAATGATAATGATAATAATGATAATAATAATAATAATGATAATAATAATAATGATAATAAGAATAATGATAATAATAATGATAATAATAACAAACCAGAAAGAAAAAACTTGCCTACTAATTGATATGGCTTGTCCAGCACTTGCCCCAAAATGAATATAAAAATCGTCACGATAGAGTGGGGGCAAAAACTTACACTGGACAATGTGCAAACACTTTGGAAAATGTAAGCAAACACTGGTATGAACATCGTCCAGCGCCGTTACAGAAATAGAAGATGTCACCATTCTATGGGATTATACCATCCACAGACAGAAAAATTGAAGCAAATAGGCCGGACATTATTGTCAAAAACCAGAAAGAAAAACTTGCCTACTAATTGATATGGCTTGTCCAGCGGATTGTAACATAGCAACCAAAGAATTTGAAAACTATCAAAATACAAAGACATGGAAATTGAAATAGAAAAAATGTGGAAATTGAAAACAAGAATAATACCAGTGGTAATTTTAGGTGCACTTGGAATTATAAAAAATAAACAAAACAACACATTGAAAGAATCCTGGAAACCCCAACTTAAAGAGACATACAGAAAATTGTCTTATTAAGTACAGCACACACACAAGGAGAACTTTGTCTATGTAACGCTAGCAACTTCATCGGAGATAAAAAAAAAAAAAAAAATTAAAAATGAAATGTCCATAACAACACACCACGACCTGCCTTACTAAGGATTCCCATATACTTGGTAGGTAGTGTGTCCATAAAATCAATGATGATGATAATAATAATGATAATGATAATAATAATAATAATAATAACGATAATAATGATAATAATAATGATAATAATAATAATAATAATGATAATAATGATAATAATAATAAATAATGATAATAATGATAATAATAATGATAATATAATAATAATGATAATAATAATAATAATGATAATAATAATAATGATAATAATAATGAAAAAATAATGATAATAATAATAATAAATAATGATAATAATAATAATGATGAAATAATGATAATAATAATAATAATGATAATAATAATAATAATAATAATAATAATAATAATAATAATGAATGAACAACTCCCAAAAATAAAAACCAACAAAGCAATAAACCCTCCCAAACTATTAAGCTCTATAATGCAGCACTCAAAAATTGATTCTGGATGAAGAAGACACTCATATAAATCTCAATGAAGCAATATATAATATCAAGATAATAGCAGCAACAAATAAACTGAACATCAAAGTAAAAAAGGCAGTCTCACAGACATGAAGATCCACCTTGGAAAGAAAAATAGAAAAAGAAATTGAACACCTTAGAAGTGAATTATCAGTACTCGATGAACTAGCAAGAGGAGTAAATGTAAGAACTAGAAAAGGCAGAAGAGTCGAAAGAAAATACAATATCAGGAATGAAAATGAAGTCCTATCAACTAAAAGAAAAAATAAAGCAAACAATACAACTGAAGGCTCAAAGAATAAGACGCTACGAGAAAAAGATCAAGATTCTATAGACAGAACAAGATCTTTCAAACCGATGCAAAGAAATTTTACAGGGAAATAGGTAAACAAAGAATTGAAGTGACAGTCCCCCTAAAATGGAAGAAGTTATACAGTTCTGGGGAAAATATGGGCTTTTTTAAAGAACACAACGAAGAGGCAGATTGGATTGCGCAAGAGTTAGAACGAATGAAAATAAAACCAGAACAGACATGGGCGGAATCACAGAAGAAGATGTTAAATGTGCACTGAAAAAGCACACAACTGGAAATCTCCAGGAATAGATAAAATTCCTAACTTCTGGCTATATTATTTAAATACAGCACAAAAAACACTCATAAAAGAACTTCAAGAAATGGTTACCGATCCAACTAAAATTCCTGCATGGATGACCAAAGGAGTTACCTTTCTTCTACCCAAAATAGTGACACAAATATTCCGAAAAACTATAGACCAATTACATGTCTTCCAACAACATACAAACTGTTAACATCTATTTTAACAAAACAGACATATTTCTTCTTGGAAAGAAATGACATACTACCACTTGAACAAAAAGGGTGCAAACGAGGGCTGCTACGGATGTAAAGACCAATTACTTATTAATAGGATGATCCTGGAAAACTGCTTCCGTGAAAAAAAAAAATCTTAGTATTGCCTGGATAGATTATCGTAAAGCATTCGATAGTGTACCACATTCCTGGATCTTAAAGTCTTTAAGTATGTACAAGGTATCACCCGTTATCATCAATTTCATCAAACAATGTATGTCGATATGGAAAAACTACACTTTACCTCAATCATAAAATGGAACCTATAAGTCTGGCGAAATAAACATCAATAGAGGAATATTTCAAGGTGACTCTTTGTCTCCTTTATTATTTTGCATATCACTTATAGCATTAACCAGCCAACTTAACAAGACAGAATGCGGTTACAAAATAGCTCAAAAGAAAATAAACCATCTATTTTACATGGATGACTTAAAATTGTATGCTAGGAATGACAATGAGCTGGAAGGTCTTCTGCAAACTGTAAAATGCTTCAGTGAAGACATCGGAATGAAATTCAATTTGGATAAATGTGCTAAAGCTACAGTTTTACGAGGATCGCTACAACAAACTTCCTCTATTAGTTTAGACCCTGCTGTAACAATAAAAGATTTAGAACAAGGAGAAGCTTATAAGTACCTAGGTGTAAATGAGAGTGAAGGAATTCACCATAAGAAAATGAAAAAGAAATAAAATTAAAGAGTACTATAGAAGGGTACGACTGGTATTAAAAACTGAATTGAATTCTCAGAACAGAATTATGGCCATTAATAACCTAGCCATCCCAGTGGTCCAATATAGTTTCAACATCTTGAACTGGACTCTAAATGACATCAGACAAATGGATTCTAAAACAAGAAAGCTTCTTTCTAAGTATAAGATGCATCATCCAAAGGCTGATGTAGACCGTCTATACATACCCCGTAAAAGAAGGTGGAAGAGGTCTTATTCAGCTAGAATTGTCATACAAAGACAACAACTATTGGCTTACTAACTTACATGGAAACAAATAAAAATGACTGGATGATAAAATTAGTGAAACAACATGAAAACAGAAAGAAAAATATTCAATAATAAAAGAAGGCAGTAAATACAAACAACATTTACATTTAGTAGATTCTGTAGTAAATCAAAACAGAAGCCAAGAACCAACTATTGCAGCAAAAGATATGAAAAAGAAAGCCAAGGATAAAGCCCTTGAACAGATGAAACAACGCTGGCAAGACAAACCTCTGCATGGCCAATATCCAGAACGTGCAAATAAAACCCAATGTTGATAAAGTTAATACTCATCGATGGTTACGAGCATCTGGATTAAAGTCTGAAACTGAAGGCTTTATTCTTGCAGCGCAAGACCAGAGTCTTTTCACTAGAATTTTCAGGCAAATATCATACATAATAATGTGGATCCAAAATGCAGGTTCTGTGACAAATACAAAGAAACAATAGACCATCTAATCTCAGGATGTTCTATACTTGCCCCAAATGAATATAAAAATCGTCACGATAGAGGGGGGCAATACTTACACTGGACAATGTGCAAACACTTTGGAAAATGTGTAAGCAAACACTGGTATGAACATCGGCCAGCGCCGGTTACAGAAATAGAAGATGTCACCATTCTATGGGATTATACCATCCACACAGACAGAAAAATTGAAGCAAATAGGCGGACATTATTGTCAAAAACCAGAAAGAAAAAAACTTGCCTACTAATTGATATGGGCTTGTCCAGCGGATTGTAACATAGCAACCAAGGAATTTGAAAAACTATCAAAATACAAAGACCTGAAATTGAAATAGAAAAAATGTGAAATTTGAAAACAAGAATAATACCAGTGGTAATAGGTGCACTTGGAATTATAAAAATGGAACAAAACAACACATTGAAAGAATCCCTGGAAACCCCAGCTTAAGAGACATACAGAAAATTGTCTTATTAAAGTACAGCACACACACTAAGGAGAACTTTGTCTATGTAACGCTAGCAACTTCATCGGAGATAAAAAAAAAAAAAAAAAAAATTAACATGAAATGTGGATATAACAACACACCACGACCTGCCTTAGGTCTTTCCGCAGACTTGGTAGGTAGTGTGTCCATAGCAGAAATCGAATGATGATGATGATAATAATAATAAATAATAATAATGATAATAATAACTTGTTGTTACTCGTGAAAATGTCACGGTAATTCCTATTTTAAATTTATGATGAATTTTAAGTTAATGATTGATATAAGCTCATGGCGACTTCTACGACAGTATTATATTATTATACGCGGAGAAATTACCTTTCTCCATTGTTAGATATTTGGGCTTAACAACAAGATATTGCATTTTTTTTTCCATTTCACAAACAGATTTTAAAGACTCCTTTTTTCCCATCTTTCTTTTATTTTATTACTGAAACCATGTATAGTCTTTGATATGTAATTTTTATTTATGAGTTTTGGCAGAGCGTAACGGTCGTGCGGACTATGGAAATAACGAAAGGAAGTACAATCACAATTATAATAAATAATACGCCTACCACAGCGGCAATGAACCTAAAAAAGAAGTAAAAAAACAAATGCAATGTACCAAATAAAGAAACGATAGCAAGTTAAACATGATTCTGGTCAATCCTTGTCAAACAAGCTGATGCAAGCTAACTTCATACCCAACTTCTAGTGCACGATTAAAAGCTGAATCAGAAGACTTCATTATTGTTGTACGCGACCAGTTCATGCTAAGCAGAAATCCCCGAGAAAACATACAGAAAATTCTGCTGATCTAAATGCAAATTCTGTGATGAATATCCAGAAAAAATGATAATCTTGTACCAGATTACACCCTATTGGCATTTAGGAATATGAAACTTGGCATGACAGTGCGAGCCAGTATCTCCACTGATCAATCTGCCAGTTTTGCAGGAAGGAAACACACGAAATTGGAAAGACCTGGTTAGAAGGACAGGGACTGTAACATTTTTATGGGACTTTGTAATAGAGATAGACAAATCAATCTGCGCTAATCGCTCTGATAGGATGATCGAACACCAAAAGCACAGAATCCACTTTCTTATTGACATGAAAATCATTGCAAATTGTAATGTATCTTTGAAGATCTTCAAAAAAAAACTATCAAAATACAAGGATCTTAAAGTGGAAATCCCAACAAATATTGCACATGAACACATCAATAATTCCATTTGTAGTTGGAGCCCTCGAATTGGCTGGAAAAGGTTTAGATAGACTGAGTGAACGGATAGCTGGTAAACCTTGCCTTAAAAAAAATTACAAAAAGCTGTAAAGCTTACATTTTATGAAGAGATTTCTCTATACAAAATGTGTGTGATCTTGTTTTTGTTTTTTTGCAAAAATGATCAGTTGAAAATATCATGAATTCATTTATGATCTTAAGTCACTGGTTGAGACCCGGGAGGAAAAGCTTATATAAAAGAAATCAAAGGAAATAATAATATTGTATATTATTAGGCAAATAGTCACAATCGAAGGATGTGGAGTATAATATTTAAAAAAAAAAAAATTCTGACATGACTGTCACCTCTCACAACTTTTTTTTCGAATGTTACTTTGCGAATGAATAGATTTGTTGTAGGGCTCCTGACAATTATTGAACACTTATGAGTTTAACCTAGCTAGGGATGTAAGGTCATGTTTTATAAGGTTTCTCAGCCGTTCCCTCACTAGGTGCCAGAGAATTCATTCCTCTTGTGGGTGTGAGATTTTCCTATTCATTAATGTGTTGGAAGACATGTATAACAGAATTCGTGTCTCTGTCAGTGATTTGACAAGATCTAGTAGCAAACTACCTGACTCATCCTTATTCCGTTCCTATTCAATTAGTCAGGAGGAAGTTCCACTCAAACAGTTTCTTTTCCAGAACTGTTGCATTTTGGAACCCGATTCTCGAGAAGAAGCTTCCCCTTTGCCTCTTCATGCATATGTTCAATCGTTATTTAGCCCAGATATTATCAAAATATGAACATCTTGCTCATTCTTTGTGCCTTCTTAAAACAGTCTCATTTTGTAACACTCTAAATTGAGTGGCACATAGGCCTTGCATTGGTTGAAGAATAGTAACAAAAATGGGCTTTTTTGTTTAGTTGTCTGCCACGATTAAGACTATATTATGGTTTTATTAAGAAATTTACTATTTAGAATGTGGGAATGTTTTTTAAGAATCAATTTTAACTCGGACTTTTGACAATTTGTTTTGGCAGTTAAATTAAGACGAAAAAAAGGATGTATCTAACGTTATCAATACTATGCTCCACTTGGTATAACTTTGCAACTCGAACGAAATTGATATTGTTATTAATGATACTTTTTTGCTATTAAACGGGAGACGGGATTCTGTACCAGTTTTTCTATAAATATTATTATTCTCTACCGTTAAAGATGATAAAAATAACTTCATCATTTCCACTTGTCTTGTTCTGTACAGAATTCTTCAGATGCAAATCTTTCTTTTATTCATTCTTTCCGTTTTTCTCTTAGTATTATTCTTTTTTCATTGTGTGTGCGTTTCGCCCCGTGGATTTCTTGTTAAATTTTCAATTCAATCACTCAGATCGATACTCTCCCTGTTAAGAACTCATTTCTCTCTTCCGAAAGTTCTAGAATAACTGGAAAGTTGCTGAATATATAAAGTATGAAAAAATGGATATCCGCATTTATGCATTATAAAGTGTATCTTTAAAATAAACGCTAGTAAATTAATAAACTCATGGACTGATGATGAAAAACAATTACGTATTTCATTCATTCTATTTATCAGTGGGGAACAATGATTGTAAAGGAAATGTTCTCATCCCAACCAGCTTCACAAAATCGGAATTTCAATGAGCAAACATTAGGATATTATTTATAGAATTGTATCAGATCGATAGATATTCAACAGCCACTTGGTATATGTTCTGGTAAACCCTCCTACAGAAGAATGGACCCTTCCTCCTCTCATAAATACAAACTGCGAGAGTCGGATAGGTGAAGAGTGAAGTGGAGTAGTAGACGCAGTGCTAATCTACTTATTACTAATACTATTGTTTCGTATATATCTTCAATATACTTTTTCAACCTACCTTCGTCTTCTGTGTTTTTCTTTCTGGCCCCTAAACAGGCCACAGCAGTATATATATTTTGCTCTTTTGCAAACGTGCAAAATGTAAATTATACAATAGAAAATTTTAAAAAAATCTGTCAATTGTATAATTACCAATAACAACACAGGCATAAAATCCAAACTTTAGATCAACAATGTAATTTATCATTTTTCTTGTTCGGGAAGTATTCATTGGTCATTGGTCACACGACATGCACTTTAAGGAGATTCTATCTCAACCCTGCAGTTTTCTTCAGGACGTAAGCGATCATGGTCCTCCATATGTTACTGTCCCTTGTAGCTCTAAATAATTTTTTTAACTTTTTGTTATTTCTCCCAAACCTTGTTCTAACATCCATTTATTCAAGATCCTCAATTATTCCCTCTGCCCATCTTTCCCTCAATCTATCCTCAGAGTATCTGATTTTCCAGGCCCTCCTTCCTCATTATTCGCACAGAAATTTAATCTGACTCTTCCTTCTCAGAAGCAGTTAAAACTCATACCAATATTCTCGGTCTCATGAGAAAAATGCTTACTGAAGCTATTCACATTTCAAAAAACGTCTAATTGTAAAAGAGAAATAAAGAAAATGGAAGCATTTTAAAGTTTTTTTGTTTTGTTTTGTTTTTGAAGCCAGAGCACAGTATTACTCGCATTTAAACAATATGGAATGTGATAGATGAGTACTGAAGACAGACGAGCATGGAATTACTACCGCTTCGATAAAAAACAGGTTACAATTAAACCCAGAAATCATACTAACAAAGAACCCCTTGAAAAAAATGAAGGAATTAGTCAAAATCAATTGGAATTATTGATTATTGATCACGACAGACACTTTCTGAAGAATCTTAGTCCTCTTAAAAGAAAATTGTAAGGACGTGTAAAAGCTTTGGAAAAAACTGAATAAATAACTTATACAATTTTTCTTGTCTGTAACATTCAATGAAGCATGTATAAGGTCAGTCAGTTATATACCATGCGTGATATACGCTTAGGCGATCATGTATCTTTTGATACATGACTGACGAGGCAGACTTTTTTCCGCAGTAGGTTGCCATTTCTTTCTACAGTAGACCGGTTGCCATCGAGACTGGGGGGAGAAGAAGAGGATTCATATCTTTTCCAAGTGTACTTGCACTTAAGTGAATGCAGTGGATTTGACTAGAATTCGAACTCGGGTCCCCGATTCGAGCCGCTTTGCATTACTCCACCGTGCGTCGTATGTATAAGGTAGGATTATTATATATATTCCCCACGACATTTATATATATATATATATATATATATATATATATATATATATATATATATATATATATATATATATATATATATATATATTTTGAAATGGACAAAGTCCGACAATTATTTTAAAACATGTTTATATTTATACATTCTTTTTATAGATACAAATAATTAAGTAAATGCTCTGTTTATAATAAACAGTATTAAACAACATTTACCGGCCTGAATGTCCGAGAAATTTTCGTCCTCCGACAGGATTCGGACCTGTATCCTAGACGGAACCGTCATTTAGCTTGACGTGCCTTTACCGATTTGGCCACAGAGGAACGTTCGGTTAGCAAGGTCGAATTGACGTCATTTGTTTACATTTGGTACGCCATGAGCAGATATGAATGTACGTGAGAGATTCATTGAAGATTGAAGTTAAAATACAGTAAATTTATAAATTTAATTTGATTTATTTTTGGCCACATTTCTCTTATATGAAGGTCATCCCGAATTTTAGCTACCAAGAAATTAATTCGTGAGCTTTAAAGGATAAAACCTAAAAATAGACATAATACGTCTAAATTGTTTAACCAAACATATTGAGTATATATATATATATATATATATATATATATATATATATATATATATATATATATATATATATATATATATATCAAAACGAAATTTGAAATAGGTAGTAGGCACGATTGCTAAGAATGTTATCAGAAAGAGCGATACAGATTCTAAAGGACGTGTACCTATTTTTCACAGACGACGGATAGGCCTTCGACAAAGTACGCCACAAGGTTCTGATGGAACTGCTTAGTGACCTTAATATTTTGGGGAGAGATATCAGAAAAATCAAGAACCTTTACTGGCAGCAAAGAGTATGCATACGCATAGGGAACGAGTTTAGTGAATATACAAAAATAGAAAGGGGCGTAAATCAAGGATCAGTGTTCTCACCCGACTTGTTCAACCTATACAGCGAGCCAATTCTGATTTAGCCTTGGCGGCCACAATCTTAATAACCTAACTGATAGCAGACAAGGAAAAGAAATTACAAAATCTCCTACAGAAGGTAGCGACGGAGACTGAGAAAAAGAGACTAAGCATAAAGTACAAAAAGACAGAATGCATGGCTGTCAGTAAGAGGAAGAGCCCGAAATACGATTTGCAGGTTGGGAACACTAGAATCAAGCAGAAAGTTGAATCATCTGGGAAGTGTTTTGACAGAGGACAGTAAATGCGACACTCTGATCCGTAGACATATTGGGATGGCCAAGAATACATTCCAAAAGATGGACAGAGTATTGTCTAACAGAAGGATTTCTCTATTAACAAAGAAAATAATACTGAGCTGTTACGTGTCATCCTTCCTACTTTACGGCTGCGAATTTTGGAAGATTTATTCAAAGATGAAGAAGAAATTCCTGGCGACGGAGAAGTGGTCCTACAAAAGAATTTTAAGGATAACAGACAGAGCGTGTGAGAAACGATGAGGTTTTAGAGATGATGCAATCAAGGAGAAGGCTTATACTTCAGGAAAGTATTCATTAGGAAAAAGGCAACTGAAGTTTCTGGGATATATAATGAGAAAGGAGTGCCTGGATAATCTGATACTCACGAGTCGAATAGAGAGACAATGGAAAACATCTCATGACATAACTAGAGGCCTTAAGCAAATGGATGACAGAACGTGGTATGGTGGCGGTAGAAGAGGGAAGGAACTTGTTGAGAGCTGAAAGGAAAAGAGGGAGGTAGAGAGCCATGATTGCCTACGTCCTGAAAGGACATGGCACATAAAAAGAAGAAGGCACTTGTGTGCTATGGAGACAGAATTAAATTAAATGTATTACTAAAAAGTATCAAATCGGTGTAAATAAGTTCCTTGTGATTATAAAACATGAAAATTTACTCACGGCACTCTCGCACCAAAATTTATCTTCTGCCCGAACAAAGTCGGTCGATGAAGCTTGGAGCCATCATCAGGGGGTTAAAGTCGGTCGATGAAACTTGGAGCCGTCGTCAGAGAGTTAAAGTCGTTCGATGAAGCTTGGAGCCATCATCAGGGGGTTTAAGTCGGTCGATGAAGATTGTAGCCATCATCAGGGGGTTAAAGTCGGTCGATGAAGCTTGGAGCCATCATCAGGGGGTTAAAGTCGGTCGATGAAGCTTGGAGCCATCATCAGGGGGTTAAAGTCGGTCGATGAAGCTTGGAGCCATCATCAGGGGGTTAAAGTCGGTCGATGAAGCTTTGTGACATCATGAGGGGGTTAAAGACGGTTGATGAAGCTTGGAGCCATCATCAGGGGGTTAAAGTCCGTCGATGAAGCTTGGAGCCATCATCAGGGGGTTAAAGTCCGACGATGAAGCTTGGAGCCATCATCAGGAGGTTAAAGTCCGTCGATGATGCTTGGTGACATCATCAGGGGGTTAAAGTCGGTCGATGAAGCTTGGAGTCATCATCAGTGGGTTAAAGTCAGTCGATGAAGCTTGGAGCCATCATCAGGGGATTAAAGACAGTCGATGAAACTTGAAGCCATTATCAGGCGGTTAGAGTCGGTCGATGAAGATTGGAGCCATCATCAGGCGGTAAAACTCGGTCGATGAAGCTTGGAGCCATCATCAGGCGGTAAAACTGGGTCGATGAAGCTTGGAGCCATCATCATGGGGTTAAAGTCCGTCGATGAAGGTTGGAGCCATCATCAGGGGGTTTGAGACGGTCGATGACGCTTGGAGCCATCATCAGGGGGTTAAAGTCGGTCGATGAAGTTTGGAGCGATCGTCAGTGGGTTTAAGTCGGTCGATGAAGCTTGGAGACATCATCAGGGGGTTAAAGTCGGTCGATGAAGCTTGGATTCATCATAAGGTCGATGAAGTTAAATCGGTCGATGAAGCTTGGAGCCATCTTCAGGCGGTTAAAGTCGATCGATGAAGCTTGGGGCCATCATCAGGTGGTTATAGTCGGTCGATGAAGCCTGGTGCCATCATCGGGGGATTTAAGTCGGTCGATGAAGCTTGGTGACATCATCAGGGGGTTAAAGTCGGTCGATGAAGGTTGGTGACATCATCAGGGGGTTAAAGTCGGTCGATGAAGCTTGGAGCCATCATCAGGGGTTTAAAGTCCGTCGATGAAGCATGGAGCCATCATCAGGGGATTAAAGTCGGTCGATGAAGCTTGGTGACATCATCAGGGGTTAAAGTCATTCGATGAAGCTTGGAGCCATCATCAGGGTTAAAACTGGGTCGATGAAGCTTGGAGCCATCATCATGTGGGTGAAAGTCGGTCGATGAAATCAGGGGTGACATCATCAGGGGTTAAAGTGGGTCGATGACGCTTGGAGACATCATCAGGGGGTTAAAGTCGGTCGATGAAGTTTGGAGCGATCGTCAGTGGGTTTAAGTCGGTCGATGAAGCTGGGAACCATTATCAGGGGTTTAAAGTCGGTCGATGAAGCTTGGAACCATCATCAGGGGATTAAAGTCGGTCGATGAAGCTTGGAGTCATCATCAGGGGATTAAAGTCGGTCGATGAAGCTTGGAGCGATCATCAGGATGTTAAAGTCGGTAGATGAAGCTTGGAGCCATCATCAGGGGGTTAAGTCGGTCGATGAATCTTGGTTGATGATGCTTGGAGCCATCATCAGGGGTTAAAGACCGTCGATGAAGCTTGGAGCCATCATCAGGGGGTTAAAGTCGATTGATGAAGCATGGATCCATCATCAGGGGTTAAAGTCGGTCGATGTCGATGATCATCCGGGGTTTAAGTGCGATGAAGCTTGCCGCCATCATCAGGGGGTTAAAGTCGGTCGATGAAGCTTGGAGCCATCATCAGGGGTTTGAAAGCCATCGGTTAAAGTCGGTCGATGAATCTTGGAGCCATCATCAGGGGGTGTCGGTCGTTGAAGTCCATCCTCACGGGGCTAAAGTCGGTCGATGAAGAGCCATCATCAGGGTTTTTAAGTCGGTCGATGAAGTCATCGATGAAGCTTGGAGCCATCTTCAGGGGTTTAAAGTCGATCGATGAAGCTTGGAGCCATCATCAGGGGTTAAGTTGGTCGATGAAGCTTGAGCCATCATCAGGGGTTTAAGTCGGTCGATGAAGAACATCATCAGGGGGTCGAGGTCGATGAAGGTTGCGACATCATCAGGCGGTTAAAGTCGGTCGATGAAGATTGGAGCCACATTTTAAAGTCATCGATGAAGGGTTAAAGTTAAAGTCGGTCGATGAAGCTTGGGGTTAAAGTCGATCGATGAAGCATCATCAGGGGGTTAAAGTCGATCGATGAAGCTTGGAGCCATCATCAGGTGGTTAAAGTCGGTCGATGAAGCTTGGTTATCATCGGGGATTTAAAGTCGGTCGATGAAGCTTGGAGACATCATCAGGGGGTTAAAGTCGGTCGATGAAGGTTGGTGCCATCATCAGGGTTTAAAGTCCGTCGATGCAGCTTGGAGCCATCATCAGGGGTTAAAGTCCGTCGATGAAGCATGGAGACATCATCAGGGGTTAAAGTCGGTCGATGAAGCTTGGTGACATAATCAGGGGGTTAAAGTCGATCGATGAAGGTTGGAGCCATCATCAGGGGTTAAAGTCATCGATGAAGCTTGGAGCCATCATCAGGGGTTTAAGTCGGTCGATGAAGCTTGAACAATCAGTCGGTCGATGAAAGCCATATGGGGGGGTTTAAGACGATGAAGCTTGGGGGTTTAAAGTCGGTCGATGAAGTTTGGAGCCATCATCAGGGGGTTAAAGTCGGTCGATGAAGTTTGGAGCCATCATCCGGGGTTTAAAAAGATGAAGCTTGGAGCCATCGATGAAACTTGGAGCCATCATCAGCCGGTTGGAAAACATCAGGGTTTTAAGTTGGTCGATGAAACTTGGAGCCATCATCAGGCGGTTAAAGTCGGTCGATGAAGCTTGGAGATCATCACTAAAGTCGTTATGAAGTTGAAACATCATCAGGGTCGATGAAGCTTGGAGCCATCATCAGGGGGGTTAAAGATCGATGAAGCTCATCAGGGTTTTAAAGTCGATCGATGAAGCTTGGTTATATCATCAGGGTTTAAGTCGGTCGATGACGCTTGGAGCCATCATCAGGGGTTTAATCGGTCGATGAAGTTTGGAACGATCGTCGGTCGGAAGGTTTAAAGTCGGTCGATGAAGCTGGAACCATTATCAGGGGTTTAAAGTCGGTCGATGAAGCTTGGAGCCATCATCAGGATGTTTAAAGTCGGTCGATGAAGCTTGAGCCATCATCAGGATTTAAAGTCGGTCGATGAAGCTTGGAGCGATCATCAGGATGTTAAAGTCGGTCGATGAAGCTTGGAGCCATCATCAGGGGTTAAAGTCGGTTGATGATGCTTGGAGCCATCATCAGGGGGTTAAAGACCGTCGATGAAGCTTGGAGCCATCATCAGGGGGTTAAATTCGATTGATGAAGCATGAAGCCATCATCAGGGGGTTAAAGTCGGTCGATGAAGCTTGGTGCCATCATCCGGGGGTTTAAGTCGGTCGATGAAGCTTAGAGCCATCATCAGGGGTTAAAATCGGTCGATGAAACTTAGAGCCATCATCAGGGTGTTTAAGTCGGACGACGAAGTCGGTTGAACCATCATCAGGGGTTGAAATCGGTCGATGAAGTTTGCTGACATCATCAGGGGTTTAAAGTCGGTCGATGAAGATTGAGATATCATCAGGGGTTAAAGTCGATGTCGATGAAGACATCATCAGGATGAAGCCATATCATCATCAGGTTAAAGTCGATTGAAACGATGAAGCGGTTGGAGTCATCATCAGGGGTTAAAGTCGGTCGATGAAAATTGGAGCCATCATAAGGGGATTAAAGTCGGTCGATGAAAATTGGAGCCATCATAAGGGGTTAAAGTCGGTCGATGAAGCTTGGAGCCATCATCAGGTGGTTAAAGCCGGTCGATGAAGCTTGAAACAATCATCAGGGTTTAAAGTCAGCCGATGAAGCTTGGAGCCATCATCAGGGTGTTAAAGTGGGTCGATGAAGCTTGGAGCCATCATCAGGGGGTTAAAGTCGATCGATGAAGCTTGGAGCCATCATCAGGGGGTTTAAGGGGGTCGATGACGCTTGGAGCCATCATCAGGGTGTTAAAGTCGATTGATGAAGCTTGGAGCAATCATCAGTGGGTTAAAGTCGGTCGATGAAGCTGGGAGCCATCATCAGAGGTTTAAAGTCGGTCGATGAAGCTTGGAGTCATCATCAGGGGATTAAAGTCTGTCGATGAAGCTTGGAGTCATCATCAGGAGGTTAAAGTCATTCGATGAAGGTTGGAGCCATCATCAGGGTGTTAAAGTCGGTCGATGAAGCTTGGAGCCATCATCCGGGGGTTTAAGTCGGTCGATGAAGCTTGGAGCCATCATCAGGGTGTTAAAGTCGGTCGATGAAGCTTAGAGCCATCATCAGGGTGTTTAAGTCGGTCGACAAAGCTTGGAGCCATCATCAGGGGGTTAAAGTCGGTCGATGAAGCTTGGTTACATCATCAGGGGGTTAAAGTCGGTCGATGAAATTGGAGACATCATCAGGTGTTTAAGTCCATCGATGATGCTTGGAGCCATCATCAGGGGGTTAAAGTCGGTCGATGAAGCTTGGAGCCATCATCAGGGTTTTAAAGTCGATCGATGAAGTTTGAAGCAAACATCATCAGGGGTTATAGTCGGTCGATGAAGCTTGGAGCCATCATCGGGGGATTATGGGATTTAGTCGGTCGATGAAGCTTGGTGACATAATCAGGGAGTTAAAGTCGATCGATGAAGGTTGTTGACATCATCAGGGGGTTAAAGTCGCTCGATGAAACTTGGAGCCATCATCAGGGGGTTAAAGTCGATCGATGAATCTTGGAGCCATCATCAGGGGGTTAAAGTCGGTCGATGATGCTTGCAGCCATCATCAGGGGGTTAAAGACCGTCGATGAAGCTTGGAGCCATCATCAGGGGGTTAAAGTCGATTGATGAAGCTTGGATCCATCATCAGTGGGTTAAAGTCGGTCGATGAAGCTTGGAGCCATCATCCGGGTTTTAAGTCGGTCGGTGAAGCTTGGTGACATCATCAGGGGGTTAAAGTCGGTCGATGAAGCTTGGAGATATCATCAGGGGATTAAAATAGGTCGATGAAGCCTGGAGCCATCATCAGGGGGTTAAAGTCGGTCGATGAAGCTTGGAGCAATCATCAGGGGGTTAAAGTCGGTCGTTGAAGCTGGGATCCATCCTCAGGGGGCTAAAGTCGGTCGATGAAGCTTAGAACCATCATCAGGGTTTTTAAGTCGGTCGATGAAGCTTGGAACCATCATCAAGGGGTTAAATCGGTCGATGAAGCTTGGAGCCATCTTCAGGGTTTTAAAGTCGATCGATGAAGCTTGGAGCCATCATCGGGGGGTTAAAGTCGGTCGATGATGCTTGCAGCCATCATCAGGGGGTTAAAGACCGTCGATGAAGCTTGGAGCCATCATCAGGGAGGTAAAGTCGATTGATGAAGCTTGGATCCATCATCAGTGGGTTAAAGTCGGTCGATGAAGCGATGAAGCTTGAGCCATCATCCGGGGGTTTTAGTCGGTCGATGAAGGTCGATGAAGTTTGGAACCATCATCAAGGGGTTAAATCGGTCGATGAAGCTTGGAGCCATCTTCAGGGGGTTAAAGTCGATCGATGAAGCTTGGAGCCATCATCGGGGGGTTTAAGTCGGTCGATGAAGCTTGGTAACATCATCAGGGGGTTAAAGTCGGTCGATGAAGGTTGCTGACATCATCAGGCGGTTAAAGTCGGTCGATGAAGATTGGAGCCATCTTCAGGGTTTTAAAGTCGATCGATGAAGCTTGGAGCCATCATCAGGGTGTTATAGTTGGTCGATGAAGCTTGGTAACATCATCAGGGGGTTAAGTCGGTCGATGAAGCTTGGTAACATCATCAGGGGGTTAAAGTCGGTCGATGAAGGTTGCTGACATCATCAGGGGGTTAAAGTCAGTCGATGAAGCTTGGAGCCATCATCAGGGGGTTAAAGTTGGTCGATGAAGCTTGGAGCCATCATCAGGAGGTTAAAGTCGTTCGATGAAGCTTGGAGCCATCATCAGGATGTTAAAGTCGGTCGATGAAGCTTGGAGCCATCATCAGGGGTTTAAAGTCCGTCGATGAAACTTGGAGCCATCATCAGGTGGTTAAAGTCGGTCGATGAAGCTTGGTGACATCATCAGGGGGTTTAAGTCGGTCGATGAAGCTTGGTGACATAATCAGGGGGTTAAAGTCGATCGATGAAGGTTGGTGACATCATCAGGGGGTTAAAGTCGGTCGATGAAGCTTGGAGCCATCATCAGGGTGTTATAGTTGGTCGAGTAAGCTTGGAGCCATCATCGGGGGGTTTAAGTCGGTCGATGAAGCTTGGTAACATCATCAGGGGGTTATAGTCGGTCGATGAAGCTTGGAGCCATCATCGGGGGATTTAAGTCGGTCGATGAAGCTTGGTGAAATAATCAGGGTGTTAAAGTCGGTCGATGAAGCTTAGAGGCATAATCAGGGGGTTTAAGTCGGTCGACGAAGCTTGGAGCCATCATCATGGGGTTAAAGTCGGTCGATGATTCTTGGTGACATCATCAGGGGGTTAAAGTCGGTCGATGAAGCTTGGAGCCATCATCAGGGGTTTAAAATGGGTCGATGAAGCCTGGAGCCATCATCAGGGGGTTAAAGTCGGTCGATGAAGCTTGGAGCAATCATCAGGGGTTAAAGTCGGTCGATGAAGGGAGGTTAAAGTCAGGGGTTAAAGCAGGGAGCCATCCTCACGGGGCTAAAGTCGTTCGATGAAGCTTAGAACCATCATCAGGGTTTTTAAGTTGGTCGATGAAGCTTGGAGCCATCATCAGGGGGTTAAATCGGTCGATGAAGCTTGGAGCCATCTTCAGGGTTTTAAAGTCGATCGATGAAGCTTGGAGCCATCATCAGGGTGTTATAGTTGGTCGATGAAGCTTGGAGCCATCATCGAGGGGTTTAAGTCGGTCGATGAAGCTTGGTAACATCATCAGGGGGTTAAAGTCGGTCGATGAAGGTTGCTGATATCATCAGGCGGTTAAAGTCGGTCGATGAAGCTTGGAGCCATCATCAGGATGTTAAAGTCGGTCGATGAAGCTTGGAGCAATCATCAGGGGTTTAAAGTCCGTCGATGAAGCTTGGAGCCATCATCAGGGGGTTAAAGTCGGTCGATGAAGCTTGGTGACATCATCAGGGGGCTTAAGTCGGTCGATGAAGCTTGGAGCCATCATCAGGGGGTTTAAGTCGATCGATGAAGCTTGGTGACATCATCAGGGGTTAAAGTCGGTCGATGAAGCTTGGAGCCATCATCAGGGGGTTACAGTCGGTCGATGAAGCTTGGAGCCATCATTAGGGGGTTAAAGTCGGTCGATGAAGCTTGGAGCAATCATCAGGGTGTTAAATCGGTCAATGAAACTTGGAGCCATCATCAGGGGATTAAAGTCGGTCGATGAAGTTTGGAGACATAATCAGGGGGTTTAAGTCGGTCGATGAACCTTGGTGACATCATCAGAGGGTTAAAATCGGTCGATGAAGTTTGGAGACATCATCAGGGGGTTAAAGTGGGTCGATGAAGCTTGGTGACATCATTAGGGGGTTAAAGTCGGTCGATGAAGCTTGGAGCCATCATCAGGGGGTTAAATCTGTCGATGAAACCATTGGAGGTTAAAGCCATCATCATCAGGGGTTAAAGTCGATGAAGCTTGGAGCGGTCGATGATGCTTGGAGCCATCATCAGGGGGTTTAAGTCGGTCGATGAATCTTGGTGACATCATCAGGGGTTTAAAGTCGATCGATGAAGCTTGGTGACATCATCAGGGGGTTACAGTGGGTCGATGAAGCTTGGAGCCATCATCAGGGTGTTAAAGTCGGCTGATTGAGCTTGGAGCCATCATCAGGGTGTTAAAGACATCAGGGTCGATGAAGCTTGGTGCCATCATCAGGGGTTAAAGTCGATTGATGAAGCTTGGAGGTCGGAGAAATCATCAGGAGCCTTCATCAGTCGGTCGATGTCGATGATCATCTAGGAGCCATCATCATCAGGGGTTAAATCGTTCGATGAAGCTTGAAGCCATCATCAGGGGGTTAAAGTCGGTCGATGAAGCTTGGAGCCATCATCAGGGGGTTAAAGTCGGTCGATGAAACTTGGAGCCATCATCAGGGCGTTAAATGTCGATGAATCTTGGAGCCATCATCAGGGGCTTAAAGTCGGCCGATGAAACTTGGAGCCATCATCAGGGTGTTAAAGTGGGTCGATGAATGCTTGGAGCCATCATCAGGGGGATAAAGTCGATCGATGAAGCTTGGAACCATCATCAGGGGGTTAAAGTCGGTCGATGAAGCTGGGAGCCATCATCAGAGGTTTAAAGTCTGTCGATGAAGCTTGGAGTCATCATCAGGAGGTTAAAGTCTTTCGATGAAGCTTGGAGCCATCATCAGGAGGTTAAAGTCGGTCGATGAAGCTTGGAGCCATCATCAGGGGGTTAAATGTCGATGAAGCTTGGAGCCATCATCAGTGGGTTAAAGTCGGTCGATGAAGCTTCGAGGCATCATCAGGGGGTTAAAGTCGGTCGATGAAGCTTGGAACCATCATCAAGGGGTTAAAGTCGGTCGATGAAGCTTGGAGCCATCATTAGGGGGTTAAAGTCGTTCGATGAAGCTTGGAGCAGTCATCAGGGTGTTAAATCGGTCGATGAAACTTGGAGCCATCATCATGGGATTAAAGTCGGTCGATGAAGCTTGGAGACATAATCAGGGGGCTTAAGTCGGTCGATGAAGCTTGGTGACATCATCAGGGGATTAAAGTCGGACGATGAAACTTGGTGACATCATCAATGGCTTAAAGTCGGTCGATGAAGTTTGGAGCCATCATCAGGGGGTTAAAGTGGGTCGATGAAGCTTGGTTACATCATTAGGGGGTTAAAGTCGGTCGATGAAGCTTGGAGCCTTCATCAAGGGGTTAAAGTCGGTCGATGAAGCTTGGCGCCATCATCAGGGGATTTAAGTCGGTCGATGAATCTTGGTGACATCATCAGGGGTTTAAAGCCGGTCGAACAAGCTTGGTGACATCATCAGGGGGTTACAGTCGGTCGATGAATCTTGAAGCCATCATCAGGGGGTTAAAGTCGGTCGATGAAACTTGGAGACATCATCAGAATCTTGGTTAAATTAAGTCGATCGATGAAGCTTGGAGCCATCATCACAGTGTTAAAGATTGATGAAGCGATTGATGAAAAGTCTTGGAGCCATCATCAGGGGGTTAGTCGGTCGATGAAGCTAGGAGCCATCATCAGGGGATTAAAGTCGTTCGATGAAGCTTGGAGCCATCTTCAGGGGGTTAAAGTCGGTCGATGGAGCTTGGAGCCATCATCAGGGGGTTAAAGCCGGTCGATGAAGCTTGGAGCCATCATCAGGGGGGTTATGAAGTCATCATCAGGTTAGATGGGTTACAGATGAATCTTGAAGCCATCATCAGGGGTTAAAGTCGGTCGAGGCATCATCAGGGGTTAAAAGTCGGTCGATGAAGCCGCTTGGAGCCATCATCTGGGGATTAAAGTCGGTCGATGAAGCTTGGAGCCATCATCAAGGGGTTAAATTCGGTCGATGAAGCTTGGAGCCATCATCAGGTGGTTAAAATCGGTCGATGAAACTTGGAGCCATCATCAGGGGGTTAAAGTTGATCGATGAAGCTTGGAGCCATCATCAGGGGGTTTTATCGGTCGATGAAGCTTGGAGCCATCATCAGGGGTTTAAAGTCGTTTGATGAAGCTTTGAGCCATCATCAGGGGGTTAAAGTCGGTCGATGAAGCTTGGAGCCATCATCAGGGGGTTAAAGTCGGTCGATGAAGCTTGGAGCCATCATCAGGGGTTTCAAGTCGGTCGATGAATCTTGGAACCGTCATCAGCGTGTTAAAACAACTGTATGTAAGTTCTCATATGAATATAAGTTTTTGAAGGTGTTTTTGTAGTTCATGTATTTCATCTATGTCTTTGACTAAATTATTTTCCAAATTTGTCATTTAAAAATTGATCAATTTTAGTCCAAGGACACCAGCCTTTTTATGTGCATGTATATGTCATCCATATTCATAGACAACAACTCCCTGAAGATGGCCTCAGATGAGAGTGAAAGTATTTTATAATATAAAAAGTATCTCAAAGAAAATTTTGGTATTTTTCTTAATCAATTTTCTAATGCTACCGAGGAATTAATCCGTGAACTTAAAAGTATCACTAATCGACATGATACCTCTAAATCATTAAACTACACACACACACACACACACACACACACACACACACGTTAAGGTTAAGAATCACACAGTGAACAATTGAGAGCAAATGTAAAATATGTAAGAGTAGATTGTAGTATTTTTTACTTTAAAGCCTCTCTCAAGATCTTTAGCTGAGTTTCGTACTAAATTCATCCCAATATTCAAAATGATTTATTGTCATACTAAAGGTTGTTTCGTAATTTTCTGGTAATATTTGATTCCTACCAGTGTATATTTAACTGAAAATGCCTCCAAAGAAGCAGCTTTCAGAGATTAAAAGGGCACAAATAGTTGCTTTATCTGGTGAAGGATATTCTCAGGTAGAAATTGCCAGGAAGATGGAATGTTCAAGGAAGTGGTTTCAAACAACGATTAAAAGGTACAAGGAATCAAAGTCTTTCAAAAAAAGAAAAGGAAAAGGCCGTAAAAAGTCTACAACCGCCAGGGAAGACATATCTTTGAAAAGAACATCCCTTGCAGATAGGAGGAAAAGTTCTTCAGACCTTGCTGCTGAACTTAGGGAGGATGCAAACAAAAACATATCAGCTCGAAAAGTGAGAAAAAGGTTATTAGAAGTGGGATTAAAAGGATGCAAAGCCAGGAAGAAGCCATACTTGTCTCAGGCCAACAAGAAAAAATGACTGGAATTGAAGCAAAATTGTTTGGTCTGACGAAAGTAACTTTGAGGTAAGTTAACAGCTTCTATTTCCTAAACTTTGGATGTAATAATTGAAATTTTTATGTGAATACACATCCATAACATTTATTCAAAAATTGTAACAAATTCTTTTTTTTCATCAGATTTTTGGCACCCCTGGAGCAGTTTATGTTCGCCGTAGGGAAGGAGAGGCATTTCATCCTGATTGTGTGGTTTCAACTGTAAAATTTGGAGGAGGAAGCGTAATGGTTTGGGGCAGCATGGCTTCTTCAGGCACTGGAATGTTGTACACATGTGAGGGCAGAATGAACTCCACAATTTATACTAACATGCTGGACCATACGTCAAAAGTTTCAATCAGTTGGTTTGAGAAAAAAGGGATTACAGTGATGAAGTGGCCCCCTCAATCCCCAGACCTAAATCCCATTGAAACTTTGTGGTCCCATTTAGGGAAAAGAGTGAGAATGCATAAATGTTCATCAAAAAAAGAATTAGAGGCCAAACTTCATGAAGAGTGGCAGAAAATAGATCCTACCACCTGCAACAACTTAGTCAATAATCTGCAAAAATGAATAAAAGCTGTTATAAAGGCAAAAGGAGGACATACCAAATATTGATTGTTGTTATTAATGTTTACTCCACTATTCTTAACCTTTAAATATATATAAGTTTGAATCATAATTTCGATTTTTCATTGGTGCTCCATAATTTTGGCCAAGGCTGTATATATATATATATATATATCGTGTAACCCGGATATAAGAGAGTTGTCGGGACCGGAGAAGAAGTCTCTCATATCCGGGTCTCTCTTATATCCGGGTTTGGTCTATTTTGTTTAGGTAAGTATGGGCTCTAATTTGGGACCAGAGATCAATCTCTCTTATATCCGGGTTTCTTATATCCGGATCTCATATATCCAGGTTACACTGTATATATATATATATATATATATATATATATATATATATATTCTTCTCTCTCTCCAGCTATGGGTAAATAGCAGGACAGACTGGGTTCTATAGCCTTGGATGGCAACTGGTCTAGGAGAAGGACAACTCTGAATTCAAAACCTGCGGTAGATCGTTTGGGCACCTTGTGACATGTAGTGCACCAGGTCTCTGTATTTGGCCCTTCAAAAAGGCTGGATGGTTCTGCATAAAACCTTCACCACTATAATCGAATCATATGTGCTGTTGTCGGGCGGTCAGATTCCTAAGAACTGATCTGCTTGACACTCATACGTCGAATTCGACGGGAGAGTCGAATATATATATATATATATATATATATATATATATATATATATAGGTAATAGTAATATTAGGCATTTCCTTATGTGGAAAACTTAGACATTCATTTACCGAGCAGTCAATAATATCGTTCTCTTCAAACACGTTTTTAAGAAAATATGTTTTTAAGTCAAGTCAATTTTAACTCTCCTTCCAGTATTGATGGGGATTCCACCTTGATTATATTAATACACATACACACACATAGCACTTAGATACGCACATACATACATACATACATACATCCACACCCTTGCAGAAATTACCAATGGCAATATTCACAACTGAACGATGAACGAATATCGGAGAATTTTATGTTGGATTTAACCAATCCGTCAGTGGCGCCAACGGAGGGCATTGCCCACACTTCCATGTCAGTAAACCGGCATCGGATTTCATGATTTGTTGATTGATTCAACGTTTTGCGCAATATGGCTCAGTAATTGACTTAACCTGATGTAGAAGCCCACACACCGTCCATGCGAAAATCAATTGTTAACATGTGCGAGACTCTTGTACAAGAGCCAGAAACATCGATTCGCAAACTATCTGACCAGTTGAAAATGTCTTGGATGTCGTTGCATCGCATAATTACAAGCGATTTGCACTTGTACCCATACTGAGTGCTTTTGGTATAAAAGTTTTGGGTTATGAATAATCGATAATCCCTTAAATTACGTGATTTAAAATCAGGGTTTGGATAATGAAGGTAACGAATTTGTCCATAAGCTGATTATGAGTGACCAAGTTCATTTTCATTTAAACGGCTTTGTTAATAAACAGAACTTTCCGGATGTATAGATTAGAGAATCGTAAGAATATTCCTCTAAGGGGACTTGCATCCTCTCAAATGAATAGCCTTTTTTAGTCGGTCTTTCGACGTGATATACGTTGAAACACCGATTCTCGTCCTATAACCAAAGTTAAGCAACGTTGTGCCTTGCCAGTACATGGATGGGTAAACGTTTGGCAATATCAGATGTCAGCTTGTGGGTACGTGTGGTATACTGTATAATGGCTCAGAATGAGAAATAGGATAGCCGTTTTCGAATTCCGGTCGGGTTCGTTATATTCATATATGAGCGGATACCCTTCCGTAATCATGAATCGAAAAGGAACGTGATCGCTCAAGTGTATCATATCCATGCCTACCAACACGCACTGCGCCATTGTGGTATCTTAATTCGCCATTCCTTCTATAAATTTTTGGATGGCTTACGCCCACCAAAAGACTTTCATACTACTAAGAAGAAGAAGAAGAAATATAATCTGGTGTGGAGTAAAATAAAAATAAAAGATTATTAGACCTTATATACTTTTTTAAGAAATGACAATGCAGTGACAATCACTATTGAAAATTATAGCGCCAGTAGTGCAGAACAGACTTACGAAGTGGTTTCCACAACATGCAGCCACTGTGTACACTGATCGGCCAATGATGGAGCTTCTATGACAAACCTTTTGTAACCGGACCATTTGACGAAATTTTGAAATGATATGGGCCCCTGATCTGAATCTTCTTGATTTTTTTTTTTTAGGCGCGTGTTTACATTCATAAACCACAGACAATTGTGCAGCATAATGATAGAATCTATGCAGAATTTTGAAGGGTGCATCCAGAGTTATTAACCCTCTTACTGAGAATCTTATCAAAGGATCCCGTCTGTGCAGGATCCAAAATGGCAGTATTTCCCGTATGCTAAGACGTTCGATGGAGTGAGACAGAACCGAGGATTAGATAAGGTACTTTCTGGAAAAAAATATTAGATTGGTGACAAGGTCTCATGATTTTACACTTGTAATGGCTAAAAGTTACCGTAAGTTCTATGCTAACACTTTCATTTCACGCGCTTTTCGCTTGTGGAACTCTCGTCCAGTTTCTTGATTTCATTCATATTTGATCTTCAAAAATTTAAATGCAAAGTCAATCGATATCTTTTGTCTTCTTAATTTTATGTTATTTCATTATTCTGTCAAATTTATAATATTTTCTTTTTTTCATAATCTTTCATGCTTTAGTGGCGTTATTGCTTTACTTCGGATGAATTGATTAAAAACATATTGAAGATTGAATAGCTTACTGTACTAGCAAGTCCAAGTCGTCGACCCATTTTTTAAATATGTGTGGTTATTATTAATTAGGTTTTCTTTAGTTTAGCACAATGTTATACCTATTCACATCAGGCATAAAACGAACTTGTTGCTGCAAGCCATAAGCGTGTCTACATCCAACTTCCAACTGAACTTTCAGGTCGCAAAGGATAAATCGTCACAACAACAGTGCGCTATTATTGCATGAATTTATTACCAACTAATCGTTTGTATTATTACAATAATTAAAATTAAGTAAAACAGACGAGAATAAAATCCGTATGTCAGAAACTGCTGACCTGTATCACGTACGTGGGCGTGAAGTTGGTAAAGATAGCGTACGGTATGCTAAAAGGAACGAAAGACTTACAGTAGCGGTAGGAAACTGTCTACTTATTATCATGAATACTCGAAAAAACTAAACAATATACATTATATGATAATTGTAGGTTTATATGAGATTCTGGGATTTGAGATTACCTTTATCTCGTGAGTGGGGTTCGTAAAGATTGATCTAGAAATGCGGTATAATGTTTCATATATATATATATATATATATATATATATATATATATATATATATATATATGTCAAATATATATATATATATATATATATATATATATATATATATATATTTCAGGTTGTGTCACGTAGTTGTATTGCTTTATGGATGCGTGTAATTTCCTAGTAGAAGCAGACCAGCAGTCAGTGAACGATAGCTGCAACGATGCTACTGCTAAAATCTGTGTTGACAATAACACTGTTCGAATATTTTTTTTGTTTCTTAACTTACTAAGCCTTTTTCGCAGTATACTATACTCGAATAAATATGCAAAAATGCGAGTAATTAATTAAGGTTTGAGTATTTCATCTTGTATAAAAATGAACGAACAACATGTGTCAAGGGTTTATGGAATTACTGAAAACAAATTTTTGCGAACCAATACGAGTGCTTTTGTAACTGAATAACCGACTGCCAAAAGACTGAAAAGTACAGGAAAGAATGAGCAGGTCTAAAAAGAGCCGGGCCAAAGGTAGCCAATGGCACAAAAGTGCTCAATGCCATAAGAAACGGCAGAGATTTAATTCAAAATACGAGGTAGGCAAGCTATAAGTTCCATGCGTTTGCACGCAATCTTCAGGTAGCCAGCGTTTTTTTGTGGTAGGATGAGTACCCTACATGTGACTGCGATACATACATATGTGTCTGCGATAACAGAACACGTAATAAATAATCCGAGTTGTGCTTTATCTTTCCCTGTTTTTCCCCCGATAATCAACAAAGGACATTCAGATTACCACAGACCTAAATGTAATGTTTGTGATTTATACTGATGAATCTTTGGTAGTCGTTTTTCACGTATTTAAATGATGTTTTTTCTCGATTGGCTCTGAAGACCAAGGAACGATAAGAAGTTGGCAATTTTGTTAATGTTTATTTTAAAGCTTTTGTTATCATATTTTTCAATCCAACACTTTACGTTGAGTACGTTTTCTTATACATTCCCTCTTTGTATATATTTATTCATATACTTTTACAATATTCGTTTTCATACGTTAACGATACACATGTATTTTGAGCCAGTCTATAATTAATAATAAAAAAAAAAGCATAGACACCCATGGTAATATTATTAAGTATTTAACGATTAGAATTTTTTTAAGCTCAGTACATTATTTAATCAATGAAATTGTAACGTAAGCGTGATTATCAGATAATTTTACTTCATGTTATGGTGATTTTAATCTATATAATGTAAGTCAAAAAGATATATAATTACCCATATTATTAAAGCATGTTAAATAGAGAAAGACATTGGCATGGAGAAACTGTTTCTAATATTGTTAGTGGCTGTAAAAATACTAACATTTAAATATGCCTTAAGCATGAGTCATAGAAAGGTTTTACAATCCGAAAATAAAAGTGTAAGGTTAATAGTTATGTGCCATGTGTGATACATGCTTAAGCGATCATTTATCTTTCGATACATGATTGACGAGGCATATTTTTTTCTCGCAGTAGGTTTCCATTTCTTTCTGCGGTGGAACAGTTGTCATCCAAGGCTACAGAACCTGGTCTGTCCTGGTATTTCCCATAGATGGAGGAAGAAGAAGAGGATTCCTACCAAGGATATTAGCACGTAAGTAAATGTAATGGATTCAAACGGAATCCATCGTGTCTCCTCTGAACATATAAAATTTAATATATATATATAGAGAGAGAAAGAATCTACAACGTTGCTTCGTTTTGCAGCGTCTATATAAATCTTTAAGAACCATTGTAATCTTTATCTATAAAAGGCAGGATGTGTGTGTGTGTGTGTGTGTGTGTGTGTGTGTGTGTGTGTGTGTGTGTAACGAATGCACGGCCGCAATTTTCGACGGATTTGCACCAAAATTTACATGCATATGCTCCAAGTTAGTGGAAGGCGAGGAACGACTTTGCATTTCCCAACTCCCATCGTTAGTGGAAATAATCGATTTTTTCATGCTTCTACGGCAGTTTTCATATAGTTTGCAGCCATTTTGTACTGGCCAGAGTGAGAGCAAATAGCTGGATGCCACGAATAGACAGGAAGATTCTATTGGCCAGCGTGAGAGCCAACAGCTGAATGACACGAATGTTAACTAGCATGCAAAAAAAAAATCGATATATGCATTCGTCACAAGTGGGAAAAATTTAAATCTGCATGACACTTTACTCCAATTGGCTCATTCGCTAGCTTAAACTCAACGTTGATTCTGATTCCGCAAAACTGGGTTGGGTGTGACAAGTATTTGTTGTTAACATTTTTTTTCATTCGGTTTTTCCAGTTACGAGTCCTTTTTTAAAAGCTGATAGTTTTGTGTTCATTTTGTTTAGTGTGGCACCATGCATCCAGGCAGAGAAAGAAAGGCAGAAAGGGAAACGAAAGAAAAGAAGAAAGCAAGGGAAAAGTGTGGCGAGATCCGAATCATAGGTGATAAGCGCACACACACACGGCGGCTAAGAGGCAATAAAAAAAGGGTTATTTTGATAAGTGGCAAATGGCGAAAGAGTGTCATTACAATGACAATGAGATTTGAGTGAGTAGGGAAGTGTTATCTAAGGATATGAAAACAAACTATTGGTACGGGAAGGCATCTTAATTATCAACACAGACCACCGACCAAGGGAAAAATTCAAGTGAAAATGTTATTTCGATAAGGGACGAAAAGAAACAGGCGACTAAAAAAGACTTTGGACAGATATGAAAATTAAAGGCCACCTACGAGTAATCGTTGACCGATTTTCCTACTTGGCCTGCGCGAATGGAATTGTGTTATCAAGAAATGATCGCCAAAGAAAGTCCACTTGAAAACGTTAATTTTGATAATTGACAAAACACAGGTGTAGCTACAGAGCCTTAGTTAGATATGGAAAATTAAAATCCCACACAAGCAGTCTCGCTGACTGGGTTCTTTTCGACGGAACAACTTTTGCCCTGCGATAATAAAATTTATGTTATCAGAATATGTGCCGAAGGAAATGGGTGGGGACCCAGGGGTGTTTTTCTTTCTTCCTTGTAGACGTCAGACTGACTGAAAACTTGGAGATAATTCTTTTTGAGGCCATGTCGGGAAAACCAACCATCTTGATGATTTAGCGATAAACTACCTGACAAATGCCACGTTTTGAACAAGGAGTTATCATATTATCCATTCGTGACTAGAGAAATGATAACGGCGAGTTGAAAGGAAGAAAAAAGGAAAGAGAAGAGATAATTAATTTTTCTTTTTTTAGTTAAGCAAGGTATTTTTTTCCGAAACAAAGCCGCGGATTGTTCACGCCCGACCAAGACCTCATTGGCCGAGAGTGATCACGTGACGCACGAAGAAGGCTGTCGACGCCCCCGTCCAGAGTATAAGTATGAGAAGCTGCTAAGAAGAAGTGGGGAGGGAAGTTCACGCCCCTCAGAAGTATGGTGAGAAAGTGGGAGTGAAAAAAAGTTACCAAAAATGGAAAAGAGTGGAAAATCCTTAACCAGAAATAAAAGAGGTGGATATGTATTTAGAATTATCGAGGAACTCTCCGATGCCAACAGACCCAACCCGGTTTTTGTCGGCGTCAATAAAAGCCAGGCCCCAACAGGCAGAAATCAGTTCGGGCCCTGGCGGCAGAGATGATAGACCAAGATAGCTGACCAAGATTCACGCAAAATTCCGGACTCCTCTTCAACCAAGAACAATTATTTTGAAGTGCGACTTAGGACCAGACCACCGAAATAATTTTTTTTTCGACTTTCGTCCAAAGACACACCAAAAAACACAAATTTCTTACAGAGCAAACAAGATGAAGCGTTAAAACTTGCCTAGCGAAAACGATGTGTCACAATCCACAGAACGGGTCGATGCAGTCCTATGTATCGAACAACTAGACATAAAGTTTGTTACCTTTTTCTTTGATACTTTGAACTTTTTGAGTTTTCATTTTATTTTATTTTATGCATATTTGTGTGTTATCACCCCCGTTGAACTCAATTTGCATTACGGCCCCAACCACTGTTTGATCTCGTCTGTCTAAGATCAATTCACAACGTTGGTAGGCAGACTGGAGATCAGTGCAGTTGGTGGCCAGGCGTTGGGAGCGAGTTAGGAACGGCGAGGCTGATATCAAATCTAACCAGATTCCCACCCGAATCACCAAAAGGATAGAACGTCACATTTGGGTGCCGCGACCGATACCAAGCCAGTTGGTCGTCACAGGACGAGACAACACGACTGACGCGACAGGCGGACGTCACGTTTGGAGCAGCGACACCCGGACGGAGCAGCGAGGAGCGAACAGCTGGCGCCGCGGCGAAGACGTCACAACTGGTGCTGTTTAGGGACGTCACAACTGGTGTCGTGATCGGGATAGGACCCTGGAACGGCCACGTCACAACTGGCGCCGTGGTAGATCAGGATAGAACGTCACAGTTGGCGCTGCGACCGGGGGACGCCGTCACATAGTTCTTTTTTCGTAACAGATTTAATGTTTAGTATAGAGCTTAGGAATGATTCGCAGTGTAAGATAGGCAAAAAGTAAGGCATGAAGCAACATCAGCACGACAAAGAGCACTCCTTTAAAGGCAAGGAAGGGCAAAAATTTCTTAAGTCAAGTAATAGCGATTGCTGTATGAGTCGTACAATTTTTGAATCAAGCACGGGCAACACCGAGCCATGCTGCTAGTATGAAATAAATTCAATAGTTTTAAAGTATTGCTGCCATATATTGTCTGGAGCTCCTTCTGTTTGTCTCAAGGTACTCGATAAAATTGAAAAACAGATATGCCTTTTAATTGGCCCTGGTCTGGCATCTCGTCTTCAGTCGCTCTCTCACAGACGTGCTGTTGCATCCCTCTGTCTTTTTTTTACAAATACTTTCACGGTAACTGTTCCGATGAGCTGCTTTCGCTATTTCCCAGACTTCATGAATTTAAGCGCTCAACTAGGCTGGCAATTCGCTCTCACTCTTTCACTGTCGAAACTGTTAAATGTAGCCGTCTCTTCTACTCCAATAACTTCATGTCTCGCGCTTCTCACCTGTGGAACTTCCTCCCCTCTTCCAGTTTTCCTGATAGCTATAATCTCCAACTATTCAAATATAATGTCAATCGACGTCTCCAGATGCCTTCTTCTATTCATCCTTTCCTCTATCACTCCTATTTGCTCTAGCTCCAACTCTCTGTAACCCCTAAAAAAAAAAAAAAAAAAAGAAAAAAAAGGTCGTTCTTGCCAGTGGATATGGTAATTGTTACGCCTTGCATATGTCTTGCGGGAGAAACATTTTTTTTTTATATTTTCTCAGATTACGTTATTTCGACGAAGCAATGCTTTGCACTAACAGCCTAAAACGTCTATTCGTGAATTTGGGTTTAATTTGCGGTCCGCATATTACAGACTTAACTATGTGAAAACAGCGCAAAGAAAAAGTTGAGCAGAAAAAAAAACGAGATATCATTTAAAATGGACAATGGAACTTGAACAAGCAACCTCGTAGATTAGTTCGTAGTTCTATGAAAAATATTTGGAGAGACATTCTCCTGAAAAAGGCGACAACAGTCGAAACCCTGTACTAATTCCCAATAAAGTTAAGAATAGCCAAAATAAAAGCAATGCAAATAATGATAATTACTTTAGCAATTCAAACAAAAAGGATTACGATTAGATTAAGACAACCCCAAGAAGAATAAGATTTGTTTGCGCCAAGCTTTAAACAACAGTGACATTCTTTTTAAGAAAATATAATTCGTGTTTAAATTATTGTTGCTGGGATCGTTATCCTCTCTCCTTGTTTATTTTCTCTCCCTTGATGAGGGTGCCGGAGATGACTGGGTCAAAGAGAGTTTAACGAGGCCATTTGCGTGTGTTCTATGTCGATGACCAATTATGCGTGACGGAGAAACCCACACATTTGGTCAGAAGCGAAAAAATAATTAACATCACAAATAAACACGAAACTTCCCGTAACAAAGATACGAAAACACCTTTATAAACTGAGTTGTCTGTATCATTGGAAGTTCATAAAATGAATATTTATATGTAGGATAGAGTCTAAACTAACGTTAATTTCGTCATGTGAGCAGAATATCAAAGAAGCAACGTGACACTGGGTGACTAATCGAAGTGGGGGCATTTTTCCTGAGTAAATTTTCCGAACATGTTCGGAAATTATTCAAACTCTGTCCATTAATTTCTCAGTTTGATATCCTTTAAATGATTTTCTGATTAAGAGCCCCTGATTAAGTTCATTGCATATTAAGAAAATCATTATTTACATTATTGGAACTATTGTCCTGATCATTTTCGCCATTATCACAACGTTTCGGCCGTTGTACGCTCCGGACTTCTTCAGAAAGTCGTTGGTTAGATCCAGTGACAGGACCCAAAGAGTGTGAGTTCAATACCCGGTTAAGGCAGTGGAGAACTTTCAGAGGTAAATTAAGGGGAGATAACTGATAACTGACATCCATCAAACATGGCACGTGGAACTAGAACAGTCTACCCCAGTGAGTGAAATAAAGGGTTCAGTTCGACATTCCAACGACCTGAAGAAGGCAGGAGCGTACAACGGCCGAAACGTTGTGATAATGTCGACAAAGATGAGGACAATAGTCCGAATAATGTAAATAATGTACATAATACATCTCAGAAATATAGACAGACTAATAAAATCATTGTTGAAACTTGACTAATGCATGGAATAATAATGCAACACAAAATGTACTTAGAACAAAATGTACACAATATTTACATATAGTCTTTTGTATATTCCTGGTAAGACCGTTCCTGGAGAATGTGTTGACTGAGTCGCAGTCGTGCAGAGTCTCTGGTTGAATCTCTTGATTCCTCCCTCTCTTCCCGGTACCAACCATATTTATATGGTCGGTACTCCACTATGCAAATTAGGTGGATCCTATCACAACAATCATGTTTCCCAACAATTTGCAATAATCCTCTTCATTGACTTATAAAATGAGTGAAAGAAAATAAAAGATTTAGAAACATTTTTAAAAAATCCATATGCTAAAAATAAAGATGATTCCAAAATTTAAAATATTATGGATTACTTGTAATTGCATGCAGAAGTCCCAGTATAAGTAGTTATAATAAATTAATGACCTATTTTATCATTGGTATATTTTTGCATTATGACAAGTATTAAGAATATAGTAACTAGGCTGCGCAAATTGGAGGAGGGAGTTATTAATGATAATGTTCTGACTTTGAAAATGAAGTTATATCCCATTAACCCTCTTTATGTTTTATATTTTGAAATCTACTTTTCATCAAATAAAATTTGGTGAGCAATTTCAATTTCAAAATTGTGGCCTAGAGAAAATAGTTTGGGACTCACTGCTCTAGCCAAACCCTCACGTCAATCCATTCATCAGTAAATAATACTGTCAAAAAATAGTTTTCAATTACTTCCTAACCAACTTCGCTTTTATTTAAAGGTTTGGCTGTCTTTATGTATCAAGCTATAGATATTCTGCATCTTTTTCTTAAGTTTAAATTTGTAACATTAGCAAATATGGTATTTCCCATCGTTAAACATTTCTAGGTTTTCACCAATTGTCCCATTCACACTCACCCCGGAAGGGATTAACCCCACACTTATTAATATCCCCAGCTTTTATTAGGCATCTATGAATGATCGTGATGGATACGGTCTTGGGAAAATGTTCGGATTAGCTGTTTATCTGGAAACGATCAGGATATATACAATAGCATCCAGCATTCTGAGTGAAAAGCCTACTAAGCATAAATTGCTGATAGACTAGTAGATAAAATTGAAGTCCTGGCATTTTATATCGTCTCGAACGTCAACAATTTATTTCAGTCTGCCATACGCAGCCTAGTGTTCAAGAGATTTTACAGATATGATTTTGAATGCAGGTTGAATAAACGTTTATTTATACACGGCGTAGATAATTGAAATGCAACTCTCCAGTAGAAATGATGAGGTTTAGGTTAAGCTGGCAATGTTAACCTTATACTCCATTCATCATTCATTCCTGGCATTCAGCCTTGACAAGATTCTCTTGCACAAAAGGTTGTAAATATTAACTTTTGTTTTGTTTTCACCCAGCATTATTTTCTTATCAGTTAATCTGTTTCAAGCTACTTATAACATCAAACCAGTTAAACAAAATCGAAATCACTAGGAAAATGAATCATGGTTTTCCTATTTATCAAATTATGAGGTCAATGTAGGTCTCTTGTAATAGGAAACTGAAAAACATTTTTAACCGTTTTGAATTTATGTTTCAATAATTAAAATATATAATAACACTGTTAATGGTTTGTGAGATAAAACCTTCTAATCCACTCATTGTCACATATACTCATTAGTATCAAACAAAGAAAATACATTAAAAACTCAGAATCAAATAATATCCTTAAATTCTTAAAGAAAATAAAACTTTATAATTAAATATAAAATTGTAAAACTTCCCAACAAAATATACAAAAACTGTAAACAAAACCAAAAAAAAAAAAAACAACCCTTCGGACATAATAAAGCTCTCTACTAAAAATAACAATGCATAAACTGAAATAACCAGCTTTTTTTAATCAATTCACCCCCAACAAAAGCGAAAATATCCCAAGATGCCTGAGGCAACTGGGAAGGAAAGAGAATGCGAAGACTTTTGAAGGAACCGGAAACCCAATCGTAAAGAGGAAACAAGCGAAAAATTTCGACTCCTGTTTCCGGTCTTTTGAACAGGATTAGGGGTTTATCCCTTGTTCACAATTAACCTGTAGCCGTGACTGAATACAAAAGTGTTTGAATTAGAAACCAGCTCTTCTAATAACTGATTAACAAGAAAAGAAATTTTCACCAACATGTACCCAAACATTATCCCTGATCTGCATATAACATCAAGTTATACACAAAACAACCACGATAAAACATGTATTTGGCTTTAAATAAACTTGCTGTGGTTGTTGTGTCGTTGAAACAAACCAAATCAAAAATCTGCCAAAGATTGTGTTAAGGACAACTCAACACCGCCGTCTCAACACCACCGACAAAGTGCCGCGTCAACTCAGAACCTAGACAACTGAGTAAAATGTAGCATTTTTTATAACAGAACAAATTTAATTTATTAAAGATCAAAGCCTTAATTAGGGAATATTTTTAAGGAATTTGAAAAGTTATTATGTAAAATATGAACCATTGTTTTTGTTATTAAGTAATTCGAAATGACATTACGTAAAATGTGAACCAGATTTTGTTTTTTAATTATTTTTAATAAAGTAAATCGTAACGAAATTTATTCGTAATAAAAATAAAATGACATAAAAATAATTCAATAAAAAAAACTTGTTTTTAATTATTCTTTTATAAAGTAAATCGAAAAATGCAAAACAAAAGGAAGCAGTATTTTTAATTATTTTTAATAATATAAATCGTAATGTAACTTATTTTTGAATTCAGTAAAGTGACATTGTAAAATATTTTTATAAGAAATAATTTAATAATTTTCCATTTACTTTGTAAAAATAATTAAAAACAAAAAAAAATGGTTAATATTTTACACAATAAAGATTTTAATCTTAACTAAATTACTTTTATTCGGTTATGAAAAAACCCAAAAAAAACGTTGTTTTTCTGGTGCTGAAATGTCTCAGCAGTTCAATCGGCCCTGCCCATTCCCGGACAGTCGTATTTCTGGTAACTTATCCAGCCACTGTTCTAAAAGATAGTAATCATGGAATTTTGAGATAACTTCTCAGTGATGTAATAGAGTTACATAATTCGGGTTACTCTTGTAAGTACAAACTATTGAATTTTGAATTTGCGTATTTCTGACTATGAGGACTACATCTTATAGCGTCGTTGATAAGATGTTTTTGGATGAACCAGAGTTTGTCAAGACATGGATCCGATGTTTTGCAGCTCAAGCTAGATCTAAAAATAATTTTAAAAAGCCCGTGGGAGAAAATGAAACAACTGACCTCTTTCTAGTTTCTGCAAATTTTAAAGCTATAATCAAAATTTATGTTATGTCATACTCGAAACAATTGTAGAATTTGACTTGTGTTAAAATTTCAGAAATTATAAAAAAGAAGCTGAATATTGATCAAGTGTCGTAGAACAACACAACACACATCTTAAGCTGGTCCGAGTTTGGATTTTAATAAACGACAAAGTCAAGTCAAAATCTTGCTCAAGGAGCTTTAATTCGTTATGCATAGCCCGATTTGCTACATTTAGATTTGGCTAAGTCATTCTGAGATAGTTCATAAGTTAGGCGTGGTATGGCTCAATTCTGCGACGGAGGAGAATTAAGAAGGCGATACCATAATTCACTTAGTTGCCATATTTATTACAACGTTTCGGCAGTTGTACGCTCCGGCCTTCTTTAGATTGTTGAAATGTCGAACAAATATGAGGACAATAGTCAGATTAATGTAACTAGTGTACATAATACCTCATCTCAGAAGTATAGACAGATACTGAAGGGCGGAAACGTTGTAATAAATATGGCGACAAAGATGAGGACAAAGTCCGAATAATGTAAATAGTGTACATAATACCTCATCTCGGAAATATAGACAGATACTGAAAGGCAAACGTTGCAATCCGAAAAAGATGAGGATGTAAATAAATAGTGTACATAATACCTCATCTCGGAAATATAGACAGATACTGAAAGGCCGAAACGTTGAATAAATATGGCGACAAAGATGAACAATCTTCCGAATTGTAAATAGTGTACATAATTTCTCATATAGACGATACAAAGGCCGAAACGTTGTAATAAATATGGCGACAAAGATTTTCCGAATAATGTGTAAATAGTGTACATAACACCCTCATCTCGGAAATATAGACAGATACTGAAAGGCCGAAACGTTGTAATAAATATGGCGACAAAGATGAGTACAATCTTCCGAATAATGTAAATAGTGTACATAATACCTCATCTCAGAAATATAGACAGATACTGAAAGGCCGAAACGTTGTAATAAATATGGCGACAAAGATGAGTACAATCTTCCGAATAATGTATAACATAACACCTCATCTCGGAAATATAGACAGATAAAAGGCCGAAACGTTGTAATAAATATGGCGACAAAGATGAGTACAATCTTCCGAATAATGTAAATAGTGTACATAACACCTCATCTCGGAAATATAGACAGATACTGAAAGGCCGAAACGTTGTAATAAATATGGCGACAAAGATGAGTACAATCTTCCGAATAATGTAAATAGTGTACATAATACCTCATCTCGGAAATATAGACAGATACTGAAAGGCCGAAACGTTGTAATAAATAAGGCGACAAAGATGTGAACAATAATCCGAATACTGTAAATAGTGTACATAATACCTCATCTCAGAAATATAGACAGATGCATAATTCAATTCTAACAACTGATCAAATGATAGGAACGCAAATTATAATTGCTCAAATTAGAATGAGAATAGAATCGTCGCTTGATTCTCGGTGATTTTAAGAAGAATTTTCAGTAAACATCATACTGTAAAGACAAACCTTTTCATCGCACATACTTAGAGCGTAATTGTAAAAGAAAATTCCACTTGTAAACAAATATATATATAATATATTGACATTTGATTATTATTATTATTATTATTATTATTATTATTATTATTATTATTATTATTACATGAATCATATGCAACCATTATTAATTTCTTTTTAGCTCAAGCCCCAATGGGTCCATCAACTCAAGCAATACCTCCTCTTCGGAAGGGAAGCTGGCTTTATTGGCCAACACCTGAGGCATCCCCAAAATGGCTAAGTGTCAATGGGTCTTGAGAAATTTTCGACAGTATTCCGGATAAAACCACATTAAAATTAACATTCTGTCACGTTATATTTGCGTCTTGGGTGTGAGTCTAATAAATATGCCGAATATGATGGGCGAGGTTGGGCACTTCGATGTGGTGTAATGGTTATCAAGCGTCTCTCGCTAGAACAATTACGACTGAGTAGTGACTTCGATCCTCACTGGGTTCCCCATACTTTCGACCTTGTGCCACATCTATGCTACGCTTAGAAAATAAAGGATAACTTGAGGTGGTGTAATGATTATCAAGCGTGTCTCGCTATAACAATTACGGCTTAGTAGTGAGTTCGATTCTCACTAGGTTCCCTATACTTTCGACCTTGTGCGACCTCTATGCTACGCTTAGAAAATAAAGTGCATCTCAATGTGATGTGATGCTTAGCAAGCTTGTCTTGCTAGAACAATTACGACTGAGTGGAGAGTTTGATTCTCACTGGGTGCTCCTTACTTTCGGCTTTGTGTCACATTTAAGGTATGCTTGGAAAATCAATATGATAAGCGAGATTAGCAGCTACAACTGTACGAGAAAATACGAACGCAATCACATTTCATAACGCCTACATCATTCTACAGCCCTCGTTAAAGAACATGGAGCTTAAATAAAGACGGTGCATCTATCTACACTACATTTCACAATCGTTCATTTTGAAGTACCTAACTGAGTACATGACTGATGCTCTTAATTTACCAGGTATGGAACCCATTAACGCTGTTGGCATAATCTTAATGCCGAGCAGAATAAATTAAAATACGATGATGCTTTCTACAATGTTTTCTTTCATTAGGTCAAATAATACTGCTAAGTTAATGTGCTGTCTTATGAAGTGGATGGTCAAGAAAACAAACACTAAGGAACGATGAAGAACATATCGAACAACACTTTATGTTAAAAACTAGTTAATGGGATAATGTTATGTTCTTTGGCATTAGTTTATGTGTAAGTTTGTATTTCACGTTTGTTCCATTTGTTACCGGACGAAGGCTTTACAAAGCAAATGTCTTTTGAGAAAAAAAATAATTCTTCGATATTGGTTTACAAAGGTACACATATATTCGAAACAATCGCTGATCGCCTGATCTTAATTCCTTCTTTGAAGACGGCTATTGCGCAGTGTACTAACAGAAGAAGAACAAAGAAAAGGGTTTTAGTTTTGTGTTGAACAATTAGATTGACGAGATGATTATCTCACGAAAAATATATCGATTTAGAAAATTCATTTAGGGAGACTTTTTTTTTCTTCTTCTCAGACAAATACCATAAGAAGATTACCAAAACAACACCTGGCATTATAGGCAGAAAAGAAAGAAGAAATACTCTCAGGAAACAAGTTTGGATTAAAACCAAGGGAGAATATCATCTATCAACAAACATTTAATGATTTGTGTTTTAAGGCTTATCAACCATTTGCAGCTTATTTAAAGCCGGAACTGTTTTCTAAGATTGTAATATCTTTTTTGACGATAATAATGATTTACTGATACAAGTCATACTAATTAACCCGTAGCTAGGGATGGGAGATGTGGATTAATACCTTCAAGACTATTTGTGAATATAAAGAAAAGCGACTAGAATTGAAACTCGTCACGCTGATTTCCAATTTTGAGCCGTTATCCATTACGCCCAAAGCGGATCAAAGTATACAACACCAGATATTCCCAATGTGGTCACCCATACAGATACTGACCAGGCTCAGCATTGATTAAATTCGGTGACCTTGTTGGAACCGATGTTTCAAATTCATATGGCAGTAAGACTATGAAAATAACTATCTGAAAGATAGAGTTACCAAACTTCGCAGCAGAATGATTGCTTTAAAGGGATTAATTAAGGAGATATCTTTCCCTAATTTGTTTTTGAAAACTACCCTATAAATCTTAAGTAGAATTATCCCCTCGTTGCTCACTTTAATCTCAACATTTAATCTAAATGCAATATTATCTTCATAGAGATTAATCAAACGCGAGATTAAAGCTCTCATACTTAAAGTTATCTTTTAATCAAGGCCTGACTCCGGCTGACATCGAGTTGATGTATATCTTTAGGACTTTCTTCTGGATTCTGCTTTCTCGCGAGGTTCTAAGAGATGCTCTGCTTCTTTCCTCACGTTAAGGTTCCATACTTATTCTCCTTTCATCGGTTGGACAACGTGTCCACAAACCAAATGTAGATTGGTCGACTAGAAGGTATTTTACCGCTGATGCATCCGACATCTTTGGAGTATCCGTGTAACTCAGGGTGCAAAGTCTATTTTAGTATAATCTACGTTTAGATGCATACTATAGGTAAACCTCCTGAGAGGTGATATTCAATAATCTATTCAATTCACATGACTAACTGATGATAAACAAGCACACGACATATGGACATGTAAGTCTCATAATTTCCCTGTTGAAACTATTAGTTTTAACCACAAGATCTAAGCTAATGGTTTCTTCTGTCGCACTTCTCACGGGTGGAATTCTCTACGGGCTTCGTTCTTTCCTGTTAAATACGATCTTGAAACATTTAAATGCAACATGAATTGTCGTCATTGTTTTTTCTTGAATTCTGTTTTGTATTACTGTTATTGTCCAATCTTTTGTTCACTCTCAGAAACCCGTGTTTTTTGTTGCTTTATTTGTGGAGAAATCAAAATAAAGCTGTTTATTTATTTATTTTTTTGCATTTCGATATTATACGTCGCCATCTTAAACCAAATGAATAACTGCACATAGCAATGTATCAAAGATTATCTATATCTATAATTCTCAAACATGTCTGTATGTATGCGTATGTGTTTGATCGGATGTTATTTATGCGTTTCCAGTTTTCATCCGATTTTGATGAAATTTTTTGTTTGATAAATAATTCCTCAGTGCCGGTTTTTGTTGGCGACAATGGCTCTCCACTACTTCCTGTCCATTATAATACTCACCAATCTTTTACTATTTACTATCTGTTCTTGGATATATATCTTTCATAAAAACTTTAATAAAAATAAATAATTTAAATTATTACAATAATATTATTTATTATTATACAGTTAAATTTCAAGGGACCCCCCCATTCAAATTGCTAATCCCCCATTGGGGGATCTGACTCAGTTGCACCCAAATGTTTTTACTAATATCGGTTGTCGGGTGGGGTGAATTTAAACTTACACTGCACTATTTGAACGGCAAAAGATTCCCAGTAATGAAAGACCCGGTCAAAGACGGGTTATACTGCTAGTTGTTGCTATATTGATGTCAGATCTAACTGGATAAGATAATTTATTGTTTTGTATTGCAAATAAGTTCAGTAAATACTTGTAAATAAATTATTTCATATACTTAGAAACATATTTCACAGCGCCTAGCCGTGTCTGATTGTGAATCTAATAATATGAACGTGCAAAATAAAGAACTACTTCTTACATACATTTTCTGTTATTGGAACATCGGGTTTTACTCTGTTCAGCACTGAATTATGTATTTACATTAATTTAATTGAGTGATCTGATGTTTTCATTTATGTTTTATTATCTACTAGCACAGAAAATATTATATATTTAGTGGAAAATGTAACATTTTTTGTAAGGAAAAAAATATTTTAAAGATAGCATGCATTTAGGAGTTTAATGAAGGTTCCATATTCCATCACAAGTACATGTATGTGGCAGTTAATGTGTAATGAAATTTGGAATAAAGGTAATGAAAACCTTTCAGAAGGACGCTGTTTCACATAATTTCTCAGACTTGTGAATTGTTCATGAACATTTCCCATTGCATGAGAATAATAGCATTCGTAATATTTGAAAGGAGTGCCAAGTGCCATCGACTGCAGCATGGCTAATTCCGTATGCTTGTTAAATCATCTGTTTTTGGAGAACACTGAATAAATAATTCAAATTGTGCCTCGCCTTTGAACAGGATTAGCTTCACAATAATCAGAAGAGAATCATCATCATCATCATCATCATCCTCGTCGTCATCATCATCATCAACATCACCGTCGTCATCATCATCATCATCATCATCATCATCATCATCATCATCGTCGTCATCATCATCATCCCACTGATTTTGTAATCGTAGTGAATTCCGAATGCAGAAGCTACACTAATCTCCCCCACAATGGTCTAACAACGGCAGCCAACAGCAATTCTGGTATATTCATACCTGTATAATGTATGACCAGTTTTTAAGTTGGCGTCTTCTACATCCACCGTCAACGGTGCCTTGCATGATGGTCTTGCATAGGCTGTCATGCCTTGTAATATGTCCTGACCACGTTTGACAGTGGCGAGAAGAGGTTCCTGGCAGCCTACAAAACTTTGAACCATTTTCCGCACAAACTCATTGGTTTTATGTTCCTAATAGAAGATGCCAAGGAGTTTTCTCAGCAGAACACACACGAATTACCACTGAAAAGAACTGGAAACCCCTAATATTAACTCGAGGTAAACACAAAACTGAACTGTTATCTTGAATCAGTCCTCGTATATGGCAATGATTGCTGGACAATTTCCTCACAGATGAAGATGAAATTTGAAGCAAATGTTGTTCTGTAGTAGGATGCTGAATACCATGGACCCAACTTTTGAGCCACAACGAAGTCCTAGATATTATTTCAAATCAGTAGCTCTATGTTCGGTCATATTCCGTTGATGACTCGTTACGGTTCTTATTATAGTTATGAGCCGGTGATGTTCTCCAATTACTGACGCGCCCTATTTCAAACCAGTTTTTAAGCAAACGAAACATCATAATATTGCAAAGCACATTGAATTGCTTTTGATCTTGTAGAACCCGTTATACACTACTTTTAAATATGTAACAAGAAGTTATTTACGATATTTCCATAAGTTATTTACAATATACGTGGTTCTACAGAAGTTCGAGAGACAAGGAAACTCATCATAAACAGACTGTTTAAATTTCATCGGTCACATAATGAAGTGAGAGGACTTGGAAAATTTGATACTCACAGGTCAGTTTGAAGATAAGTTTGGCAAGAAAAAGGAAGACACAACATACCTGGCGAGCTTTAGCAAATGGATGTCGCGCCAACAAAAAGTATTAAGAACTACAAAGGACAAGAAATTTTGGAGAGCAATGATCGTAAAACACCTGAGGGTAAACGTTACAGAGAAGAAGAAGATCTATCCCACTGTAAGTAGAAGGAATGTTTGCTTGGTCTAAATGTAATATGTAGAGATTTTCTGGTATTGTTCATTCTTACTCTCTTTTCATTGTTATTCCAGTATTTATTTTTTGTCCTCGATAGAGCTTTGAAGAGCAAGGAGTGATAGCCGGTTAGACATTTGTTGTTGTTTTTTTTTGTTATATTTTTCGATCCACCAGCTAAAGATGACATTACTCTTTTTTGCTTATCCTTGCTTCCCCCGGCCTTTGTTTATATATATATATATATATATATATATATATATATATATATATATATATATATATATATATATATATATATATATTGTCTGTCGATCGCAAAGGCATGAAATCCCGGGCTGCAAACTCACATCAATGCAACTAAATATGTTAGCTCTATCCCTGATATTGAGCGCTTTACAATATAATAGTTACGCGCATATATAATATATATAATAATATATATATATATATATATATATATATATATATATATATATATAAAAACAAAACAATTTTCAAAGAGTTAAATCCTACATATATTTATTATTTTACTTTTTTTTAGATAGCCGGACTAGATTAGGACTGAAGGTTCAAATGCTGCGAGTGGTGGGAGACATTTTGTTTTTGGAATGAAATAATTTTTAAAACAAAACAGACCATGTAGTCAAATACGGTTATCTACTAAACAAGTTTGAAGTAAATAAATACATATACACAAACACACATAAAATAGATAGATGAGGCGGCTGAATACAAAGAAGTGATGCTAGACTTGTGAAATCATGTATGTCACATTGTTAATAACTGCATTGTTTCATTCCAGATAGATGACTGTTGAAAGAGAACCCCCAAAGAACTAGTAGCGTGATGTTATCAAGTACCTGCAGAAATAGGGCTTAACCCGCAAGGATATTAATGCTGACATGGTTACTGCATTAGGGGTTAACGCTACAGCTTTGTCAACAGTACAAATATTTTTGCCAAAAAATAAAATATTAATATTATCATACTTATTATAAAACCCAGGTTTTGTGTGTGTGTGTGTGTGTGTGTGTGTGTGTGTGTGTGTGTGTGTGTGTGTGTGTACGTTTATATATTGGATCGGATTTCCTACATTTTTCAGCTGATTTCAACAAAACTTCACAGGACTACGTAAAATTAAATTGCGGTGGTTCTGACAGTGCCAAAAATTGGAAAAACACAATTGTTTTTGCACGAAATCAATTTGAAAACACGATTAAGAGACATCGGGGGAATGAAAGTAGGACAACTCATATCGAGTTATACTTATAAAACCCAGGTTGTTTGTGTGTGTGTGTGTATTCGTTTATATTTGGGATCGGATTTCCTACGTTTTTTAACTGATTTCAACAAAACTTCACTTTTTTTTGGCGTTTAGTGTTTCTTATTGTCTTGCACACTTTTTTCTTTATTTTTACATTCAGAATGCTTTAAAAATTCCATTTACAAGACAATTGTTTATAATAAAATTCTATTCAATCGGTAGACTCATAACGATTGAAAACAATGTTTTTGTTTTAGTTTGGGTTTGACCAATTCATAAAAAAAAAAAAAAAAACGAAACAAAAAAAAATAAAGACATGCGTGTCCATCAACCTTAAACAATAATCTTTGTCAATTTTATTTTTCAGTCTTTATGATAGTCGATACTTGATCTATCTCTTACTGTTACATCCCCGGGCATCGCCGGGCTCTACTGCTAGTATATTATAAAATATTTAATGTATCATTAATATTATAATCTGTATATGTTAATATTATATAATATTACATGTAATATATATGTATTATAAAAATTATTTAATATATTATTTATATTATATATCATATATTATTATTGTATAATATCAATATAATATATATTATTATCAGATGACATATATTACAAAATTATTTAATATATTATTAATATTATGTCATCAATCACTGATGACAGATGATTGACTGTAAATTAAATAGCTAATATTATTTGCTGTGACTGTGATGAGAATATTCTGCACAATGAACTTGATATCATGTAATTCTCCGCTAGTTGGGTGACATGTCTTCTGACATATAATCAAAGGCACACCAGGTTGATCCCATCTCAAAAGAAGAAGGAGGAGGAGAAAGAGAAGGCGGAGGCTGAGGATGAAGATCATGTAAAGGAGGAAAAGAAAATGTAACAATTAAGGAGAGGAATAAGAAAAAAAAGATTGATTGGTTTGTTTTTATCGCTTATCAACTTTTTGCGGATTGTTTAAAGCCAAAAATATTTTTAGATTTTAAACGCGTTTTTTTTTTTTTTTTTTTTAGACAATAACAGAAGAGGGGTGGATTCGTACCTTTCACAAGTTATTTTGCGTGTAAGTTATTATAACTCGACTAGAATTTGGTACTTGGCTCTTCCATTAAAAATTTTGAGCCATTATACCTTAGACTACACGCACATCAAAGCTTACATCACCTGGTATACCTACGCGCTTACCCAACTCGGTACGGACCAGCCTCGATGTTCCTTACCTTCAGTGATCATATGAGAACCAATGTTTCAAGGTAATGTGGCCGTAATCCACGGGAAAGAAAAAGATCGAAAAAAAGAAGGAGCCTTATGAGAAAGAAAATTTATTAGGAAACAGAGAAGAAGAAGAAGAAGAAGAAGAAGAAGAAAACCCACTACAGCTTAGACTTAACAACTGCAACATTTGGCTTATCTCAATGAATCATGATATAAAGGATGCACCGAATTAAAACAACTCATGATCTTTTACAAAGCCTTTGTAAAAGAAGGCTGTTCTTTTTTACCAGACGAAGCACCACATACTCCCATTGTTCTAAAATTATCCAGCTAATCGAAGCTTCAAGGACCCCGTGGAAGAAAAATGGCTAATGCACAGACAAAGTAAATTATAACATTTCAAATTTTAATCCGCAAACTTTGTCTAGATTTTCCATCTATGTTCGGAGGCCCTGGACGTTTTCGGTGGAAGGCGAATGAATCTGTAGAGGAGACATTTCTTAAGTACAGCGGAAGGAATGATGGATGGTAAATAACCATGCAAGTCTCGAAGACACCCAAACAGATAATCAGGCTAATATATTAGTATGAAGTATGGACTAAACAGGCTAAAAATATAAAGCCAAGTAATTGTGCAGTTATTGATTGGTAATCATTCACTGACAAAGAGGTTAGAAAAATACGTTATTATTGTAAACATAAGAATTGCGCCATTTGGGTAGTTACTACTTAGTGCTTGAATTGTGAATAATCGAATATTTTACTGGAGTTCTCGTTCAGAAACGAATTTTACATTTTTAGGGGAATATATCCGGATGGAAAGATATGTGACGGCTGTTTGTATAATTCTAAATAAACAATATCCAATTTGTATGAAGTCAATTTTTATAAGATGCATCTAAATAAAAAAAAAGAAAAAAAAATATTGTTATTGGGATTTACATTTGTTTGCAAGAATTCCGACTGGTGCATTGACAGATAAAACTTATTTAATGTTATTAATATGATATAATATAAATTAATATTATATAATATTGATGTCAATATGATATTAATTATTATATAATATTAATATCATATGATATATATATATGAAATTATTAGATATATTATTAATAGTATATAATATATATCAATATTATATAATATTAATGCTATATATATTATAAAAATTGTTTAAAATATTAATATTATAACATATATTAATATTATTTAATATTAATCGTAATAATTTATAATAGTGATATCAAAAAATGATATAATATAAATTAATATTAATATTCTAGAATATATATTAGAATGTATTTGATATATTATTAATAGTATATAATACTAGCAGCAAGGCCCGGCGTTGCCCGTGCTTGATTCAAAAATCGTACGACTCATACAGCAATCGCTATCACTTCACTTAAAATATTTTTGCCTTTTCTTGCCTTTAAAGGAATGCCCTTTGCCGTGCTGATGTTGCCACATGCCTTACTTCTTCCCTATCTCACACTGCGAATTTTTTCTAATCGCTACACTAAACATTAAATATGTTACGAAAAAAGAACTAAACAAAATGACCACAAAGCCAAATGAAAAAATAATGTTAACAACAAATACTTTTTCGCACCCAACCCAGTTCTGCGGAAAACAGAATCAACGTTGAGTTTAAGCAAGTGAATGATCCAATTGGAGTAAAGTGCCATGCAGATTTAAATGAAGCTATCGATTTTTTTTTTTTGCATGCAAGCATGTTAGTTAACATTCGTGTCAGCCAGCTATTGGCTCTCACTCTGGACAGTAGAAAATGGCCGCAAGCTACATGAAAACTGTCGTAGAAGCATGAAAAAATCGATTGTTTCCACTATCGATGGGAGTTGGAAAATGCAAAGTCGGTCCTGGCCTTCCCGCTAACTTGGAGCATGTGCATGCAAATTTTTGTGCAAATCTGTCGAAAATTGCAGCCGTGCATTCGTTATACACACGCATACTTATCCTGCCTTTTACATATATATATATATATATATATATATATATATATATATATATATATATATATATATATATATATGTGTGTGTGTGTGTGTATATATATATATATATATATATATATATATATATATATATATATATATATAAATATTATAGAATATTAATATTATATATTATAAAATATTTAATATATCGTTAATATTATAATCTATATATATTAATATTATAAAATATTACTTGTAATATATATATGTCATAAAATTATTTAATATATTATTTATAATATTATATATTATCATTATATATATTATATATTATCATGATATATATTGTCATTATACAATATATATTATTATCAGATGACATATATTATAAAATAATTTAATATATTATTAATATTATAAATCATATAAAATTATTTAATACATTATTAATAGTATATAAAATATATATTAATATTCTATAACAGTAATAGTAATATTATGTAATATTATAAAACTCATTTAATATGTATTATTTATATGGTTTGTTCCATCGAAGACAATTGATTTCTATCGCTGGGGCGTTTTAAATTATCTAATTGGTAATGGGAATATTTGCCGTTTCTTTATAAGGAAAAGCTTTTCACTTTCATTGACCGATCAGTTATAATTAGTCAAGATACGCTTTCGTTCACTTCCTGGACATTATGCTTAGATCAAGTTTCGCTATTTGTTCTCATCTCTTATGGAAATATTAGCCATTTTCTTCTATGGAAACATTCGTCATTCATAGACTAAAATTCTATTCTTACTAATAGTATAATGTAATTTATAAAAAATAAATATTCCTTTGAAACAATTTCTCATGAAAATAGGTTTTTTAAAGGTTATTCCGTATTTTTTTACAGATGTGACCGCAGGGGTTCCATTTTAAAGTGTTTTTTAAGGAGTGTGGAAAGTTAATATCTCGATTATATAATTATTTTCTCTTTCATTTACATGTGACATCCGTTTTAGTTATTGTTGCTGTTGAACGTTTTTAGTTATTCCACTAAGGCGGAAAGAGTTAATGAGTGTAAAACAATATTTAAAAAATAAAAAATAATATTCCCAATAACAGAACAAGGATTAAGAAGACGGAAGATAGTGATTGACATTGTCTCCATGATCGGCGAGCCTTCAATTTGGAAGACATCGGCTGTGGGTTGGCCGAAAAATTGGATAGACACCGAAATAACTACTTGCACGAGACTCTTTATATTTCTTATGTGGGCTAAGACGAAGATAGTTGATAGCAGTAGCACATCAAAGTCGTTAATTAAAGCCGGGAGCAGCTCACAGCACGACAGGAACGGAATATGACTCATTCACTGACCAACATTTTCATAACTGATTTTTTAAAAGAACTGCGAGTTCAAAAGTACTGCGAATTATCGAGTAACTCTTGTTTCTTAATTTATTTTTACTAAAAACGTTACATATGAATGAATACTTCTCTGATTTTCAACCAAGATATGTATAGGGGACTGGTAATCAGCGACCTTCCGACCCGGTGATGATGATGATGATGATGATGATGATTACAAGAAATCGAATTTATAAACTCTTTAGCCAATTGTATTTGTTGAGTAGCTAACAAATGTCTAATTTGCATCAGTTAAATACTTTACAAGACAATTCCTGACATTTCAGTGGATTTTCTTTAGTTGCATTGTTTTCATTGTTACAAACTTGATTAACTGATGTCAGTCCTTGAAGTGCTTATTGAATTATTCAATTTTATTAGCGTTTACTCCCCAATTAGCCTCTTGGCATCGCCTGGAATGATTTCATCCGATCAGTGTTTCAAATCGCAGTTCTTTGCTTCCATTTGCTAATAAGTCTCTTTGGGAATTCCTCTTCTAACTGATTGCAATCAAAGATGATACGCCTGATATTTTTTTCTCTCTCTTGTGTAACTGAACATCGCCGTAATCATAATAAAAACACCAGTTTGAAGTCAACAAGGGCAAAAGTAAAATCTTTACTGCCCTGTTGTTTGTCAGGGAAAACAGGTAATGTCATCATTAAGGAACAATAATTTCTTGCTTTAAGAACATCACAAACTAATTCCCGTCATTGCTGCTTCGTTTTTAATATTTCTGCCATATTGTTAAATGTAACTGATGGATCGGTAATTCCTGTTAGTAATGGAGATTACATTTATATATCGCTCAACTAGCGTAATTTCACTTGTGTTGTAATTAAACTGGTTGGGGGATATATAAATGTAATCTCCCTTATTTGTAGATTTAAACACACTTTCCACGTATATAGATATGGGTAAACCTAATACTTTACCAGTCTTTGTGACAGATACGATATTAGGGTAAAAGGCTACTCTCTCTATTTAATATAACGGAGGGGGAAACTCTACTGAACCAATCTCACCTTATTCATAGAATGTCTCTCCCGAGGAAGAAAAGCAACTAATATCAACAAAATGGTCGGAATGCGATATCGACATATAGCATGGAGATCTGTTATTGCTGTTTTGAATTCTTATTTGATTCGTATGCTGAAAATAGGAACTTGAATCGGTATTCATCATTTTAAATCGAGTGATCATTTCCGATATAAATAACTAACCTAAACATGTCTTCTTTGGATATATACACTATACATTAAACTGATAGTCGTTTTATACATGTTCATAGGAATTTAACGCCAGTGTTCACTGCAATCATCTTTCCTGAATACGTGTTTTGCTTTTATTTGACCACGTGTAACGTTGACGTCTTCTTTTGTCATACCACCATAAATGTCTGCTGTCTTGTCACGATGCAAAATGTATATGATTCTTGGTAGAAAAACTTATCAATAGGTAATAAATTTTGCAAATAAAGAAAACATTAATTTTTAAATGTCAAAAGGTAAGTTGAAAAGCTACACGAGTTTCATTTTTAACCGCAGTGCCCATCCATCCTATCATTAATGAAGTATGAAACAGACGTGTGAATTCCTTTCAGAACTTGAAAAAAAAGAATAAGGAAGAGATCATTTAGTCACCATTGCAAATGAAAAATCAAGAGGCTTAGGTAAGCCTACACTTGTCATGACTTTCTAAAATTTACTACAACATTTAGATGCCATATTCATCACTTGATACATATTTAAAACAGACTGAAAAACTTAAGAAACGATTCAAATGGGTGTGAAGTAAAGATTGAAAATTAGGACAAATAAATTTTACTTTGTCCTAACTTAAATTATACATTAGTATCTAGAATTGTAACCCATAATGACAAATGAACCTTAGTATGCTTATTATTATAAGCACGTGTTCTGTTCTGTTGGATGTGTTCGTTTGTCACTTTTCCAATGTCAAGCAAAAGCTCGTTATCACTTCCACAAATGCTCGTTATATCCGAGACTTCGTAGACGCCGGTACTGGTAATAACCCCTTCCAATAATATCCGCACTCAGTAATACTTGTTCAAGTAGTAATCGCCAAACAGTGTAATAGTTAGAAGAGAATCGTAATCCGTATAGTAGAAGAGTAGAGAGAGAGAGAGTTAACGTATAGCAATAAGGGATAGACACGAAGAGTGAACAGTGATCGTATGGTTATCATGCTACTTCCTATTTATTCATTTCTCTTATGACCACGTGATTTATATAATAATGGAATCGCCCCGGTTACTCACTGGCAATCTATTTTCAAACCACAGTATCGAAAACGACAATTACTCTTAAACAACGAGGTGTAAAATTACACCCCAGCAGTTTTATATCCGAGGTTGTCAAGGTTATGACATTGGATATAAAAGCGATTAGGCCCGAAATATACCACCAAAAGCCAAGAATATATGTTATCATTACCCACCAGTAATAAGAAGTTTCTTATTGTAATCGTGAGTGATATTCCGAAATACTAAATCTCATGCTCCTGTCAGATGTCAAGAGAGTCTTCTTCTGGTATGAATTCTACAGCCTTGAATCTTTGTGAAACCACCTCTTAACTGGTGCTGCCCCCAGGTTGGCAGCTGTAGAAAAAAATGGTGATGAGGGGGGGGGGCTCTAAAAGTGCAATGCGGTGCTGGCCGGCAGTCCAGCTATTTTTTCTTCTTTTTGGTCTCCGCAAGGAAATGGATTGCGAGGCCCCCTTTCTCAGCAGTTATACTGGACAGTTGTGAAAGAGACAGCAGCTCAGCCGAGCATACAACGACTTCCTCTTTGTCCGTCTGTCAATCTGTACGTCCAACTCTATTACACGCAGTCCGCCGAATGACTCCCTGACACTTGGTGCTGCTGGCACCCCGCTTTTTATGCTATTCCAAGACGGCCAAAATTTGCATGTATGCAAATATCGCCTCATCTTGGACGAGATAGGCGCGAATAAATTGTGTCTTCAATAGCGGCCATATTTCTTTTTGTCATCACATTGCAGGCAAGACACGTTCGCGCTTGTTTCGAATTCTGAGGTTAGTCATGTCTTTCATCAGAGCAGTACCGGTTAGGATTCCATCCATGGGCAAATAGTAAATATCTAAACTGGGTTCAAACACTATGAAAGTGTAAAAACATATTTTTATAGTAAATACCAGCAATAATTTTTAATTGTAACAAGTTACCAGAAATGCAATTTTGTAAAAAAAAAAACGTTAGCAGCAATGCATTTAAATAGAACTGACACCTCAATTTAACAGATATATTTACCATAATTACACTATCTTGAAATAGTAAAGAGTAAATGTATTCAATAAAATCGCCAATGCCTTCAACCCCCACAGTGACTTCAGAATCTCCTGTAACTCTCCTGGACAGTCTCCTTGTTTAAGTTGGCGAATGCTGCCATAATCCTTGTCTTCAGTTCATTTTTGTGTTGCAAGCAGTTTTGTTGATCTTTCAATCAACAAGGAGATTGCAGTCTAAGGAGTTAGGTGGCCAGATGTATGGGATGATGTGGTCGCTTGTGAGACATAGTGCTGATTCTTCCAGCAGCCATTGTCTTAATTCGGAGCAGAACACCATTCTGCGCTTGATGTAGGCCTCCGTGTTGAGTCTGAGGCCCTGAGGGAAGATTAAGAAAGGCATAACGTCGCCATCACGAGTGATCGCTCGAAACATATTCGTAATCGCCATTAGACTCAGCTAAATTTCTGCACTGTCCCAAAAGCTCTGGAATATTTGTCTTGAAGCTTCCGGTACGAATGCCAAGTAGTCCTGTATGCCATTTCCAAATTTCTGTCCAAGTTAATTGCTTCATTGTGTTCTTTTTCTCACAGACAGTTTCCAACTGCCCCTACTATACTATGCAGTCGATAAAATAAAAAATGCGCGTGCGCGAAATTTAAAATAGAAAGTGGCGACAATTTACCTATCGCACCGAATATATATTACGAGCAATGTATTTTTGAAGAAACAAAATTACCAGCAATATATTTTTGTACAAGGAATTACTCATGATCTCAAGAAAATTAAATTTCAGCATTAAATGACCCATATAAACTTGATATGACGCTAAACAAACAAGAGAAAAACTTAATTGCTTTGGATAGGTTCATAGCTATTATTAACAGTCTGTACACTGGTAGTGACACATAATACTTTAGTTAAGAAAAATAAACTTATTCATACTAATATCAACTGTGTCTATAAACTTGTTTCGGGGATGTATAATTTAGACTAGTCTAATTTATCCCCAAGGTATGAAATAGAGTATCTTAAGTTATACTCCAGTGTTTATTCTGAATTAAGCTAAAGTAAATCTTAGTATATATTTTGAGAGGTGATTAACATTGACTGCTACAACGATAACAAACTGTGAAATACTTGACTATATGAAAGCTTTAAAAAGCTTTTCCAAAAGAAAATGCTGCACCAAAAAAGATTATGCATACTACAAGTGTTATGAAATATGATATTATTTTTAATCATTTCACCCCAAGCAAGATGGGAAGCCATTAGCTTGCAAGGAGTTACAGAGAGTTGTAGCGAGAGCAAATAGGAGTGATAGAAGAAAGGATGAAGAGAAGTTTAGGGGATAGATCACGTCATCTCGAGACGTCAACTGACATAACATTTGAATAGTTGGAGATTATAGGTATCAGGAAAACAAGAAATGGCGAGGGAGTTCCACAGGCGAGAGGTGCGAGACATGAAGCTATTGTAGTAGAAGAGACGGCTATATTTAACAGTTTCGACAGTGAAAGGGTGAGAGCGAGATGCCAGCCTAGTAGAACGCTGAAATTCATGAAGTTTGGGAATCAGCGAAAGCAGGTCATTGGAGCAGTTACCGTGAATGTATTTGTAAAAAAGACAGAGGGAGGCAACAGCACGTCTGTGAAAGAGCTGCTGCAGGCGAGATGCCAGATCAGGGCCAATTGCATATCCGCCTTTGGATTTTATCAAGGACCTTGAGACAATTAGAAGGGGCTTCAGACCATATATGGCAGCAATACTCCATGAAAAGGCGAATGGTTGATTTGTTGATTTGAAGGATTGACTCCGGCGAGAAAAATTTCCTGGCGCGGCACAGGCAGCCGACTTTCCTTGTGGTTGACTCAATGTATTCGTTCTATTGTGACGTCGTCCCCTGGTCGCAGCGCCAACAGTGACGTTCTATTCTGGTCTACCACGGCACCAACTGTGACGTCCCTAAACAGCACCAATTGTGACGTCCTCGCTTCGGCGCCAGCTATTCGCTCCTCGCTGCTCCGTTCGGGTGTCGCTGCTCCAAACGTGACGTCCGCCTGTCGCGTCAGTCGTGTTGTCTCGTCCTGTGACGACCAACTGGCTTGGTATCGGTCGCGGCACCCAAATGTGACGTTCTAACCTTTTAGTGATTCGGGTGGGAATCTGGTTAGATTTGATATCAGCCTCGTCGTTCCCAAATCGCTTCCAACGCCTGGTTACCAAGGTAACTGCATTGATCCCCAGTCTGCCTACCCACGTTATGAATTGATCTTAGGCAGACGAGATCAAACAGTGGTTGGGGCCGTAATGCAAACCGAGTTCAACGGGGTGATACCACAAAATATGCATAAAAGAAAAGAAATGAAAACTCAAAAGTTCAAAGTATCAAAGAAAAAGGTAACAAACTTTATGTCTAGTTGTTCCATACATAGGACTGCATCTATCACCCGCCCGTTCTATGGATTGTGACACGTCGTTTTCCGTTAGGCAAGTTTTAACGCTTCAAGTTGTTTGCTCTCTAAGAAATTGGTGTTTCGGTGTGTTTTCGGACGAAAAGTCGAAAAAAAAAAACTATTTCGGTGGTCTGGATCTAAGTCGCTCTTCAAAATAATTGTTCTTGGTTGAAGAGAAGTCCGGAATTTGCGTGAATCTTGGTCAGCTATCTGCGAGGCGGCTTCAACTGGAGACTGACTCTTCGCTGCAACTCCAACTGAAACTGAAATTGGAACTGGAACTGATTTCTGCTCGTTGTGGCTTCGCTTATATGGACGCCGACCAAAACAGGGGTGGGTCTGTCGGCGTCGTGGTTTCCTCGATAATTCTAAATACATATCCACCTCTCTGGTTAGGAATTTCCATTTTTTTCCATTTTTGGGAACCTTTCCTCACTTCCACCTTCTCACCATACTTCAGAGGGCGTGAACTGCCCTTCCCACTTCTTCGTAGCGGCTTCTCATACCTACACTCTGGATGGGCGGCGACAGCCTCCTTCGTGCGTCACGTGATCACCACTTGACCAATGATGTCTTAGTCGGGCGTGGACGAATCCGCGGCTTTGTTTCAGGAAGAAAAAAATATCTTGCTTAACTAAAATAATATCTCTTCTCTTTTCCTTTTCTTCCTCTTAATCGCCGTTATCATTTCTCTAGCCGCAAACGGGACAATATGAACAATGGCGGTCATAACTCTTTATTTCTACACGTGGTTTCCGTCAGGTATTTTATCGCTAATTATCCGAATGGGTGGACTTCTTAACACGGCCAACAGTCGCCCCGAAAAGACATTTCTAAATTCCCATTCATTTCCCTTCGGTACATATTTCTGATAACATAATTTTATTATCGCAGGCCAAGGATGTTCCGTCGAAGGAAATCGGTCAGCGGACACTCGTGGGTGGCTTTTAATTTTTTTTCATTTGTCCAAAGTCCTTTTTTAGTTGCCTGCTTTTTCGTCACTTATCGAAATAACATTTTCATTTGAATTTTTTTACAGTCGGTCTGTAGTTGATAATAAGATGCCTTCCCGTACCAATAGTTTGTTTTCATATCCTTAGATAACACAGCCATCTCCAAAACATATCTGTTTCTTTCTTTCTTTCCCTTTCTTTTTACTCAGAATTTCCCTGTCATTGTAATGCCATCCTTTCGCCATTTGTTACTTATCAAAATATCCCTTATCCATTGTGTGACGGACACACCTGGTCCAGGGTCGAAACCTTTGGTTACGGCGCCAACTGTGACGTCGCTCCTCCTGGTCGCTCTTCGCTGTTCCAAGCGTGCCGTTCCAACCCCTTGGTTAGATGATTACCAGCCTCGCCTTTCCCAACCCGCTTCCAACACCTGGTTACTAGGGTAACTGTACTGATCGCCGGTCTGTCTACCCACGCTGTGATTAGATCTTAGACAGACGGGATCAAACAGGGATTGGGGCCGTATGCAAGTTGAGTCCGACGGGGTGGCAAAACACAAGTAAAAAAAAAAACTCACGAGACAAAAATTACTGATAAAAAGGGTAACAACCTTTTATATCTAATGTTCGTTACATAAAAATTGTTCTTACTTCCCGACCCGCTTTGTGGACTGTGGCACCAAGCTTCTATCATACAACAAAAGACTTCAATTGTCTACTCTTCAGAATTGTGTATGTCGGAGTGTGGTCTAGTTCGACACTGGGGCTAATCTCTACCAGTCGTTCTGGCTGATTCTTCTCTTCGGCTTGAGTTGGACGTATTTCTTCACATCGATTTGGTTTGGTCGAATTTTCTGTTCTTGGGCTTGGTTTGATTTCAACTTCTTCTATGCATAACTGCAAGTAACTTCTTCTTCTTCCGTCCTGCAACTCTTTTCTTTCGACTGAGGTTGAACTGATTTGCTTGTTTGGCCTGCAACTTTACTGCCTGTCTGAGGTACCTTCTCGCTGCCGTCCGGGGAACTACTCGGCTCTCTGTCGTCCGGGGCTGAACTCAACTCTCTGTCGTCTGAGGTGGTCTCTTCTCGCTGCCGTCCGGGGCTGAACTCAACTCTCTGTCGTCTGAGGTGGTCTCTTCTCGCTGCCGTCCGGGGCTGAACTCATCTGCTTATTTGGCCTGCAACTTTACTGCCTGTCTGGCCTGCAGCTCTTCTTCTTGTCTGGCCTGCAATTCTTCGGCCTGTCTGGCCTACAGCTCTTCTTCTTCTCCGGCCTGCAATTCTTTGGCCTGTAGCTCTTCTTCTTGTCTTCGACTTGGCTGCAACTTCTCTGCGGCTTTCGAGCAATCTTCTTCTTCTTCGACTTGGCTTCTTCTCTGCGGCTTTCGAACACAGGTTTCTTCTTCTTCGACTTGGGCTGGAAGGTTTCTTGTCTTATTTCTCTTGCCGCAAAGGGCAATGAACCGGGCCCGATGCCCGCGTTCCAACTGCTCTGGCCGTCTACCCCGCAACTCATTTCTGTCGGCTGGGGTTCTGCTTTTATTGGCGCCGCAACAAACTGGGGTGGGTCTGTCGGCGTCAGGGTTTTCTCGATAATTCCAATAGTCGCATTATTTCTGATTTCCCATTATCGCTCTTATTTTCACCCCTACTTCCTCACAGTGCCTCCGGTGGGGAGGCGCATACCCATCTCTCCCGGTCTCTCGCATGTCAGGTGACCGTTTTCGACCAATGGTTCTTGATCGAGCGTCCTTTCTCCTCTTTCCCGCATATCACGTGACCGCTTTCGGCTAATGATATTCTGGTTGGGCGTCTCCCGTACTACGTGACGTCTCCAATCGGGCGTGGCTTATCCCGGCTTTGTTTCTGGGAAAGAACACCTTGCTAAAAAAACAAAATCTAATTTGGCCTTTTTCGCACGCACGAAAAATGACAATCTCGGCCCTTCTCACCTTTCTGGGTCCTGTCAAAACAGTCCGCCGCTAATTAGATGTGACTTCAGGAAGAATTTTTTCGTCTTGCTGAGGCTTTCTGTGAGCCCAAAAACAATTGTTTTTCACCTCTTTGTTTTTGCTCAGACCTGATAGTCAAAAATCTTAATTATCTGAATTGAAAATGTCTTCCCTTCATCATCGTGGGAGTTCTGATTTTTAACAGGTCAGAATCTGTATACAATTCCAGCGGTCACCTCCTCATCCCAAAAGACACTTTTCCCCCGATTAATATTTCGTTTCCATTGTTCTAAAAAATCCCATTTCTCCAAATTGATAATGAGTCTTCTACACAAAAAGTAAGCCAGATGCTTCGACCGATATTTTTATCAATCGCACATATGTTCATACACTTTTACCAAGCCTGTTTTCTTCTCTCTTTTTAATGACTTTTCATTCTAAATAACAATTCCCTATTGTCTTCCGAAATTCAGTCAAACACGCTGGCCTAGATACCTTTTTGACACATGTTTTCGCTAATGACCGGCCTTTTGCATTACTCATCCTCTTTCTTTCTTTCCTCCTCTCTCTCTCTCTTTTTCCTTTCCTTTTTTCTTTTTTTTCTTCCCTTAGGATCGCCTAAGTACAATTTAGAGAATTATTCTCGAAACTCAATTATTCTTCGTCTAAAAAAACTAACAACTGGTTAATAATAATAAAAAAAAATTAAATCATATTTCTATGAATATTTCTTTTTTCTAATAATGCAGGGTGCCACAATTGTCTCTTAGCCGTGTGTGTGTTCTGCTTATCATCCACGATTCGGTCCTTAGCCTCTCCTTTTCTTCTTTTCTTTCTTTCCTTTTTCTGCCTCGTTAAATGGTGCCACACTATCTCAGGTCAGCAGACTATGTGATACCGAGCAGTAGCAAAGAAGTGCTCTCGTGGAGTTGAGCGTCAGACATTCTAATGGGAGGCAGGGATGTTTCTCTGATATTTATGATAATTTTTTTCTCAAGAAAGAAATAACAAATTACTACCAAATATAACAGAATAATAGAGAAAGTTGCCCAGTATAAAGCCAACATTGGTACAAACGAAGAGCCCATTTATGCTTCATGATAATGCGTATTGATATGTAGCACATATATGGGCCCAGATTCAAAACTTTGTAACATCTGCCAAAATCACCAACTGAGAAATCTTTTTCCAAATAATTTAACAAGGCTTATTCAGGAACTATTTTGAATTTATTTTACAGCGATATCAGAGACATAAATGATTTTATTTTACTTTACGCTTGAAAAGACTTTTTCTACTTATAGTTAAATGTATAATGTATTTTGTGATGTCAATGAACACTCGTTGCCATTTTTGTAATGTCAATGAATACTCGTTGTCACTTTCATAATGCTCGTTGTAGTAGAGACTTTGTAATCGCAGATAAAACTATAGTACGTTGTTGGTGTCAGACACCTTCGAATATCACTCGCACTAAAACAGTAATTGCTCGAGAACACTCGCTCGAATAGGGATCTGTATAGTGATCTGAATAGAGAAATAGTATAGTGAATAGAGTAGAGAATAGCGGTCCGTATAATATAGAGTAGAAATGTGATTCGTATAGTATAGAGGATAGACTAGAAATAGAGATCCATTAGACATCACGTGATTTCCTACTTATGCGTTTCCTTTATGGTCACGTGGTCTACATATTTCAATAATGGGATAGCGTGTGTTTATTCATTGACGATCTATGTTCATACTAAAGTGTCGACAGCGACACTTTATATAACAATGTACTTGTGAATAAATTTCTTTTACTAAATCATTTTGCAATATAAGTAGTCCTCTATGGCTGTGAATGTTGGTCTATCTCATCATTGATATGTTTCTACAGCAGGATGCTGAGATTAGTATGGACGAAACATGTGAGCAACGACGAAGTTTTAGAGAAAATGGAAACAAAAAAGTCACGTGTACGTTGAAATTGAAGGCGACTGTTGAAATTTCTAACGCACATAACGAGGAAAGAGGGCTTGGGAAATTTGAAACTCTTGGGGCGGATTGGAGGCAAAATGGACAAAGGAAAACAATGCATAACCCACCTGTCGAGATTGTTTAAATGTCTGGCAGAAAGGTATTAAGATATATAGCACACAGAGATACTTTTCTGAGGGATACTAAGAGGAAGTTATCGAGAGCCATGATTGTCCCTGTCCTTAAGGAAAACGGCACAGAGTAGAAGGAGTAAAAACAAAAAGAAGAAAAAAATGAAGAAGAAGAAGAAGAAAGAGAAGAAGAAGATAAAGAAGAAGATGATGAAGAAGAAGAAGACCATAAAAAGGTAGAAGAAAAAGAAGATAAAGGAGAAGAATATAATGAAAAAGAAGAGAAAGAAGAAGAATTCAAAGATGATGATGATGAAGAAGAAGATAAAGAAGAAGAAGTAGAAAATGATGATGATGATGAAGAAGATAAAGAAGAAGAAGATGATGAAGAAGAAGACCATGAAAAGGTAGAAGAAAAAGAAGATAAAGGAGAAGAAGAGGAAGAAGAAGAACTCGATGATGATGAAGAGGAAGAAGAAAAAGAAGAAGAAGAAGATAAAAAAGAAGAAGTAGAAAATGATGATGATGAAGAAGAAGATTAAGAAGAAGATGATGAAGAAGAAGACCATGAAAGGTGGAAGAAGAAAAAGAAGACAAAGGAAAGAAAATAATGAAGAAGAAGAGGAAGAAGAAGAACTCGGAGGAGATGATGATGATGATGATGATGATGATGATGATGAAGAAGAAGTAGAAAATGATGATGATGATGAAGAAGATGATGATGAAGAAGAAGAATACCATAAAAAAAGGTAGAAGAAAAAGAATATAAAGGAGAAGAAGAGGAAGAAGAATTGGAAGATGATGATGATGATGATGAAGAAGTAGAAAAAGAAGAAGAACAACAACACCAACAACTACAACAACAACAACTACAATAAGCTTCTGATTAAGGTATCAAGTTGCGTTTCAGTTTGCACGCAAATAAAATTAAATTAATATGACTTTTGACTATTTTGGAAGATCTTTAGAAATCCTGCGTATTTAGACACAGACACATTGTTTGCTTCCGTAAAATAAAAGAATTCTTCTGTCAATAAAAAAGAAAATTAATCACAAAGAGAAAGTAAATGGCTGGTTCAGTTTCTTGTTAGTTTATCGCAAGGGAAATTCGTGGAAATCTCTTTCGAAAACAGTAAATAATACGATTTATGTTCCGTCTTATTAAATTAGATGTAAAACCTTGAGGTGTTTTCGTAATCTGCGAAAGGAAACTGGGGAATTTAGACTGTTTTGCAAGTAAAAGAATTAATAGTGAAAACAATTCTAAAAAAAATATTTATCTAAAATTAATATTTTATTCAAAATACAAGGAAACATGAAAGACGTCTTGATAATTCCCGTGGGCCGTTCACAAGTAGATTCATAAAATATTAAAAAAAATAATTAACAAATGAATCTAATGAATATTAATTATGTTTCGATACACAACACAAAGGGATTACTTTCCCCAAAGACAAATGGTATTAGATGTTATAAACTATGGTTGCTCGTGTATACGTCGAGTATTTAAGATCAAATTTATGAATAAAAACAGTTAATAATTTCATGAGATTGAAATACAAGAATAATCATAAAATCACGAAAGATCTGTTATCGAATAATAGCAAATATAATCAGTTCGTAATCGAGGGACAAATTATGTATGAAATGTTTAGGTTAAGAAAATGAGAAAATGCTTATTTCATCCAATATGTTTCTTTTAAAAAGATTCATTTTCTACGCAAGGAGATACTCGAATACAAGTTTTCAACCGAATCTTTTAGCTAAATATAAGAAAATCAAATCCGTTGGCATAGCGAGCAGTGTAACAGGTATCGCCGTTATAGGAGGAGCCTGGTTGCCTAGTGCGGTTTCTTGCGAATGGCCTTGTGTCAGACTAGCGAACTTCTCCGTATAAGAGTATTTTGATATTCCTTTAAAAACATCAATGGTTCATGCCAAGTTAGCAATGTAAAAAGGGAACAAACACCATTAGATAAGGAAAGGCATAACAAGATGCAAATTTATTTTCTTCAACAATAAATTTGGCAGGGTGCAGTAGAGGGGGGGATGCAAAGTAGAGTTCTTGGTTTCTGCAAAGGCGGTTCAAACAAACAATGTGAGGCTGACGTTAATGGTCGGATGCGCGCCAAAACGTAGTAATGGTGGCGCCAAGTGTCCTTGGAGAAGAAATAGTCCAAAACGTGGAGAAAGATTATATGGAAAGTTTCCTTCTTTTATTTTTTTGAATAAACAGTATAAGGGAGGCAACTTTACTTAAGAATGTCCTATTTTTAGTAGAAAAAAAAGATCAGAAGCAACTTAGTGACAGAATTAATTTGGTCGGTAGTGAGATTTCGACCGAGGAATATCACCAAGATTACTGAGCTGCAAAAGCGTTCGATGCCTGTAAGAAGTATAGACCAAAAAGCGGGAGAAATCTAGAAAGTATAGGTACCACGTGTGGAAGCTTGTGGATCTCTGACATGTTGTTTAGGCAGGTCCGTTCTATACTGAGGTTTATGACGGAAATGCTTGTTGCTCTGGACAGGAGGTTAGGTCAAAAAGTTGGGCTTAGACCGAGTCTACACTGATGGAAGGTAGTTTTGGCAAACGAATTGACTATGAAAAACGTCTATTGCCGAAGTCTAGACGGTTGAAGCTTATGTGCAGAGAGAGATATAAAAACACGTCTTCCCGACTCGATACCCGCAGGTCGTCTCTTACTTGTGGATACTTTTTTGTCGGGCATCAGATGAGTCACGTGGCCGTTTGACTGGCAGCTAAATGTTAACCGTCCAAAGGACTTTGAATGGATGTTAGTTCCAAACCGGTCATGTGCCTTAGCATCGAAAGTGTTGGGTCAATGCCCAGAGGGTAGCAACGACGATGAAAGGAGAGAAAAAGAAAAGGTTCGAGGCAAACGATGATGTTAGGAGGGGTGTGCCGATATCGTGAAACAGGGCTCACAATTCTCTGCTATGTTGCATTCACTTTCGCACTAATATCCTAGGGAAATATATGGATTTGTCTCTTTTACTATCAGAAATTAAATAGCAGAATGAACCGAGGTTGTCTAGTCTTGGGTGACAAGCAATCTAAGAACAGGAAAACACTGAATACAAAACCGTCGATAGAGAGAAGCAAACTACTTCAGTATTTGTCACAAGATTGCAAGATGATAATGAAAAGAAAGCTGAGAAGAGTCATGATTTAGATTATTTCACCCAGGCGCCTATGAATAATTACCACTGTTTTACTATTCTTTGAAACATTCGAAAACTCAAGTTTGGGCGGTCGTCAGATTCTCTCCATTACTATTTATATGGCAATAATTGATCGGAGACAAAAGCTTAGCTTAGTTAGCGAGAGTTTTTTTTTTATTTTTATTTTATACACGCTTAAAAGCCGCACTCCATGCAGACTTTTAAGTCTGCTTCTGGGGGGGGGGGCTAAATATGACCTCCAGCTTAAATCCAAAGTCAAAATTAGGAAGATAATTAGAATGATAATTTTGAAGAAATAATTTTTAATTCCTCAATTCACTGAATGGGACTTCAAAAACTAACTTTAACGCAGATTTGAGCAATAAGTCCAATTTCGGACAAAACACCGATTTGTGTCGAAACTCCGATTTGTGATGAAAATTGAGTTCTTCAAATCCCAAACTCCGTGGAACTTCAATCGAGTTGAATACTTCAAATCAAAAACTCTGCGGAACTTCAAAACTACCGTCACGAAAATTAACTCAGATTCCTTGGCCTTTTGAAGAAATGAAATTGGCTTCCTCAATTCATAAAGTTTTGGATATATTTTAAACTGAATTTAAAACGTTTTCTTGTACACTATTTACATTATTCGGACTATTGTCTTCATTTCTGTCACTATATTTATTACAACGTTTCGGCCGTTGTACGCTCCGTCCTTCTTCAGGTGGTTGGAATGTCGAACTGAACCCTTTATTTCGCTTACTGGGGTAGACTGTTCTAGTTCCACGTGCCATGTTTAATGGATGTCAGTTATCAGTTATTGCCTGTTAATTCTCCTCTCCAAGTTCTCCACTGCCTTAACCAGGTATTGAACTCACACTCTTTGGGTCCTGTCACTAGATCTAACCAACGCCTTGTGCCATGTGTCCTTGAGGACATCTCTGTATGAATTTCTGGGTATTATAAACCTAATGTCTTTAGCAATCATTTTTCCCCAGTGCTCATATTGCAATTTTTGTTGTTATTATCGATTTTCTCTGGCACTCCTTATTACTGGTTCTCATATTGTATTCATTTCTATGCTTTGTCGGTTCAGGAGATTTTTGTGGCCGACTATATGTGCTGATTCCTTAAGTTTACGAATTTTCCAAAAGTGTTCTTTGTCTATGATCTTAACCTGATCCCACAAATGGCGGTGATCTCCCTTTTCTCTCCATATGGGGCCAGCTACACCTTATTTTTCCATTTCTCCTCGTGTTACAGCTTTCTGATGTTGTTGAATCCTTACCTTACATCAGAAATAATACCTCATCTAAGAAATATAGACATATAGCAAAGTTTTTTGTGTTACTTCAAACTCAATATAAATTTTTAAAAAAAATTAAATAACTAACTTTTTTCAGTTGTTTTAAAATTTGAATTTTTAACTGTTCCCTCCTGATCCACGAAGAAATCCCAAAGCTGGTTGTTCAGGATCCAGAATAAAGGCAGATTCACAATCCAAGGATCATCCTGATTCCAAAACTGTAAAATATGTCTATGTAGAGCAACTACGGTTCGTGTTAGACGTGTTTCAAACTCAGAGACTTACAGACAGGATTTACTGTTTATATCTTTATATTATTGTTAATACTGATCTTCAATATTATCCTACATACCCGTGTATAAGACAAATTCTGACAGCTAAAATATTAGGGAATAGAATTCTTTCACTACATTAAATGTGATCATTTTTATATATCAAATATACTTTACTGATGTTTCTAATTATACTAAAGAGTCATTCACCTTTTTAGTAAGATTAAAACTGGCATTTCAAACCATCTTTTAAATTGGTTCTAATAATAACTAAAATGCAGAAATAATATATTTAGTATAAGCATAAAAAAACTGGTCTATAATGATAAAGACTAAACGTAAGCTGTTTTCTTCTTCTGATCCTTCTATGTGCTATATCCCTTGGTGATCATGGCTCTCCACAATTTCCTGTCTCTTAATAACTTTTGTCTTCTCTTCTAAACTATGCACCGCCATCCATTCGCTCAAGCCCCTCAGGTAGGTTGTGTGTTGTTTTGCTCTGGCTCTTTTCAATTCACTTCAATCTGTCCTGTGAGTGCCAAATTTTCCAAGCACTCTTTCCTCAATATACGTCCTCGAAATTTCAACTTTCTTTTCCTGATATTAAGCATAAGTGTTATTTTTGTTGCTATTGTTTCTATGTTCTGTCTATGGTATACTCAGCATCCTTTTGTAAAACCATATTTCTGTTTCTCTTCTTCATCTGTGAGAATATTGTCCAGTATTCACTGCAATATAATAGGAGTAATACTACTAAACAGCTCAATAATCTTTTCTTTGTTTCTAACGGTATTTTCCTGTTTCTTAATACCTTGCTTATCTTTTGGAAGGCATCTTTCGCTATCTAATTGCGCCTTCGGATTTTTATGCTGGTCTTTCCGTCCTCGATATGCTTCCCTGATATCCAAAATGTTACACCTATTTAATTTTGATATCTGCAGTCTGTAATTTGCATATTGTGCTCTTCCTTTTCCTGACAAGCATGAATACAGTCTTCTTGCAATTCATTAGTCTTTTCTTCTCACTCCCTTCTATAGGAGTATTTTTAGTTTCTTTTTCGTGTCTGCTATCAACAATGTGTCATCTGCTTATCTTATGTTGTCAAGATTGTGGCTGGGAGCCTACACGCAAGCCGCTAATAGCCCCCCTGGCGGTTCACCAATTGCAACGCCGGTGGTCTTCTAGTGGCAGCCAACGGCGGGACAGCGGTGAGCATCTAGCGGTTTGCCAGTGGTAACATTACCGAATCGAACACGCAGGTGCTCCGACAGCGGGCCACCAGCGGTAAACGCTGGTGGCATACCACCCGGTGGCAGATGAGCTTGCGTGTAGGGAACAAATCCTTGTTTCGTTTGGTTTGTTTTGTTTTACATGGGTTATTTAATGCCGACAAAATATTTATTGCTGGCAATATTTTTTTTTTCAAAAATGTATTGCTGGTAATAATTTTTACAAACAAAAAACAAACTATTTCTGGTATTAAGACCTATTTTTATACTTTCATAGTTTTTTTTTTTTTATCCCAGTTTAGAGGTTAATTATTTGACCATAGCTGGGACCCTAACAGTTTCTACCTCCCTGGGGCAAGGTAGACCTGGGAACACCAGCAATTAAGAAGTAGTTCCACAATCCTCAAAACTTCCTGATCAGTGATCTTGCTGTCGGACATAGTTTATCGTTTTGCCCAGGACTCTGCTGTTGTTTATCCTCGTACCCAGATCGAACGAATCCTGGTATGATTTCTAAGGAAATATTAGACATTCATATAAAATAACTTGTGTTAAATGTCACCATCTTGATTATGCCATTGGTTTCGATTCAAGTTTCATGTGCTATGTATTTTCGTTGATGCTTCCGTTTGAATCTTCAAATAATGTGTCATTTAATTTAAAACTTTTAGTTTATGATCATGTAGCGGCAGCTTATGAGATATATAAAGGATGTTTTTCTTAAAATCTTCACAGTGCTTTTGTTTGGAAATAATTTTACTCATTAAACATAATGAATGTTGAATAAAGCTGATTGTGTTGAGTTACTTACATTACTCAGACAATTATCCTCATCTTCATTGCCATGTTCACAATGATTCGGCCTGGTATTGAACTGACAACGTCACATGGTCCAGTGGATAAAGACGTTTGTTAGATCTAGTGACTAGACAGAAAAAGTTGTGAGTTCAATACCAGGACACAGCAGTGGTGAACAAAAGCCTGGAGAGTTGAGTTAAAGGGACCTTACTGAGATATCCAAAAGAGGCATGGCAAAGGAACTCTCTCTCTCTCTCTATATATATATATATATATATATTCTTTCAAGCAATTGTCCTCGAACAAAGCCTCTGAAAAAGATGCTATTCCTTGCGAAATTTTTTAACAGGATGGAAGGACTCTGGTTAAGAAACTCCTTGAGCTTTTTAAAGTCGTATGGAAGGTTGGTTCTGTTAAGACAGGACTACAAAGATGCTTGCATAAAACATCTGTTCAAGAACAAAGGCAAAACACTTCTATGTAATAATTCCTGTGACATTGCACTTCTAAGTGTCGCTGGCGAAATTCTCTCTCCTGTTATTCTCAACAGGATAATCAAATATGTCATTGACGACACCTATCCCGAATCGTGCAGGTCGGGAACCATTTTTTCTCTTTGTCAGGTTACTGGGAAGGTTCGCGAGATGAACCCCGAACTCTATACCGTCTTTATCGATGTGACGAAAGCGTTTGACACTCTAAATAGGAGTACCCTCCGGAAAGTACTCAAAAAGCTTGGCATACCTGAATGTCATCTCGTTCCACGAAGCAACGAAAGCATCTGTTATATCTAATAGAGAGTTTTCAGAAAGCTTTGATGTAAAAAGTGGCACAAAACATGTTTGTGCCAAGGAGCTCTTCTTTTCAGACATGCTACACTATGCTTTTAGTGATCTTGCCATGGGTGTGAAATTTAAATTCTGCGGTCTCTTTAACCATCAACGTTTTAAAGCAAAATTGCTAAATCGTGCCAGCATTATTTGTGATCATTTGTTTGCTGATGACGCTCCGATTGTGGCCACCTCAATCGAAAAAGCTCAAGCACTCGTTAATCGTTTTTTCTGTCGCTTGCAGCGCATTCGGATTAACTATAAGTATAAAGAATTGCACATCAACCAAGGCCTACAACTAAGCAGGTCGAGGGTGTAAAACAAAAACCACTTGCCCATACGTTTCCAAATGTTGCCATTACTTATGGCAACAACAATCTGAAGTATGCGAAAATCTTTCTCATCCTTAGGAAGCAAAGTCAGTTTTTTGGATTACGAAATAGTTAACCGAATATCAAAGGCAACCAATGCCTTTGGGATGCTTAAGCATCGCCTATGGGATGTTCGTGGGATTTCACTGAAAAAGAAAATCAGTGTCTATCGAGCAGTCATTCTCACCACACTTCTTCATGGGTCAGAATCATGGACGCCATACAGGACACACGTCAGTCACCTTGATGCTTTTCATAAACGCTGTCTTCGTAAAATATGAGGTTATACACGGCAGGACAAAATCTCTAACTCTGATCTTTTAATCAAATGTGGCGTCGCTTGTATCGAATACTTTCTGAAGCAATCACAGTTTAGATGAATTGGTCATGTCATCAGAATGAGTGATGATCGGATGCTAATATCTTCAGGTATAGCCAACTTCTTCAAGGTCAGCGTAATGTAGCCCGTCCTTGGTTACACTTCAAAGACAAACTTAAATACAAATTAAATTCTGCAAATAACCCTATAGAGGAGTTCGAATTTTCTGTTGAAAAGTGGACAAACTGGAGAAATACCTGCTACCGAGTTATAACAAACTTTGAAAAGAATAATCTCAACCATCTGAGAGAATTAAGAACCAGCATTAAATGTCGGGCCAATACATCAGGCCATATGACAGTCAACACTTCAGCATGTCCCTCATGTGAATTTGTTTGCAAATCCCGTGCAGGATTTTTGTCTCATACGAAACACAGACGTAAAAACTGAACTGAAGGACACTCATACGTTGAAAACGGCGGGAGAGTCAATCCATCGTATATACATACATGCATGTATCTGTATATATATATATATATATATATATATATATATATATATATATGTGTGTGTGTGTGTGTGTGTGTGTGTGAGACATTTTTTTGTTTATACGTTCTTGTTTTTCTTGATATATATATATATATATATATATATATATATATATATATGGAGAAATATATATTAAGGTGTGCTATATTTATGGGATAAAGTGCTCGATATCAGAGATAGAGCGTGTGTAAATATAAAAGTGAACATAGAAGTCAACACTTAGAGGCGACAGTCTTTTTCATGCAATAGTCAGGCCTGACGATTGCATATAGCATGAAACAGACTTTCGCCTCTAAGTGTTGACTTCTGTGTTCATTTTATATATATATATATATATATATATATATATATATATATCAGGAATTAATGGATTTGTTTTTAATTTGGCATTTAATTATCACGACGTGATTATAGTTGTTATTTAAAATTTGACGACCAATTTTTGGTTTATTAAAGACTCTGTAGTACGTCCATCGTTATACGCGTTCCAGAAATCTTAGTAAAGAAAGATGCATTCCCTGGTCGGAATCGAACCTGCGTCCTGCTTTGTAAGGGAAACGACCTTTTGAAATGGAGCGCGTATTCCACCATATTAACTTTAGAAATAATAACACTATCAGATTAACAATAAATCCAATAAATCTTTAGAAATTGCTTGAAATTTCGGATATGAAACTTAGCAGATATAACGCATTCGACAAAATAATCCGGATGAAAAGGATATGCTTCCTTAAAAGGATAAAATACACCCACGTGGCTGAGCGGTAAACACACTGAGTGAAAAATGGCTGTTTCCAATACAAAGGGGGGGCCCTTCTTCTTTTACTAAGATTTTTACAAAGGTTTGTCAATTGCGCAAGCTGCTCGATGTAGTATACTCTGCTAAATAAATAAAAATGGAGCGTCTATTTCAAATACGGAGTATCCACCATAATAAAGTTTGAATAATAAATATACATTTATATGGATGTATGTATATGAAATTGTCAATGTTTTATAGATACGATTGACAAGGTGTGTCTAATAATATTTATTTAATGTTTCTAGTCGGCGAAACTGACCAATATAATAATATATTTTCCAATAATGGAAAATGTCTTCGTTTAAATCCAATAATAAATAACGGGGGAGCTTTTATTCTTTTTTCTGGTATAAAAACCCTCAAAGTAAAAGTCGTTGCATTTATTAATATTGTTATTATTATTATTATTATTTGTCTTAACAATGGTAATTGTTCGGATGAGCGCTTCGTTATGGTTACTTTTTGAATTTAAGTGGAGCACAAAACTTGCGTCCAGGTATCGTCAATTTATAGTTGAGCTGGCTAGATGTAACCGTAAATTCTATGTTTAGGCTTTCTTTTTTAACAATTCCCAACTTTGGAACTCCCTTCCAACTACCTGCTTTCCAGCCAACTTTAATCTGCAAAAGTTTAAATGCAATTAATCTTTCCTATTCCCGCTCATTAATGATGTTTCTGTTCATGATTCTTCCACACCCTGTAACCTCTCTGTCTTAGTGGCTCTATTGCCTTATACGAGGTGATACCGATTAAAAAAAAAAAAAAAAAATAAAATAAAAAACACCTCTCACAATAAAATTAGTTTTGATCATTTTGGAATTTTTGGGTACCCTGGTGTACTAGTGAGCCAGCAAAAATTAGCTGACTCATTTTATAGTTCACCAATAGAAGGGTTAACCAATGGGAAGGCTCAAAATATTTAATGCCAGACTTTGATATCGAAGACTGACGAATTACGGAACAGCTGCTGGTGGTATTGGCAATATAATCAGATTCAGTAAAATATCTGACTCGAGAGTATTAATCTTTAACCTTGTTTCATTGAACAGATTACGTACTGCGTTGTATTCTATATTCATAGACTATGGTGAACATGGTCAACAGATCACCTTTCCATTATCGGTTGTGTCGAGCGAAAGTAGTGTAGCGACTACCAGCATAGGAAAGGGACTTATCAAACAAAATTTGAGTTTCAGTGGATACCTTTAAAATTCACTTCTTACTAATTACATTAGAAATATAATTTCTCTTACATCAGAATGTTTGAACCTTTTGCCCTCTAAAGCGGGTTTTTCTAATGTTCTCCCAATAAAAAGTCCAAGAGCCACTACAGGTAGAATGTTAATAGGATGAAGAGTGTGATATAAACCCAAGGAAAAATGCAGGAAGTGAACATGACGAAGATATGGAGGATAGATAAAAAAAAATTGTCATTTGAAATTAGATGGTTAAACTTGTAGCATTTGGGGAAGAATTCGCGCGCTTTTTGTTCAACAAGCAGAGGTTTTAGGGAAGAATCTCATTGGCTGAAATGACCTTCTTAACCAACGATTACGTAGATAAAAAAAAGCTGTGGATGAAACAATGTGGAACTTGCTTGTAAAGGCCTGGGCTGATAGTACTAAAGAATAGACTATGTGTGAACATTTTCTATAGAAGATGATTTTAAGTCTGTGGGAAAAGAGGCTGTAGGGTGGGAAATAAGTAATCACTCATAAGGTCGTGTTAATGAATGTAAAGAATGTGAAAATTATGAGGATTAGATAACTTCAGGCCAGATAAACATTCCGTTTTTGATGTAACGTGAATCCTGTAAAGATGAAGTAAGGCACAAGGTACTTTCTGGAGCGACAGATGGAATCCAACATTTTTCAACAATCTTCAGCTAAAAGACATATAGTCTGATGACGCGGCATGTTCGTTCACGTGGTGGAATTAGCCACACTTCATCTGTATTCAAAATGCAAGGAGAAAGTTCCATTCCTCTTTTGCTACTTTATGGAAATGACTCCCAAGTGATTGCTTCCCTGAACACTATAATCTTAACCTCCTCACGGTAGAGGTCACTCGTGATCTATCATCAATATTCACATAGTCTTCAGTTCTTAAGTACTCCGAGACGTGGTATATTGATTGCCAAGCTTGTCTTCCAGCTATGTTGCAATTGAAGCGTTTGTTTGTTCCTCTTTTGTGCGTCGTACCCTAGCTAAGCTACACTTAGTGAATCAGTAATCTTAATTTGCTGCCATCTTTTCTATTACTTATATCACACCAAATTAACCATAGACATTTTAACACTAACCCTCTGAGTGGCTGTCGAGTCGGATTTTGAATGAACTCTAATAGATAAATGAATGTTCCAGACCAAGTTGAGGCTTAGAGGAATAGCTGACGGTAAAGCTAGAAAACTTGCCTGGAAAACATTTCATTTTATAGAGAAACGAGTAGTATCGTTATATGAAAAACGCCGGAATCGTTGAGATGAAATGAAGGATGTGGTATCAAGGAGAATTTTAAAAAATATATATTCAACGTTGATTTATTTGAAAATAAATGTGGATGACTTGTAGAAAGACAGATATCTGTTCAAATAAATTGCAGGGGTTCATTAAATAAAAGGTTTTTTACTTTTTATTTTTCATAGTTATTGTTTTTCTTTCATTATTATCTTTTGTTTCTGAATAATTCGTTAATTAGGAAACATGAGTCTTAAATAATGAAATTCTAGCCGAGAATATCTGACCTCGAATCCTGAGTCCTTGGTTAACTCATAGATTTGGTCTTATCGATTTGTCCAAGGAGACTATCCAAGCGAACTTCATTCTAGTCATAACATTACACGTCTTCTATTTCTCCAAGCCGTATTTATTACTTAATATCTATGAATATTTAAAGATCTTTAAATTTCTAAGATGGTGGGATGTCATTATTAATTTTATAGTTTATATTTCTTTATTTTTAAGTAGCTTATATTTACTACCAAAAGTGACAAAGTTACTGAGAAAGCTATGCAGCATTGACCCAAACAAAAATATATATATATATATATATATATGTATTTTTTACATATATATGCAAATGCCCTTTTTTATATCATATGCATTTCGAAATTAGGCCTACTATAGTAAATATTAGCAATGGGTGGCTAATTTTGTATCATAATAGCTTCTCGAGTTTGAGTCTTTCTTTGCATTGGTTGGTGAAGAGTAATTTAGCTTTATTCACTAATATTTGTCAGATGTTATATTTTTGTCTTTCCAATGAAACTTGTTTGGATAAATAAAACTACGACACTCAGTTAGGAAATAACAACACCTACAAAAAATAATTAAAAGTTTATCTCAGATCAAAGTCTAGAAAATGAACTGTCATTTTGGAAATTAATTTTCAGTCTATACTTGCATGGTGTTATTTATATTATGTTCATAGTTGTATGTTAGTCGTTCATGATATATATATATATATTTGTTTTTTCTATACCTAAAGTCGTTTTCCTAGACGTGTTTTTCTATATATTTGTTTTTACTAAACGTAAATCATATATTTACGGTTTATATATATATATATATATATATATATATATATATATATATATATATATATATACCTTACCGATAACAAAAACTCGGAATTTCATGCACAAGATCCTCTTCTGGTGTTGAGTATAGACTGACCGTTACGTAATTTGAATTTTAAACAATGTATCTCGTTATCGCCATGGGTATGACGATAAACTACATCCTCGTCCTGGGTAAGACGATAAACTACGTCCAGCAGCAAGGCCTCTGATCAGGGGGTTTTGAGGAGTTGTAGCAGTTGTTAGGGTCACTGCTATGGACAAATAGTTAACCCCAAAAGTGGGGTAAAAACACTACGAAAGTATAAAACTGTGTTTTAACACCAGAAATACTTTGTAAAAAAATTATTATCAGCAATGAAGTTTTGAAGAAAAAAAAAACTATTACCAGCAATACGTTTTTGAAACAAAACAAAACATTACCAGCAATACGTTTTTGAAAAAAAAAACAAAAAACAGCAATACTTTAAGAAAAAAAATTACCAGCAATACTTTTTTGAAAAAATTATTACCACCAATACATTTTTGAAGGAAAGTTCTTACCAGAAATATATTTTTGACAAAACAAAATATTACCAGCAATAAAAAAATTGTTGGCATTAAATAACCCATTGAGTTTGATATGCCGTAAAACAAAACAGAACAAAACTTACATATGATTAAATTAATAATCTACTTGTAAATAAATTTTCTATACGTAAATCAGGATTTAAATTTTGGTTTCATTTTGCACATTGCGTCCATTAAACATCTGTGATTATTATTTTTTCTCGTTGACCTCTCTTCTTTTTTAAATAGAAAATCAAGCAGTAATGAAAAAGAAAGACAAATTATTCGAACGAGAAAAACCCGTGAAAATGTTAGTTTCCTATTAAAATTTTCTGACAAGTGACAAGTTTTTCAGTGAAGTACACGTTAAACATATGGGAGCCTTATCACTTCGTCTCTCTTCTCATTTTTTCCTTCTTGCTATCTTTCATTCTCCCTGTTTCTTGCTGAAAACAAACAGCGGCTATTCTGTTTATCCTTGGGATCAAAACGGAATAGTCCATTCTTTATAAGGTATCAGCAATGCGTTCTAACTAAGGAACAAGTCGAATTATGTGTTAACCATATTTGCAAATAGATTTTTAAAAAATCTCGAAAAAATCTCTAAAAAATAATCAAATGAAGAATCACAAGAACCTGAGCAAACATTGACATTGCAACGGGTTTGCATATCTTGAATAGGAAATAGGTGTATAAGATTTAACTGTCTATTTGAAATTGTTTTTCTTAACGGAGTCGCAATGTCTGCACGATCGTGAATGATTTTTTCGTCTGCAGACATGTTTGAAAGGAGACTATTTCTTCTGATGAAATAAAGTACAATGTAAGAAAGAATTTTTTTGTGGTCGTAATGTATGTTTAACACGAAGAGCCTTAGTGAATCTTATATTATCACAAAGAAAAACGAAAGCAAATAAAAAAGATTAGAAAAACTAGTCATTGTTCGTGTGATGAAGAACTGTTGTTTTTTATGTTGATTAATTTACCATGTTCCTTGGAGATTTATGTTATGCAGTTCAAAGTAATCACGAATTTATATTTATTATTACATTTATATATTATATATTTGGTATTATTTATTTATATTTACTATTATCTTTATATAATATATTCATATTTATTATATTATTATTATATTTAATATATTTATTATTATATTATATTTATTATATTATTTATAAATTATATGTTTATATTTATTATTATATTTATATATAATATATTTTTTATTTATTATTATATTTATATAATACGTTTTATATTTATTATTATATTTATTATTATATTTATTATTATATTTATTATATATTTATATTTATTATATTTTTTATATATTATATTCATATTTATTATTATATTTATATATAATATATTTTATATTTATTATTATTATATTTATATAATACGTTTTCTACTTATTATTATATTTATTATTATATTTATTATGAAATTTATTATTATATTTATATTTATATTATTCATATATCATATTTATATTTATTATTATATTTATAAATATGGTTTATATCTATTATATTTATATAATATATATTATATTTATTATTATATTATATAATATGTTTTATATTTATTATTATATTTATATTTCTTATATTATTCATATATTTATATTTATTATTATATTTATATACTATATTTTATATTTATTATTATATTTATATAATATGGTTTATCTATATTTCTGAGATGAATTATTATGTACAGTA